>CM031235.1:906269041-906696541 GCA_018340775.1 Taxus wallichiana var. yunnanensis | reverse complement strand
TTTTATTCAAAAATTAGAGGGGAATATTGTAACAAGAATCTTAAAAGAGGTCATGGAGCTAGTCACAAATTTCTGAAGATATTTCATTCAGTTTCAATATTTTACTTACATTAGATTTGTTGGCTTTCAAGGGAATCAGTATAAGTTATCAATGTAAGAAATGGATAAGCTACTATTGATCGAGATCTTTAGACAATTAGGCATCTTGTTCTCCGGATGCATGGATAATAATATCAAGGTCATTACTAATTAAATCAAGTTAGATTTATATTGATGCAAAAATTCCCATGATGAGTATAATATTGACCTATGATGCTTCCTTTCAACGTGCATCTATACAAAAGAGAGTTACCTTTGACAACAAGCATTTTGTAACAAGTAATCTACTAAGAATTGCTAACAATGCAACACATTAACCTAAGATCAATGACTTATGGGAGGATTTTGACCATTAAGTATTATAAAGGGATTATATGAGAATGACCCTAGAAAAGATAAAGGATTTTATACTTGAATGCCTCACATAATGGATTTATGATGATGGGAATAACATGGTTGATCCGCACTTCACAAAAGCTGTAATATCATCCTCTCTCGAAACTGATTTGTTGATTGTTTGAGGAGATAGGTAACATTGTTGAGTGCATCTTTTTGTATAGAGAAGGTCCAAGAAATGGTTTCTTGGAAATTTGGTGGAATTAACCTATCCAAATGATGTTTCTACTACTAAAACTCCCAATCTTGATGAAAGAGTCTCTAGTATAAAGGTATGTGTCAAAACACCTAGATCTCATGCCTCATAAGGTAATTTTTCTAACACTGGTATTTAATGTATAATATTTTCTCAAAAGAAGTGGTAAGATTATCTTCTTATGAAGTTCCAAGTAATAATAAGTACAGGGCTTCCTTGAAACAAGGAGAGATTATTTCTTATTCTCTTATGAAGGACATCTTGTTTATCTAAGAAGAAGTCATTCGCACTATTTATCCCTTCCCTTGGATTACCCTCATGGAAATCCCTCTCATTCCCCTTCACCTCCTTCGCAACTATTTTCCCTCATCCATTCACTCTCTCATACCCTTGTCCATCTCTTTATCCTTCTTATGTTCCATTACATACCTTTCCTTCTCTTGGGTTCCTCCATTGATAAAAGAGAAAAAAATAATTGATAAGGTTTTCACCCTAGCCTATGATGAAGTTGTTAATATCTTGTAGATCATTATAACTATGAACAAATCCAAGACTAAATCAAGGCTTATTTCTAATGCTTGAAGCCCAATTTGTGGAGATTGCTTAGCCATTGGAAAATAAGAATGAATTAGAAATGACTCTAATATATTATAATCTTATTAGGATTCAATTGGGATTTCTTACTCATGAGGGATGTGTTCATAACTTCAAAGATTCAGTTTCTATGCTTCCTAAAAGAGAAAAAGAAAACATACAAAAGAACAACTCAAGGAGCATGCACGTGTTCTCTTATCATATATCCAAATTTTTGTAGATCATGATGTTCCTCTAATGTCTTCAGCACATTTAGTTCATTATACTATCAAATTTGATCAAAGGGATATTGATGAGGTCCATCGTTATAGTAGGTAAAAGGAATTCATCAAGGCATAGGTGGAAAGTATTATAATGGATGGTTGCAAGTTCATTCAATACGCTTGTAGGATCCATGAGCTCAATGATATGGTAACTCAAAAAATCATTGTAACTCTAAAATAAATAAATGAGGATAATCCCATTGGGGAAATTTGATTCATGATATTTTGTCCATGGAAAATAAAGATAGGGATTTTATCCCATCAAAAGTTGTCTTCACTTGTGCAAATCATGATTTATCCAAAAGTGGATCTAAACCATCAAGTGGATATTGAAGATACTAAAGGTAGCTTCAAATGTCCTTTCCTCTCATATTCAAAATATTGAAACCTTGAGATCATATATTTGTGTTGATTTGCATGGCATGTGATGTCATCCACTATAAAGATTTCAATACTAACATAAATATAACACCAAAGAACACCAAATTAGAGATTAATTATCAAAATATAATGACTTAGCCACTTTGAGGGGGAAACCTCTTTAAACAAGACTCAAGTTCTCAATATGATGCTCATATCCTACTCTCTCGACTCCTATATATAACGTACTATACTTTGCAAATTACCAAGGCTGACCCACTCGGGCATATGAAATCATAAATAGATACGATATGACATGATAAGAGATTATGTCGAAACATTTCAGCTATCCATATCATGATATATGACCTAGGGTTAATGGTACACATCCCTTTCCTTCAAATAAATATTATCCCCAATGTTGGTAATATATTGATGTTGTTGGTTGAATGCTTCATCTTCCCATGTTGCATCTTTAATGTCCAAATTCTTCCATTTGATCAGATACTCAGCGATGATCATTTTCCTCAACTTATTAGTATGTGTCTATAAGATTCCTTTAGGATCCAAGATGATGTGTCCCTTCTCATCAATCTCTAGTAACACTAACTAAGAAGACACCTTCTTCCCAATGACCTTATTCAAACAAGAACATGGAAAACTAGATGTATTTTAGTTGACTGAGGAAGCTCCAATTTACATGCCACATTACCAATAAATTGTAGCACTTGATTAGGGCCATAGTATTTTGGTGAAATATTATTATAATTTTTCTATTGTTTCAAATATATTTTCTTGTATTGATTCAATATGACAAAAACAAGTATCCAACTTCAAATCTTCCTCACTACGGTGTTGATCACCTTGTTTCTTCACATGGTTTTGTGCCATTATCAAGATCTCTTTATGAATAGAGAGTACATATTGTTGGTGTTGAATGTGTTCTTCAACTATTCTTACTTTAGGTTAGACCCTTAAGTTGGAAGTGAGGGATGGTAGATGGTAACCATATAATGTCAAGAATGGGGACATTTTGGATGAAGTATAAAATAGATTGTTATACCACCATTCTGCAAGTGGTAGCCACTTAACCCATCTCTCTTTATTATTTGAAGCAAAACATCGTAGATACCCCTCCAAAAATTTATTTATTCACTATGTTTTTCCATCATATCAAGGATGATATGATGAGCTATGAGCCAATTGACTACCCAAACATGAGAATAAATTAGTCCAAAATTTCTAGTAAATATATGATCACAATCATTGACATAATCTTGGGTGTTCCATGTAACTTATGAATTGTATTTATAAAATATATGGAAAATGTACTTGATGTAAATGGATGTGAAAAGGCACAAAAATGAACATACTTGGTGAGTGTATCTACAACCACCATAACTACACTTTTCCCTTCAAATTTTTGTAATCTTGTGATGAAATCAGTTGAAACCTTTAGACACCGCTCACTAGGAATAGATACAGGATACAAAATTCCTAGAGACTTAATAGTTTCACCCTTGTTACACAATTGACACACCAATAATTATACCACAAATTTATGGGCATATCCTTTCAACCCTTCCCAAAATAAATATTATTTAACTATATGATAAGTTTTTAGGAATCTTGAATGACCACCCACTGGAGAAGCATGGAGCTCTAAGAGAACCTAACTTTTAAGGGTAGAGTTTTTACATAATTACAATCAATACTTGTACTACATTACATTACCCTTCCATATAATGTTTTCTAAGATTCTTAGATCTTGTTATATATTTCAAATGAAAGTGTGGGTCTCTAAGTCATTATTTCATTTCATCTTACTTGATCTACCCAATCTACCTGTAATATGGACATGGCATATAACAATGCCTTTGTGCACTCATCTCTCCTAAATAGTCCATCAACTACCACATTTTATTTTCCTTTTTGTAAATAATCTCAAATTCACATCCCAACATATTAGTGGCCCATTTTTGTTGTTCTTCCAATGATAGTCTTTTCTCTAAGAAGTATTTCAAGTTGTCATGATTTTTTTACCTTGAAGTGATGACCCGTGAGATTGGGTCTCCACTATTTGATTGCATGAAGAATAACTATCATTTCCTTCTCATAATTCAGTTTTTTAAGTTCTTACCTTTGAGTTGATGAATCTCAAATGCGATGGGACGACCTTCTTGCATAATTATGACACACCTTTATCGTATCCATAACTGGGAGTGGTACACATGACCTTATTCAATTATTTAAATGCATGTGTTCTTTCCTCATTCCAATGAAAAAATTATTTCTTCAATAATGTTGTGATTGGTGTGGAAATTCTACCATAATTCCTCATGAATTTGTGATAATAACATGTAAGCCCAAAAAATCCCTTAAGGATTTTTAGGGTTTTCATAGTCTTCCAATCTACCATGGCTTTGATCTTATGTGAATCAATGTTTATCCCTTCATGAGACACAATATGACCCAGCTATTCTACCTCCATTACCCCAAAATCACACTTGGAGGGATTTACATAAAGGTGTTGTTGTTCAAGAGTGTATAATAATTTATTCGCATGATGTAAATGTTCCTCCCAAGTCTTGTTGTAGATTAATATATCATCAAAGAATACCAAGACATATTTCCACAAAAATGGTCAAAAATTGAATTCCTAAAACTCAGTAAAGTAGATTTGCATTTGTAAGGCCAAATTACATCACTAGAAATTCATAATGGCCCTCATGTATCCTAAATTTTGTTTTATGACTATCTTCATCACAAATTAATATTTTATGGTATCTTGATCGAAGATCTAATTTTATAAATTAAATAACACCATGTAATTCATCTAGCAAATCGTCACTGATATGAATATGATACTTATCTTTCATTGTGTATTTTTGAGATCCATGTAGTTTATACACATGCACCAACCTTCATCCTTATTTCTTATTATCACCACTGGAGAAGAGTAAACACTCTGACTAAGGTAAATAATACCTGCTTCAAACATCTCATGTACCATATTTTCAATCTCACTTTTTTGTAGATAAGGGTACCTATAAGGTCTAATGTTGGGTGGTTGGCTTCTTGGTACTAGTTGAATAACATGATCATGATCTCTTTTGGGAGGTAACCCTTTTGGAATATACCCAAAAATTACCGAGTTCTTGTTAATAATTATTTATAGATCGATGGTATAGAACATTTTGATGGTTTATCTTCTAGCGAAAATAGTTATGCCACAAACCCATTTGCACCCTTTTAAAGCATTTTTTCATTTGATGAGATCTTATCAACTATGGAACTTTTTCCATCATCCCACGTAGCTCAAAAATACTCTCTTCAAAATGGAACCCCGTGGACAAATCCGAAAGTTCTCTCAACATTTCCCAAGGTAGTGATCCATTAGACCCCTAACACAATATTTTCTCCCCCATAAAAATGACATACATTGAGCCCTCTAGTAGGTAATCTCCCATGGATAACTTGATCTTATGGGAATTTTCTGAACAACTATTGTTACCTCCATCCGTAACCATTACATAAAACTTTGGGGCTAGATAAATGGATAAATTTAAGCATAAGTGATGAAGTTATGAGTACTACCATAGTCAATTAGTGTTGTCACCATTTGTTTCTTTATGAACCCAAAAACCTTGAAGGTTATGGGGTGCTAATCCATGAAATTTCATGGCAAGATATGGTTGATATTCTTTAGCCTTGACTATAGGAACATATTTCTATTCATCGGTTACTTCCTCCTCATCTTCTTCCTCATTAGGACCCTTAATGTAGAATAACTTCTTCTCTTGACACTTTTGTCCCTTGCTTCACTTGTTATCACAACTATAACAAATAACTTTTGCTCTTGTATCTTCAATTTGTTGAGGATTCAATCATATCGGTTGGGGAAGTGATAATGTTTCCATCATGTGTTCTTTTTTATTATTGATACCCCTTTGTTTCACTAAATTGTGTTCCTCCACTCAATGAGAAGGATTAAGAAGGAAAACATTAAGTTGGATGTTATCCTTGATTCCATCTAAGAAGAAATCATTTATATGGTCCTATGAGATGTCGTTCAATTGTAATGATAGATTATGGAATTGTTGGATATAATCCTTAACTATATTGTTTGTCACGGTTTGGCTATCTATCTAGAATAATTCTCTCGTAACACTATTATTATAGTGAGTTTGGAGATCATTAGTGAAGATAGCCTAAGTAATAGGGAGACCCTTATTTTTCTTCTACTCATATATCCATCTATATCAAATAAGATGTTTCAATTCCAAATATAAGGATGCCATTACCACCTTCTATCCACTTGGGACTTGATGCAGATCAAAAATCTCCATTTGGTTAATCCATGTGATCAGATCATGCCCATTGAACTTGTGCATTTCTACTTTTGGAATCATGTTTTGCCACTAGCCTAAAGGTCCACCACTTTGTGCAGAGGATCCCCCTTGGTTGGTTTGATTTGGATTTAAGGGTACATTATTTGGATCTAGGTGTGCATTTCTTAAGGAACCCATGTGACTTGAATGGAAATTCATGCCTATTTTCATGCTTAAAAGAGTACTCATTATCTCCTTTCTCATTGATTCCAACCTCAAATGCATTCCACTCTTCATTTTTTTAATGTTACCTCCCAGTGCTTGAAGGTTATCTTCCATATTATATTTCAATGTTTGAAGATCATGTTGGAAGTCCTCCTTACTCGCCATATTATTAACCATTTCCTAAATTTGGTTAAATGCCTTTGATACTCCAAAAATTGAAGATTCCAAATCCATATCTTCCTTATTTGAAGTAATTCCTAGAGTGGATTGATCTTCCCTTGGCCCTTAGTAGATATTTCGGTCATGATGTAGGGTTTGGGTCTTGGGATACGAAAACTAGTGTATAAATTTAGGGTTTGGGGTGTCGTAAATTTATTGTCCGAATAGAGAGAAAGACAGAGTACAAACCCTATCTTATTTTTGACAATATTTTCGAAAAATATAGGAAACTTAGATAAATTCTAAAAATTGAAACCTAGGTAGTGAATTTATGAAAAACACTAAAACTAATATAACTTGTGCAAAACAAGTCAAAAATTATTGACATTTGGATAGGATTTTACTTGCCTTATTTTGCAACACTAGGTTAAAAATGTAGATTTTTTTCTACAATTTTGGATATATAGCTGTATCTTCAAAATTGGGATTTTGACCTAATTTTTGCCATGATCAAGCTCTGATACCAATTGTAATGAAATTACATAATATATCTAAATATTAGCACAAATAGAACACTAAAGAACACCAAAATAGATATGAACGATCACAATATGAAGTACAACGACTTAGCCACTTCGAGGGGGCAACCTCCAAACCATGCAATAAGAATTAAGTGCTCAATGTGATGATCACATCCTACTCTCTAATCCCTATATATACCCTAATATACTATTGCAAAGCACAAGGTTGACCCACTAAACATATAAAAGCACAAATAAATATGATAAGATATTATGTTAGCCACATGTTGGTTATCCATATCCCAATATATGACCTAGGGTTAAGGGCATATTATTGACATTGTTTTTTCATTGATGTCAAAGTGAGAGGTTGAAAGTGTTGTTTTAGGTGTTTTCATTGATGTCCGAGGTATCATTGATGTCCAAGAAAGTAAAAATCATGAAGGTTGATTGGTAGTGTCTTGTTGAGTTGTTTGGTCTTGGTGATGTTTTATGGTGTCTTGAGTAGTGTGGTGTCTTCTAGAGGTGATGTAGTGTTAGGAGGATGTTATGATGATGTTATAAAGTGTTTTTAAGGTTCTTTTAGATTGTAAAGAGTGGAAAAGTGATGAGGAGGTCAACATGGAAGAAGCAAGCATGTTCAAGAGGCCTAATTAGGTGGCCTAGTCAAGTAGGTATGGTATGAACTGATGGAGTAAAAGTATGCATGATTTGGCTAAACATGCTAAGAGAATGGGGAGCATGTGGGTGAGTTGTAGAGACACTCATAAGCGTCTCGGAGTGCATGTATTAGGCTAAGTCATGTTTTCTATTTTTGCACTAGACCTATTCTCAAGCCTTATGTTATCAAATGAGGTGAGATGATATGTTTCAGAGATAGGTATGAAAATGTGAGAATTGGATATGGTACATAAGGTTGTTATATATTTTTGGTCCAAGTTTCAGGTCTTGGTTTACATATTTGAGCAAGATATTGATATTTTTCCCTTACCTAGTTTCTAGAAGTGAGAATTTGAGCTCGAGTTTGTTTGTTTGATACTCATTGACACGTGTGAAGTATGCATGGGAGGATAATATCTTCATGTTATTTTGGGAAGGGTACTAGATAAATTTTCTAGGAATTATTTTTGGATTACAAGGTAGTGCTTTATGAACAATCGTTAAGAAGTTAAGGAGGTCTAAAACCCTTCTTAAACCCTAAGTCAAAAGTGATGGAGAAGATATTGAGTATACATGTCCATAATCTATTGGTTTGGATTTTATGATGATTTTATGTTGTATAGGACTCTCTCAAGTTTCTCTAGGTGTAATTTAGGTTTCATGGTTGTATGTGGACCCCATTGAAATATGTAAGTTTATGAAGTTGTGGTTGCTCTCAAGTTGTGAATTGGACTAGATGACTAAATTAGATTTTGAGGAATTTAGGAAACTATTCTTCATGTCCATGGTGGTTTAATATCATTTTTTATCCCTTTTTATGTCTATGGATGCCTGTTTTGTAAGACTGGTTTTGGGGTAGCTTTGGGAAGTTTCAGGTGACATGGTTGCAGAGGTATTTTGGTGGTGTTTCAATATAATTTGTGGATTTTTAAGCACTTGTTGATGACCCCGAGGTCATGCTATTTCCAATTATATATTACACTTTCATATCTGAGGTGATTTGTTGAGGGTTTTGCTTCAATATTTGAAAACTAGTTTTGTAAGTCATAGAACTAGTGAAGGTTATTGCTCCAAATGGTGGTGTCATTGCATGAGAAGATGGTGAAAAAGTGTAGATTATTTTTGGAGGTTTATCAAGGATTATATAACATGTATAAGTGGTATTGTTTTATTTTATGAAGTTCTTGTTGACCCAAGATACTTGGTTTTAATGAGTGGGTTGATTTAATGTTAGAAATTAGGACACTAAGAGGGGGGTGAATCAGTGTCAATTCAAAATTTTCACTATAATTCAAGCCAATAAGATTGTATCAACTTAATATGGATGCAAATATCACACAATTCACTTGAAGTAAACAAGCTTGGAGAGATAATTTTTTAAGTGGGAAACCTAAACTAGAAGAAAACCCACTGAACTAATGCACTATGCTCACAAAGGTTACAAATTGGTTGAGCTACAACTCAACATGAAGCACCAAATTCAAGATTCAAGCACCTACTTGACTGGTTGCAAGCTAAAACTTGCAAGAAAGTACCTACTTTCAATATTTTTGAGCTACAACTTAGAATTTACAACAATTTTTGACCACTCACTTCATCAAGTTGCTAATACAACAAATTGTGATCCTAAATTTGCACATATACTCTTTTACATCATATCCTAATTTGACATAGTTTCAATACATTTGCACTCTTCTCTCTATATCAAACTTTATCTCATCTCTCATGAATATCAACAAAAATTTCAAACTCAAACCGGGATTTTGTAGACAATGAACAACTCCAAATCCTAATCTTTCACTTCATCTTCAAAACTCTTCACTTTTCACACTAGTTTTTCATGTACCAAGGAGATGACTATCTTTCAAACATAACTGACTTCAAGTGTCATTATTTCCTCTTTCATGCTTTAAATAACTCTTCATATTTTGCAGGTTCCTACAAAATTATTTGATGCCAAATGATGAGTGATTAAGGCTTTTCAACCGCCCGACAATCTACCAACCCGAATCTGTAATAGTCATTTTGGCTTGTATTCTAGCACAATGAGCTATCATTTTTCCTTTATTTTTTCTAACCCTAAAACAATTATTTCATCATGACAAGATGCTACACATACTTCAAATATTCTTTGTAACCTCCTTTCAACCCTCAACCTTCGCCATTTTACCCTTCAACTTCCATTTGAGTTCATGTGTACACTATAAGCTTGTACCAACATGGTGAATAGACTTATGAGTTTAACTTAGGCATGCATACATGTGAACCAAGTTTATATGGTGAAGTTCTTCAACACACAAAACTTGGAAATCATTAGAACAAAGTAAAGAGAAACATTCATATCTCTTTTAAAACATTTAAGAGCTCACTATCTTGGAAATCCTTCAACACGGTTGGAGAAACACGGGTCATGGTACAAAGATCAAATGTTTAACTATATTTACCTCAAGGGGAATATCATTTTCGATATTTGAATCAAACATAGCCATTGAGGGATCAAGGCCTTGTCACTCTTTTTCATGAAGAATCTTTGAGAATAGGGTATGCACTCCTCTAACAACATAATCCTGTAACATTAATGATTTAGAATATTCCATGAGCATTCTCAATTGAAATTGACTTTAAAGGAATCTTACAAGATGGAGAACATAATTTTCACAACTCCCATATTCTTACATAGCTTGGTATCATGTCAGCAAGATCAAACTTTCTTGTTCTTTAAAGACAATACTCAATGAGGGTTTTGGGATTCAAACCCTAGCTCATTGTTTGAAGACCTGTAACATGTTGGATTTCACTTTTAAGATAATGTACTTGAAAATTATCTCCATTATAATTTTTTAGCAAACTCAAGCATTGAAAGACGTGATAAATTCAATTTTTAAAGTCACAGTTCTCCATGACTATCTTAAACAAACAAACATAGTCTTCAAAGAATGGTTATTCTACTTGCGAACCTTTATCCAAGTGGACCTAACGAAATTTTTTAGAAGCCTTAATCATTTTTTTCATCTCACCACGCAACGATAAATCACCAATCAAGGATTAAAACTTGATAATTAGACAAGTTTAGGACCGAGAACACCGGTTCTTGGAGCATGAAGACACAATCTTGGTTTGAGGACTTCTCTCTAACTTATTCTTCAAATCCCATGACTATTCATATAATAAGAAATTCAAGAGTATTATATGCACCAATTTCAATAATTTGAGAAAAACTTTGTAGAAAGAGAATTTACAGTACAACTCATACATTTAGTCCTTTTGCTAGTCCTACAAGATAGTTGAGAAGCATTAAACTAAACTTTTACACCGATTAACCAAGGAAACTTTCAACATCAACAAATTTTATAAGACATGTATAAGAATTTCACACACAACCTTTCTTCAAGTATCAATAAAAGGACTCTTATTCCCAAAGGATTGTGTTTTTCCATGTTAGGAATTTGTGAATGACCAAGTCTGTCAAGAGAATTCACAATTATCCCATAACTAGCTTGAAGTTTTCTATGAACATCGATACAAGTCTCACACAACTTCCTTCATCACCGATTACCACTTGAAACCAATCAGACAGGCATGATGCACAAAATCTTGCAAAATAGAGATGAACATATACGAAACATTTAGTATTGAAAGGCAAATATGCCACCATTATGACCTAGGAGGATCCCTGTTAGTGTGAGTTATCATATATGTCCTCCTCTCATGTTGGAGGGTCATCTCACATGGGTTAGGTTTAGGGTTTCATATGTGTCATGCACTAAGGTTACTCAGCACCCTATATGTACCCCTTTTCTATTCATTTATGACCATGCCAAGACACTCCGTTGTCTTTCCTCTATGCAAGCTTTGTTTCTGTTGAGCAAGTTCTTCCATTACTGATCAATTTTTTCCTTGCTATCGCTGGAGCTTTCACGATTCCATTGGAGTGCAACTACTTCGTGGTGCCTCGTTTCGATTCGATTCTCGCAAACTCTTTTCATGGTATCAGAGCTACACAACTTGTCATCACACCAAAAGTTTGAGCTTTTGGTGTGACGGAAAGTCGTGTAGCTCGATCTTAAGCAGCTTGCGTCAGCCCCAAAGTAGTCTTTGGGATGGGTGACCTCCTAAGAAATTCCCGGTGTCACTTCCTCTTAATATGTCATTGGGCCTGATTGGGTGTATACCGCTCCATCGTCCGCGGGAGGGTATTGGTGTAGAAACTGATTAACACAATGAGATCCCTCTCCACCATTAGTTCGAGCTTTTGGTGTGACGGTAAGCTTAAATGCATGGTATCAGAGCTACACGACTTGCCATCACACCAAAAGCTCAAACTAATGGTGGAGAGGGATCTCATCGTGTTAATCAGTTGCTACACCAATACCCTCCCACACGATGGAGCCGGGTATACACCCAATCAGGCCCAACGGCATATTAAGAGGAAGTGACACCGGGAATTTCTCTGAGGTCACCCATCCCAAAACTACTCTGGGGCTGGCGCGCTTAACTGCATGGTATCAAAGCTGAGATTGGGTAAAAGTGCACTCGATTTGTTTTTTTTTTTGCGATTACTCTTACTTGGTTTTGTTATTTTACTCTGCATGCAAGTCTTTTGATCACTATTTTCTAGAAATTATCTTGCAAATATCTCTAACAAGCTTTCTCGGAAAGTTTCTTTGTGTTTTTTTTTCTTGTGCATGTGCAGTGTTTTTCAAAATCCCTTGAGAAATCAGGTTTTTAACTACTTTTTTTAGTTGGATGTAACCAAATCCAAGATAGAGATTCTTTTCATTTCTTTCATTTATTAAAATGGAAGTGAAATTTTTTAAGATCTCTAGTTTTTGCAAGATATTTGTCTATGCATGTTGTTTGTGGTTGCAGGATCTTTGAGTTCTTTAGTCGTGGTTGCTCATCAACGATTGTTGTCCCTCTGACCATTTTTGATAGTTTTCACGCTTGGCCTGCACTTTTTCATTCATTCCTAGGCATTTTTAACCTCTCGCCACATTTTTTTTTCTTGAAAGGGTTGTAAACTCTTATGTACAATTTGTTAACTATCATGCGTGGACTGTAAGATCCTTCCTAGGCATTTTTTAAACAACTTTTCCATGTTTATTGGTCTGAGCAAGGTAAAACGTGGCTATTATCTCTCCTGGCGCGGTCCTGCTCTCTTTCGCATTTTTTTACTTGGCACACATCGTGGGGTTGTAATTTCTCTTGCGTGGTGGACGCACTTGGCACCCACGCATTATCTAACTCCAAAATGGCCTGTACACTCTCCTAGTGCGGCCTTTTTCCTCTATGTTTTTTCTTGGCGCGGTAGTCCAGTCACCTTTGGTAAGATTTGGTCAGTTCTTTACTTTCTTTCCTTTTTTAAACCTAAAATCTTACTCTCCATAAAATCCTCGGTTTTTTAAAACATACGGTTGTGTTTTCTTGGTTTTTGATTAAAAGCTTTCCTTTTAAAACACAAAATCAACAAATCCTTCTTTATTTAAAAAGTACTTTCTAAAAACGTAGAGAGATCCCTTAGATTAGATTAGATTAGATTAGATCTAAAATTCTTGTTTTAAACGCCTTCTTTCAAAATCTTCATTTTAGAAAATATTTTTAAAAATACTTTTTTCAAAGTTGATTTGCTTAATTAAAGCCTTTTTCAACATTCATTAGATTTAATTACATTAGATCTAATTTAATTTCACATTATCTAAACACTATATTTCTTTGGCATTACAATTTGGTTTTTGGCTTGTTGTATTTTTTTAACCTTTCGTCGAGTGCCGAAGACGAAGGGTGAGGTCCGGGATTGGTAGGTGGTTAATCCCCCCTCACAATACAAACAAACCCTATCTCAAATTCTGTGTCATTTCCAACGGGCATACATACGACACCTTTTGCATGCGTTTAGGGCACTTTTTTAATCCGTTTGCAAGCTTATTGGTTTTTTCTCATCAATTGTGGGAATTGGTTTTTGCTATAACTTTTGACTCGTTGCTCGGTTTTGAGCACTTCTTTAGTCAAAGTTGCATGTTTTTTCACACTCTAGATGATGGGATCATTATCTTTGTAAACGCACTAATTTTATAAAGTGCTGCATTCTGGGGGTGTCTTTGTATTGCTTAATTCAGCTCATTCTTTTGAGCTTTGTTCTATTCCTTTTTTTTCGTGGACTTGTGAGTGCATCCACCATAGTCTTACGACAAAGGGATTCTTTCATGCGATGTGAGATGCTTTTTCTCACCACCAGGGTTGGCTTTCGCCTCCTTTCTATTTTTGCTTGTGCTTGTTTACGGTGTCCTTTTTTTGTTACGCTACACGAAACACTGTTGTGGTCTCCTCTCTTGCGCATTATTACGCTAATTTCAAGACGAGTTACCAAGTGTTTCAAACCACACGCACGGACCCGATTGTAATCAACGCACTCAACTATAAAGTGCCGAAAGCAGGGGGTTGTTATTGTCCTGGGTGGTTGTGTTTCTTTTTTGCATTTCTTTCTCTCTCTCACTATGGATGCACTTTCAATTCCTTTGCTTACGCCGTTCAACTTTTTTGAATGGAGATTGAAAATAATAATGAAACTAAGGGGTAAAGGGTTATTCGCATCACCATGGGAACCGAGACTCGAACTGAACCATTTATTTAATCGAAAAATCTAAGTGGTTAAACGTAGTGATGAAGCTTTAGGTCTTCTTTGCATGTCTGTTTCTCCCGACTTGCTCTTCCACATTGAGTCATCTCGAAACACCTACATCTACGTGGAAAATGCTAGATGTGATGTTTGGACAACTAGATGACATGAGAGCGCATGAGTTGGAAAACGAACTACTCGGGGTTAAATCCTATTGACTTTGAAAACCTACAAGCCTTCGTCTCTAAATTTTTCCACATTAGATTATTGTTAAAAGGATGTCAAGTAGAAAAAAATATTCTCAACTAATCTTTCGATTCTCTCTAAGCTAGGTCCCAAATATTTTGCCTTCATGTCAACTTTCTACAAGACAAAGCTGCTTTGGGCGATACTTGGACGATGCCCTCCTTTGATTGTTTTTCATCCCAACTCATTCGAGAACAGAACAAACTCATTCAAATGGTGTCTCTCAAGCCCAAGTCACATGCCCTTGTCACAAGTACTAGCAAAGGAAAGAAGACTGAAAAGAAGAAAGAAACTAAGGATCAACCTAAGAAAGAAACCAAGATCAAACCTAAAAATGACACAAACACTTCAACATCTGAGCCTAGAGCGCAGAAAATTAAGTATTTGTGTTCCTATTGCAAGAAGTCTGGTCATGACGAGCAACACTATTTTAAGTAATGTGATTGATCACTTATCTCATTTACTTGAGAAAAATAACATAAGTGTTCCCGATTCCATGAAACAAAGTTCTCAAGGCCGATTCTTCATTACAAAAGGTGCTAAAAATGATAAGAAGAAAGGAAAGGTCCTTGTAGCCAAATTTGCTCCTTCATCGACATGGATTATAGGTTCTGGTGCCTCGCACCACATGGGTTCTTCGCATGTTGATTTTTCCAACATCGAACCTTGTGGAATGTCCCAAATCACGATGGGTAATGACATGACAGTGTCGGTTTCGGTAGTGGATCGGAGAGATGGATGGGGAACATTTAACCAAGTGTTGAGTGTTCCCGATCTCTACCAATCTCCTATCAGTTTACCAAATTACTCACCTTGGTGAAGGAATGCGAGTGGAATTTGGTCCTAACTCGGTGATCATCCGTGAGCTTAACAATGACACTACAGTGGCTGAGAGAAAGTCGATCACCATTCATGGTTGTACACCTTCTCCCACTTTACTTCTAATTCTACACCCACTGCCTTGCTCACTCATGCAAATGAGGTTAGTAAGCTATGGCATGAGCATTTTAGACATCTAAATTATCACTACCTTGAACAATTGAGTCAAAATGAAATGGTCAACAGGTTACCTCGTGTCAAGTTTTCTAAGGGTCTTTGTGAGGGTCAGACTTGGAAAGCATCCTAAAAAAAGAACTTTGACAAAGGGAAATCGGAGAGCCACTTGTCCCTTGGATCTTGTTCACAATGATGTTTCTGGTCCATTTCCTTCTCCTTCGTTTACTAGAGCTCTTTATGTGCTAACCTTCATTGATGACTATTCATGATATACTTGGGTATATTTTCTTAAGCTTAAGTCTAAATTCTTTGAACATTTTCAGGACTTTAAGGCTCTTGCTGAGAAACAAGCGGAACGGTCTATCAAGGTTCTTCAAACTAAAAATGGAGGTGAATATGTAAACAATAGGTTCATGGATTTCTATATTTCTGAAGGGATCTCTTTGCAACATATAGTTTCTTATAGCCCTTCACATAATGGAGTCGCAGAAAGAAAGAACCGTACTCTGAAGGAGATGGCCACTTGTATGATTCACTAGAAGTCTCTTCCTCTACAGTATTGGGCCGAAGCAGTGAATTGTGTAAATTACATTCAGAACCGTGTTCCACACAAGGCAGTAAAAGGGATGACAACCTTTGAAGCCTAGTTTGGACGCAAGCCTGATGTTGAGCACTTTCGAGTATTCAGATCCAAGGCTATGGCTTAGATTCCCAAGAAGAAACGCAAGGCCTTGGAACCACAATCCGAACCTTATATCTTTGTAGGGTATCCTAATGGCATTAAGGGATATCAATTGATGAATTCTACTTCTCATGAGCTATATATTGAGAGAAGTGTTAAGTTCGATGAGTCTTCTTCGACTTCTACTTCTCCACCTATTGAGGTTCTTCATCTCATTGATTCAGATTCTGACTCATCAGATGATGATACTGTTGAGCGTGCTCCTCTTCCAGATCCTCTCGACCATCAGACCTTTGAGTCTTTTGATTCTGACAGTAGTGATGACAAGGACTATGTCCCTTCTCACTCAAGTGAAGAATCTTCTGACTCTGAGCCTGATCCTCCTGGTCCCCTTTGGGCCAGGAAAACTTTACAAAGTGCTGGAGATTTAGTTGGAGATACTTTGGATATGAGATGTACTCACTCAGACTTCGTTGGACCCCACTCTTTCTTCACCTCTTCTTCTGATCCACAGTATTTTCGGGAGGCTTCTGGTATTCCTGAGTGGGATTCTACCATGGATGAGGAGTATTCCTCTCTGATGAAGAATGATACTTGGGATCTCACCACTCTTCCGAAAGGAAGAAAAATCATTCGGTGTAAGTGGGTGTTCCGAACAAAGTATGGAGTCGATGGAGACATCGAAAAGTTTAAAGTGCGATTATTAGCTAAGGGTTTATCCCAGGTAGCTGGGGTTGATTACACAAAACCTTTGCTCCGGTTGCAAATATGACTTCTATTCGACTGACCCTAGCCATTTCCGCAGCAAACAAATGGAAATTCCATCAAATGGACGTTAAGAGTGCATTCCTTCATGGTGACCTAGAGGAAGAGATCTATATGGAATAACCTCCGAGTTATGTCCAAGATTCCTCCCTCATTTGTAAGTTAAAGAAGTCTCTTTATGGCCTTAAACAAGCCCCACGGGCTTGGTATGCCAAGATGGACTCCTTCTTACTTACATCGTGGTTTACTAGGTGTCACGCTGATCCAAATGTTTATATTCTACAACAAGATGACTCTATACTCATTCTTGTTCTATATGTTGATGACTTGTTGATCACAGGCAGCTCTTCCTCTATTATTGATTCTGTGAAGATCGCCTTAGCCAACAAGTTTTCCATGACTGACTTAGGTCTACTTCATTACTTCCTTGGGATCCAGATTTCACAATCTGACTTGGGAATCTTGATTTTGCAACCTAAGTATGCTCTTGATTTGCTAACAAGGTTTTAGATGTCCAATTACAAGCCTTCTCCTACTCCTTTTTTCTTTCGGGGTTAAGTTGGTTTGCATCGCTCTACTCCCTTGGTGATGGTACTTTACCGACGCAGTTAGTTGGGAGAATGATCTACTTGACTCACACTCAACCAGATTTATCATATTTTGTTGGGATCGTGTCCAGATTCATGCAGGAGCCACATGAGCTGCATTGGAAAGCAACTAAATGGATCCTTCATTATGTTTGTGGCACTTATGTTGATGGCATACACTATCATGGAGGGGTTAATATTGACTTGATTAGATTCATAGATTCGATTGGGTGGTGAATTAGATCATCGAAATCTACTTCTGGCTACAGTTTCTCTCTTGGTTCAGGTCCTATTAGTTGGTCTAGCAAGAAGCAAAATGCAATTTCAATATCATCTACAGAGGAAGAATACAGAGGAGCAATTAATGCTGCCACAAGCTATTTAGCTACAGGGTATTCTAACAGAGTTTGGCATTCACTTTCGGTGGCCTACCATTATCTATTGTGATAACACGATCACAATCTCTATTTGTAGAAATCTAGTTCAACATCAATGGATGAAGCACATTGAGATCCATATGCACTTCATACGGGAGCTTATTCATGATGGTATCATCGACATTCAATACATTCAGACAGCTGATCAGATTGCAGACTTATTCACCAATCCTTTCACTAAGATGAAGTTTCTTCACTTACGTTTTCTTCTTGGGGTGAGGTATTCTGCAGCTGCCCATCTTCTTAGGGCTATGTAGTCCTTCTTTTCTTCTTCTTCTAGGAAGATTGTGTTTGTATATGGGCACCTTATCAGGCCTTTAGTTGCCAGGCCCCATTGACACATCGTTATTATTTGTTTAGGAGTGTCTTCCTCTTCCGTCTGACTCATCAGCCGCTACCCTAGCTTCGATGAAGGGGGGGTGTTAGTGTGAGTTATCCTATATGTCCTCCTCTCATGTTGGAGGGTCATCTCACATGGGTTAGGTTCAGTGGTTTCATATGTGTCATGCACTAGGTTACTCAACACCCTATATGTACCCCTTTTCTATTCATTTATTAGCATGCTAAGACACTCTTTTGTCTTTCCTCTATGCAAGCTTTGTTTCGTTGAGCAAGTTCTTCCATTATCGATCAATTTTTCCTTCGCTATCACCGGAGCTTTCACGATTCCTTTGGAGTGCAACTACTTCATGGTGCCTCATTTCTAATTCGATTCTCGCAAACTCTTTTCAGATCCTACTACATCCTTGAGTGGTTGAAACAACTTGTAAAAAAATTTAAAGACAAAACATCTCATTTTATGCCTATCACTTCAAAATTGATGTTGGGAGAGAGAAGAACATTGATAGTAAAATGAATAGATATTTTTATTATTCCACCTTTTGTCCTAAATTTGTTTCAAAAAGTTCACTATTGGAATTATATTCAAAAAAAATCTATGATTTATCTGAAGGGTTTGATAATGTTTTGGGTGCTAAAAAAGAAGGTGCTCAGTTTGCATTCTTAAAAAAGCCAATTTTGGTAAAACTTGAATAATTTACATAATTCTCTTTAAAATTTGATGAAACTTGACCCAGAGAACCAAAACACCTCCCTATACATGTTCCATATCTTGATTTCTCATAAATGATCATGTACATTCCATACCAATCTCATTTGAGTAAACTTCAACGGTTAGTCCTCAAGGGTACTATTAAGGAGAACTCAAAATTTACCTCCAAAGGATAAAATGAGCCCCGTAGATTATCATAAATTCTCTAGGTAGTTTTCTTAAGCTTTTACCATTCTTACCTATGATTTTCATGGCTTTCTTTGAGCTCTTACACCTCATTTGGATCTAGAACTAAGCCTAAATGAGTTAGTTTCAACTATGACTTGCAATACTTGACCTGATGATCACATTAGAAACTCTTGCACATCCTATAACCATCATTTCTAACCTTTGGAACACCCGAGAAAGGCACACCAACTATATCCATACCTCTAGTGGGCACTAACCTCATTGACTAAGCTCGAACCCATCCGAAACCATCCTAAAATTTCAATAAACCATTTTGAGACCACTAACCACCATTGATAATGCACCAACCTACATGAAATTTCACTTATTTTCCATCAATTCCATGTGACATCAATGACAACACCAACCAATGCAACAGGTTCAACATTTAGTGCTTTAGGGATTTTTGTGTCTTAATGAAGGTTTTGGGTGTGAAGATGATATTTACGACATATATGGTCCTTTGTATGATGTTTATAGGATTTTTTAAGTTATATTTATGATATTTTTCCTATGATGACTATCCTAGATGAATTAGAAGCATAATTCATGTATTTAAGAAAGTGTATGAAGCCTATTTGTGTTGGCTTGGGGTTAGAGAAAGTGCAAGATAGAGGGCTACTTGTAGAGGTGTAAGAGGTATTTGTGACCATAAAAAGAGGGAACAAAAGATGATATGATATTAGACAGAGTGATCGATATGGGTGAGCTAGGTCATATGATCAGATCAACTTCAAGGAATAATTTCTTGAGCATGGAAGGTTAAAAGGCAATTTTGAGGAAGATAAAGAGAAGGTGAGATAAATTCATGTCATCATCAATTGTTGGTGAAACATTTAAGAATTGAAAAACATAATCAGGTGGATTTAGTTGGTGTTGAGTCATCTAGGGGTTAGTGCTTCCTTGTAGGGTTGGTGCTCTATTAAATCTAGGGGTTGGTGCTCCTTGTGGGGTTAGTGCTCCTTGTTGAGTTAGTTCTCAAATAAATTTTAATCGTTACTCTCATAAATATTTTTTTAGTAGGTTTTCTTCCCTGAGGGTTTCCCACTTATATCGTGTGTTCATTTGTTGATGTGATCTCCATTGCTAATGTTTGGATATAGTTCTTGAATGCATGGTAAATGGTTAATGGTTAAGTGATGAATGGTTAATGAATGACTAAAGTAAATGTGAAATAATGTTTTAATTCCCAATTATTCACCCCCTCCCTCTCAAAGTGGTTATGATTCCAACAATTAGTATCAGATAAGGGCCTTTGAAGAAATCCTAACAAGCTTGAGGTGATCCTTGAAGGACAAACTAGGAAAATTGGAAAAAGATCAAGAGAAGTCATTTGAGGTAGAATTACAATAATAATTGGTGTTTCAAAGAAGGAAGAAATTCAACATGGAATCTTTGGTTAAGATATACAAATAATTTATCATTGCATGAATGATGAGCATGAAGAAATTATCAAATAGTATGAAACTCAAGTTGAGTTAGTGACAACAACTCTAAAAGGAAAAGAAGATGAGTGTATCAAGCTTAAGAAAGAGATAGAGTATCTAAATACCAAAGAGGATGAATGTATCAAGTATGAATCAGAAATAATGTCCTTGAAGGAAGAGTTAGTATATATATCCAACAAAGCTAAAGACCTTTGAGAAGTTTAAGAAGATCATTGATCTCTAGATGATATTTTGAGCAGTCAGAGGTTTACAAATGACAAAACAGTATTGTTTTTATTGGAAATGATAAGAATTATAAAATTTCAAGTCAAGAAGCAATCCCTATCTTCAAATAAGATCAAAATAAAAGTTCCTATGTCAATAAAGTTTATCCTAATAGTAATAAAATGTCTAATCCCATAAGGTAGTCAAATGTTATAAGGTATGCAAATTTATTTCATGGTTATTGTTATGCTTGCAATGAATTTTTCATAGGGAAAGAGATGTGGAATAAGGTTCTTCAAGATTCAATATCATTGGAGCAATGAAATAAATCACATTATTCATCATTCAAGAGGTACGCATAATCTTGTTTGCTATAGTTTTCACCAAAAGGGTCATATTGCAAATTTTTGTCTTCACGAGTCATCAAGGCAGATCAAGAAGTTTGAAGCTCCAAATTTCAAAAAGGTGTGGAAATATAAGGCATTCAAAGAGTCTGATCATGCAAAATAGGCTAAGATGGAAGAATCAAAGGCAAGTGGAGTATATCATGAAGTTTGATCCCTGAAAATTCAGTCAAATAGGCATCAAGTACACTAAATAAGTCAATTGTTGTAGAAAATACTAAGAAGGAGAAGGAGACAATCAAGAAGTGAGATATGTTTACAATTAAGGAATGTATGTTTGGCATGGTTGAGCATGATCCAAAGGTTTAATTGTTCCAAGAAATATATGTGTGTTTGATAGCTATACATCATAAGAGGAGAAGAAGGATAAGATGGTCATCAATCCTAATGTGCCAAATAAGAGCAAGAGGATCTTAAGGATTGATTGCAAGTTGGATGAGAAGAAGATGGAGATTTAGGAATACCTGAGCTTGTGTTCTTCTAGTGCTCTAAGAATTATATGTGCCTTCATTAGAATTCATGGAGGCATTCTTCATTCATGAGAAGCAATGAGGGTTTTCTTCCGAGTTGGAATCATCATGAGTATTGTGAATGTTGTGTAGTTAAGGTCAATCAAAGATGATTGAGGTATGTTTTTGTTTACGTATAATCCATGAGGTCTTTTCAATATATTGGAGTCATGTTGGGAGGACAGAATTTGTGTAATGAGTACCCTATGTGGGCTTGTAAGTAGAATTTTTACATGTTCGTGTCTAAGTCTATGGTTTGAGATCCAAAGTGTATGTTGAAGTGTCTTAGTTGAGAATCATGCATGAAGATATATTTGTTGACAGCTTAAAAGGTATGTGTCATGATGGAGTTCCATATGGCTTATGAAGGAGATAAGGTGAAGTGTGGATTTGTAGGTGTGTTGTAGAAGGCCATAAAGGTTAGGTGAGCTAGTTTGAAGAAGATGACTTAAGTTTCTCAAATCTTGACATGTATGGTGTACACAATTTAAACAAGGTGCTTTATGTTTTAATTTTCATTTATAAACCTAAAATTTGCATCAAAAGGTTAATTCAATCCCTGTCATAAATATATATTACTTTTTTCTATGAAAGGACTGCCAATTTAGAATTAGAGTTATGTTGCACAAGGAGATGTATCAAGGAAATGTTTTATTTTCCCAATAGGTTATGATCGAGATAATGTGAGAAAAAATTCATGAAGTTGCATGTATAGTCATGTTGCTATAAGGTTCTATGTTGAGAAGTATGAGTTATGATAGTTCTATAGGCATGGTAACATGTACCAAGGCCTGGTAAAACTATGATATGGATAATAAAGATGTTTGAGGTATGATTCAAAAGGATTGAGACTAATGTGATAATATGGTTACCTAGCCATATATATGTTCAAAGGTATGTAGATTTGAAGTGTATTATACATTTTGAGCTTTGGATAACCTTTTTAGGATGATTGACAAAGTTAGAGGTATGTTACAAATTATTTGCATAAATCATTCAATTTTTTCATAAAGTTATATTTCCTTGTAAGGTGCATCAAAGGTGTGTAGGTTGATTGAACGATCGTGACATGAATATTGGATCTTAAGTTTTTTTTTATACTTATATTGGTTTGTATCACCTGAGATGTATTGTTGGAATAAGGAAAAGGTGAAATCATGAGAACATGTGTTGCATTGATTTTTCTTAGGGTTGTCCTTTGAGGTCTTGAAAGACAGAGAATCCTGAGTGTGCTATATGGTTAAAGCATCAACATATTTGTGTGTGTATGCTTGAAATTAATTTGAAGAGTGAGATATGCATGGTTGAGCAAAAGATGGTGCTTCAGGGCCTGATTTAGGTTTGTACATGAATATTCATTCATTTGAAGTGCATCAAATGAGTATGAAGCCTTGCAAAGAAGAGTTTAACAATTTTGAAAAGAAAATTACAGGGGTTAAATCTAGGCATAGTGCTTCAAGAAGGTATGTTTGTGTTTTGAATGTGTCTCAAGAAGGTGTTTTGTTGTCTAGAGGGTTATGAGTATCTTGAAGACCCAATATGAATAGTTTGAAGCATATGATGGCATATAGAGGTTTGGTAACTTGGTTATTCACTTGTTTGGACCATAATAAGTATTCAATCAATTCTATAAGACATGAAAACAATGTGCTCTAAGTTTGAGGGTGTGTTTTAGGATTTTAAAGGTATGACAACAGTTAAAAGGTGTTAAATTCTGGGCATGCAAGGTATCATCAAAATTGTTGAGTTATTTTGGTACATGGTGGTTCAAGGAAAGTGTTCTAGGTGCTCAAGTGGATCCAAGGAATGAGTTACAATCTTAATTTACTTACATATATAATTTGACAACATGGCATTGGTGAGAATTAGTAGATTCTAAGTTTATAGAGGTCTTTCATAACAAATATTGAAGGGGAAACCATTGACGTGTGTATGGTGAAAGAAAAAAGGTTATAGTATCGTGGTGCTTGAGATGTTTGTACTATTTGAAGAGATCACGATATGAACGATTATTCATAGGGGGAGTTTTTCATCCCTAAACAAGGTATGATAAGGCTTGGTTAAGTGATCATTTCCTTGTGTTTATTGTTTGAGTTTGTTGAGAATAGTCAAAAAGGAAGTGTTCTTTCCTGTGCGAGAAGACCTATATCCGTTGCATCAAGTATTGGTATTTAACTTTCATTAAGGTGTTAATAAGCAGGGGAAGATGAGAATTTTGGTGTTTAGAGCTCCATGAGAATTTTTTTGTAAACAAGAAGGCACATAGTGTCAAGAAGACATAAGGATAGTATGATAGATAGTTTATCATGAAGAAGTGTGTGATTAAGGGGAGTTTGATCAATCTAATTCTTGTTGTATCAAGTCATGATAATTAAATTCAAGGAATCGAGGGATTCAATTAAAAATGTAGTTCCTGTGAAAACCCATCGGGAGGCAAACAGGTTAAAGAGGGTTGTGTGTAGTGATTTGATGATTTGATCAAACCTAGGAGTTGCATGACAGAGCTAAGTAAATATCAAAGGAATGTTGCAAATCATTTTAGTCTAGCCATGTATGCATGATCATATGGGATAATGTGTTGTTTTCTCATCTTATTTAGGTAAGTGTGTTATATTTTGTAAGTCATGCATTTGTTAAGGGGGAGTTGTGTTGCTCTAAAGGATCAAAATAGAGTTGAAGAGGTTAAATGGACCTTGTTTGATTTGGTTGATGTTTCCAACCAAAAGGTGAGCCTAATGTGATGTCAGAAGAAGAAGTTACAGGTATTTTTATTTTTCATTTATGTCAAAAGGGGGAGAATGAGTTGATGGCATGTGAGTACCTTAAAGGGAGAATAAGTTAGTTGTGTTTGCCATCAATGACAAAGGGGATATTGTTGGCATTGTGTTATCATTGATGTCAAAGTAAGAGGATGAAAGTTATGTTTTAGGTGTTTTCATTTATGTCCGAGGTATCATTCATGTCAAATAAATTAAGAATCATGAAGGATGATCGGTAGTGTCTTGTTGAGTTGTTTGGTCTCAATGATGTTTTATGGTGTCTTGAGTAGTTTGGTGTCTTGTAGAGATGATGCAATTTTAGGTGGATTTTTTGATGATGTTATGAAGTGTTAAAGATTCTTGTATATTGGAAAGAGTGGAAAAGTGATGGACAAAGGTCAATATGAAAGAAGAAAGCATGTTCAAGAGGCCAAATTAGGTGGCCTAGAAGGTGTATGGTATGATACGATGGAGTACATGTATGTATGAGCTTGTTAAGTATGGTAAGAGTATGGAGAGGATGTGGATGAGTTGTATAGACACTCACAAGTGTTTCAGAGTGCAGTGGATTGGGCTAAGTCATGTTTTCAAGGTTTGCATTAAACCTATTCTCAAACCCTAAGTGACCAAATGAGGTGAGATGATATGTTTTAGAGCTAGGTATGTAAATGTGAGCATTGGATATGGTAAATAAGGTTGCCATAGAGGTGTGATCCAAGTTTTAGGTCTTTTTTTCATATTCAAACAAGCTATTGAGATTTTTCCCTTACCGAGTTTCTAGAGGTGATAATTTGAGCTCAATTTGGTTTGTTTGATGCTCATTGGAACATGTGAGTCTTGCATGGAAGGCTAATATATTCATGGTAGTTGGGGAAGTTTCCTAGATCAATGTTTGAGGCATTATTTTGTGGATTAGGGGCACAACTTTATGAACAATTGTTAAGAAGCTAAGGAGGTATAATACCCTTCTTAAACCCTAGGTCAAAAGGGATGGAAAAGATATTGAGTACACATGCACATAATGGATTGGTTTGGATTGTATGATTATTTGATGTTATATAAGACTCTCTCAAGTTTCTCCAGGTGTAATTTAGGTGTCATGGTTATATGTGGACCCCATTGAAATCTACAAGTTTTTGAAGAAGTTGTGTTTTATCTCAATTTGTGTATTGGAATAGATGAATAAATAGGAAGTTGAGGAATTTTGGAATCTATTATTAATTTAAATGGTGGTTTCAGATCATGGTTGATCCCTTTGGAGGTCTTTAGAGGCCTATTTTGTAAGACCGAGTTTTGGGGTAGTTTTGGGTTGTTTCAGGTGACCTAGGTGCAAAGGTTTTTGGTGGTGTTTCAGTTTAATTTGTGGATTTGTGAGAACTTAGTGATGACCCTGAGGTCATGATATTTCCAGTGATATATCACACTTTCATATCTAAGGTGATTTGATGAGGGTTTGGCTTCAATCTTTGAAGACTAGTTTTGTAGGTCATAGACCTAGTGAGGTTGGTTGCTCCAAATGGTGGTGTCATTACATGAGATGATGGTGCAAAGGTGTAGAAGCTTGTTGGAGGTTGCTTGAAGGATTATAAAACATGTCTAAGTTATATTTTTTTATGAAGGTCTTGTTGGCCCAAGTGACTTAGTTTTAACGAATGGGTTGATTTAGCGTATTTAGGCCTTCATGTGTCCTAATGAAGGTTTTGGGTGTGAAGATGATATTTTCGACCTATATGGTCCTTTTTATGATGTTTATAGGATGTTCTTAAAGTTTTATTTATAATATTTTTCCTATAATGGTGAACCTCGATGAATTATAATCATAAGTTGTGTATTTAAGAAAGTGTATAAAGCCTATTTGTGTTGGCGTGGGGGGTTAGAGAAAAAGTGCGAGCTAGAGGGCATATTTAGTAGGTGTAAGAGGTATTTATGACCATCAAGAGAGGGTAGAGAAGATGATATATTGTTATATAGAGTGATCAGATATGGGTGAGCTAGGTCATATGATCAAATCAACTTGAAGGAAGAAGTTCTTGAGCAAGGAAGGCTAGAAGGTAGTTTTGAGGAAGATAGAGAGAAGGTGAGCTAAATTGGTGTCATCATCAGTTGTTGGTGAAACATTTCAGAGGTGATAAACAAAATTAGGTGGATTTAGTTGGTGTTGAGTCATCTAGGGGTTAGTGCCTCCTTGTAGGGTTGGTGTTCTACTAAATCTAGGGGTTGGTGTTCCTTATGGGGTTGGTGCCTCACTAAACCTAGGGGTTGGTGCTCCTTGTTGAGTTGGTGCTTAACTAAATTTGAATCATTTATCTAATAAATATTTTTTTAGTGGGTTTTATTCCCCTTAAGGGTTTCCCACTTATATCTTGTGTTCATGTGTTCTCCTTTTCTCATGTTTGGTTATGGTTCTTAAATGCATGGTTAATGGTTAATGGTTAAGTTGATGAATGGTTAATGAATGGATAAAGTAAATGTGAAAGAATGTTTTAATGCCCACTGATTCACCCCTCCTCTTATTTTTAAACTTATAACAAAAAACCACTTAATGAGGATTATTCTAAATTGAGGTCACATGAAGGGCTTAAAAATCAATTCATGGGAATCATTAGAAATTAGGTTTTCGAATTCCAAAATCTCATTGTGGACTCCATGAATTTGATTTCCAAGATTCATAATAAAATATCTTAGGCTACTAAGGAACTCTTGAGCTTTTTTGGTCAAGTCAAAAAAATTCGAAGGTTGCAAATTCTCGGATCGATGTTTTCGACAAAGACATTTATTCTTCATGAGCAAGAGGTATGATAAATAGTATCATGATTCATATGCATGTGCTAAAGGTCAATGAGTCAAATAAGATCACTCAAAGTTACCTCTTTAATCAAGTTATTCTTCCCCTTAGTGGTTCTTGTTCCTTTCTACCTTCCATCACTTAAGTGAATGTTTTATTTTTTCCATTTTTGATGTTATTTTTGTAATCACTTAAGTGACTTATAATTTTATATTTTCTCATTAAGAAAATAACATCTATGTAAAGTCACTTTAAGTTGCGACTTAGTGAAAATTAAATTGTAAAATCCATTTTTACTAGGAAGGTAGTTACTGTGTAGTTAGAAGATAAAAGTATAAATAGAGGAGACCTTATCATTGTAAGGGGATGTCTCTCCTTATATTTTCCTCTCGAATTTTAGAGATAACAATTGTTATAAGTTTGTGTGCACATTTTCCCCAAACTTCTATGAATATATGAATACAATGCAAATGTGACATTTTTACTCTATAGTGTTAATAGTATTCTTCAATCATAAATTTATGCCTTTTATAATTTAATGATTCCATTAATGCTCTTATTTTCCTTTGTGTATGTGATAATTTGATGATCATACTTTGTGATGAATGTCTATGTACTTTGTGCTTTTGGTTCTTAGTATTCACATGTATTGTTGTATTCTACCCTTTATGTGAGAAAGAGAGGGTTTTATTTTTTTGTTTACGTTTGAGTTATTGTAGCATTTTTTACATCTATTTTATTATTGGTTTCTTTCTTTCTTCACCCTCTCCATTCTTCTTTATTTTTCCCAATTTTTGTCTCCTTTGTACTTTTAGGTTAAAAGCACTGAAAATACAAAAACTCCATCATACGAGGGAAGTACCCTCTCAAATGCATAGGAACATCATTTTTTTTATATTTGATCTTCCCCAACTATTGTATATTTTATGCCACTTCCATTGGAAAAATTGTTGAAACAATCAAGATGACATATAGTGACATGAAAAACCACGAGTAGTTTTTCGCAACTCCGCTAGAGATTGAACTTCTTGTTACATTTCTTTTCCACATCAAGGAATCTCCTCTAGAACAGATTTTGGTAGTTAGGTGATGAGTATAGTGCCTTTGTTTCAACTTGTACAATGGAATTGGTTTCACGTATCCCATGGAGAAATAAATTTTGGCCTTTGGCTTTGGCTTGATACAATGAATTGCCTTCTAGCTCAAAGAAGATATTCCCAAAACTATCTAGAGAATATTCTCAAGATGCAAATGATCACATTTGAAATTTCAAAATTGCATGTGACATTCTAGGAGTTTTTGAAGAATATGTTTTCATGAGGCTTTTGTTGAAACCCTCACTAGTCATATTACTCATTGGTTCATTTATTTCTTGCTACAATAAGAGATTTCGAACAAGGTACGCACATCCATGAAAGTGGAATGGAAAGGGATTTTCTCAGTTGTAGTTTTTAGTTTCCCAGAGAAATTTATGAAAAATGTAGAAGCATACACAAGACACGTGAAGTTCTCAAAAACTTCCCTCAAAATAATATAGTCACATAGTATATGATGATTACAAGATATGCACAAAATGTTGTTGTTGAAAATTCATTTCAAATAAATGTTGAATGTCATCTCATGGAATGTCATTTTTTTATGGTATATAGATAATGGTTTTGTTGAAAAGGCCTTAGAAACATTTAAGGGGAAAATTGGCTGATTTAAAACCAAACTCATTAACCTTTTTGTCATCCTCCTAACCTATGCCAAAATGGTATTTTTACAAAAATTATGGATATCCATCAAAACGTAATTAAAATTACATGTTTTTCATATTTCTTTTCATGCATTTTTGCAATGTCAAAAATGAAGGTGAAAGCATGACAACTATACCCCAGTGTTGAAACTTTTGTTCAAAACCCCTCCTAAGTTATCCTTTGGATCATCCCGCTTCTCGTGACATGATCCCTACATCCTTGAAAATATCCATAGTCTGATGTACATACCTCCCAAGTTTCTACAATGTGTTCATAAGGTCACCAGTCCGTTCAATGAAGTTTCGTCAAGATCTTAGCATGAAAACAAAGTATGCACAACTTTAAAATAATTATGCAATTTACAGAGAAAAAGCCAAATGAAAATATCATTCAAACTTGTGTATTTCACGTTTGTGAACACACAATTATATAGTGTTTACAAAGCTAATCCTCAACCAAAAATAGGGAGGAAACACTAAAACAAGGAGATAATCACATCTCCATAAATCAAGGAGTGGAGGAAACAACTCAAACAACTCCAAGAAGTTACGGGAAGAAACAATATCCCATAAACTAATTAAAAATAATTATAACCTATGCTCTCAAATGAGCTTATTTAAGGTGAAAAATATCTAGTTCACAAAGACAAGTGTGAACGTGTTTACACCAACACCCTCCCATAAGTGAATGCAAGGGAGCACAAAAATAAGAAAGGGTCCTGGCTACTATGCCAAATAAGGTACCCTAAAAACAAGAGAAAAGAAGAAGGAAATAAGGGACTTCATGTTGAATTCCCCCTGAGTAAAACTTCCTTGACTCCAATATTTTCTCGTAGAAGAAGATATCGAGGAGAAGCAAGTGGTTTAGTGAAGATATCTACTATCTGATTAGCTATAGATACAAACTTCAAGTCAACAACATCATCCTGAATCAATTTCCTGATGAAGTGCATATGAATTTCAATGTGTTTTTATGTTGATGTTCAATAGGATTGCGTGTAATCTGAATAGCACTCTGATTATCACACCATATGACAGAAGGTGATCTTTGTGAAAACCAAATTCATCAAGTATTTTGCGAGAGCAAGAGAACTTCGACCTACTTTGACGCACTCTCTATACTGACTTCAATGGATGAAAAGAAATTGCATTTTTTTACATGCCCATGCTACTAGACCAAAGCCAAGGTGAAAAAGAAACTAAAAGTAGATTGTCGTGTGTCTCGACAACCTCCCCAATCTGAGTCTGTATAGCCTTCAATTTCACAAGATTCCTGTGGTGAATAATGTATGCCAAAATTCAATGTCCCTTTTATATATCTCAAAATTCTCTTTATGATTTCAGTGACTCTCATGAGGCTCATGTGAAAAATAAGACATAAGGTTAATGAAAAAGGTGATATCGGGATGGGTATGTGTCAAATACAAAAGACTCCCAACCAATTGTCTATACAAAGAGGCATCAACAAGGTTAGACTTGCAATTAACAGTCAATTCAATTCCTAACTGAAATGGAGTGGAGATGGCTTACAATCAGCCATGTGGAACTTTTGCAACAAATCGGAAGCATACTTCCTTTATCCAATAGAGATGCCTTCAATAGATATGCCTTTAGAAGACCAAGGCAAGATAGTCAACAATCCCAAATTTTTCATGTCGAAGTTCACACTCAATTTGTTTTAAATGTGTTGAATCATAGAAGTTGAGCTGTCCAGTGAGGATGAGATCGTCAACATACAAAACCAATATTAACAATTCATCATCATGTTTTAGAACATATACAGTATGATCAGTTTCACATCGATGAAAACCAATAGACAACAAAAACTCATCCATTTTCTCATACCAAGCTCGAGGAGCTTGTTTGAGACCATACAAAGAATGACAAAGTCTACAAACCAGTGAAGAATCCTACACAAAACCAAGGGGGTTGCTCCATATAAATTTCCTCATGGAGATCACCATGCAAAAAGGCACTCTTCACGTCCATCTGATACACTGACCACCTATGAGAAGCAGCAAGGGAAAGAACAAGGTGAAAAATCCATCTTTTCTATAGGAGAAAAAGTCTCAAAGTAATCCACCCCTTCGACTTGAGAAAATCCCTTAGCAACAAGATGAGCCTTATACTTTTCTATAGATCCATCAGCTACATACTTAGTCTTAAAGACCCATTTACATTTTACCACTTTCCTTCCCTTAGGAAGAGGAACCAATTCCCATGTATTATTTTTCATCAAAGAGGAGTATTCTTCTTTCATAGCTTCATCCCATTCAAATTTTCCACAAGCTTCAAAAAAGTAACAGGATCAAAGGAGATAGCTTCACTTACAAGAGCCATTCCCGAAGGCATAGACTGAGTGCTGATGATAAGAAATATCACCTGAAGTCTTAGATCTTGTGTGTCGAGGATCACTTGGATCTCCTACCAAGTTACCAGCTACCTATAGAGTAGATTGAAGCCATTTTGGATGCCATTGTGCGGAGAAGGAGGGGAAGGAGGAGTTGGAGGAGAAACCTCTTCTTAGAAGCATCATCAGAAGAATCATTAATAAGCATGTCATCCATGTCAGGTGAAGGAGGTATTGGAGATAGATGTTGATCTTCATCAGAGTCTCAATAGAATTTGTCTCATCAACACAAACATCCCTTTGAAAATGAACTTCCAAAGTAGAAGGATCCAGAAGGTGGTATGCCTTCACGTGTTCACAATGGCCAACAAAAATGAGTTCCTTACTCTTTGGTTGCATGGAATTCCTTTTTCATCAGGAACATGAGCCCAAGATGGACTTCCAAAGACTCAAAAATTAGAAACATTAGGCTTCTCTCTAGACCATGCTTCCTCAGGTGTAATCCCTTAAATAGCTTTATGGGGAATCCTGATTCTAAATATAGTTGGCAAAATTCATGGCTTCACCCAAAACTTAGGTACAAGGTTCTTTGACTGAAGCATGTAATTTTCCATCTCCTTGAGTGTCATATTTTTCCATTCCGCAACACCATTCTATTGAGGAGTGTAAGGAATTGTATACTGATGTAGAATTCCATGGTCAATACAAAAATCCTTGAATGCATTACTAATATACTCCCCCATTATCAGTGCAAATATTTTTGATGGAATGAGATGATTTTTTTCAACAAAATCCTTAAATTCTTTAAAACCATTGAAAACATCACTCTTATACTGAATAAAATACACCCATGTTCTCCTTGTGAAATCATCAATAAAATTTAATACATATTTACAACCAAAAAAGAACGAGAAGGAAGAGTCATCAAATCACTATGTACTAACTCGAGAGGAGCCTTAGCTCTCTTAGCCAATCCTTTGGGAAATGGATCCTAATGTTGTTTACCTAACATATAACCTGGAAAAACACCATCTTTAGAAGAAATTTTAGGAAGTCCGGTTACCATGTTCTGAGAAGAGAGTTGTTGCATGATATATCTGTAATTTAGATGGCCGAATCTCTCATGCCACAACTTGCTAACAGAATCGAGTGAGCAATAAGAGAATATCCTACAGAAGTCTCGAACTTGTCAAAGAGATACAATCTAGAATCTGTATCCACAACACTTGTAGCTACAATATCATTAGGATCATTCAATTCTCTTATTACAACTTTATCAGGTGAGAATTCAATAGTCTTTCCTTTCCCTGAATTACAAATTTGATAAATGGACAACAAATTGTTAGAAATGTGGGGAACATGTAGAACATCATGCACTAAACCATTTGGCATGTTAACAATCCCTGCACCCATTACTTTTAATGAAGTAGAATTTCCCACCATAATCTGAGAAATGTTGCAAGGAGAAACTGAACTTAGCAAATTCTCTGAATGTGTGATGTGATGTGTGGCACCTGAATCAAAACCCATCTATCATCCAATGGAGTGAAGGCCGAGCTGAAAGGGATTTCCCTTTACTAGAATTGGAAGAGGTTGAAGGTGCAGGAACATAAAGCTTATGTTGTTTCAACATCTTCTCAAGTGCTTCAATTCTCACAAAACACCATGATTCTGGATGGTTTGTTTTGCTATAGAAAGGACAAGGATCATACACCTTTCTTTTGATAGTATTTTTCCCTTTTCCAGGACTAGAAGGTTTAGGGAATTCATAACTTTTATCAGTGGCAATAGAAGAGGGTTTAGGATATTCTGAAATCTTAGGTCCTAGCTTCGACTTAGGTTTCCCTTTACCCTTAGGAGAATTTGCTAAAAGTTCTAGTTTGAGGTTGGCAAGGCATCAAGTGCCATTAACTTATTTTGTTCATGAGATAACCTCTCACAAAACACCTCAAATGTTGGAATTTAAACTCATCCCCTAGAGCATCCATAGTTGAAAAGAAAGTAGAAGTGAACATAGAAAATGGACCTTTCAATTTTGACAAAATCAACAAAATGCATTCAAGATCCTTTTTTTCTTTACCACCATCATTTAATTTACTTTTGAGTTCTTTGAATTTAGTCAAGAAATCTTCTATGAGAGGAAAATTAGAAGGTGACAGAGTTGTAAACTCCATTTCTAGTTGTAGTAACTTGAACTCATTAATTTTACCAAACAATTTTTCAAAAATCTCCCATACCTCTTTAGGAGATTTGGCAGCTGAAATATGAAACTGAAGTTGTCTATCCACAACATTGAGTGAAATAAGTCCTAGGGCCTCATCTTGCTTGCATGCGTAATTGTACTTGTCCTTCTCACTGGTAAAGGCAGGCACTAAATCTTGAAAAACATGCCACAGACCATGGGATTTGAGAAATTGTTCCATTTTTGGCTTCCAAACATGATAGTTGGATGAATTTAATGGTTCAAATAGGCGTAGATCCATGATGTTTGTGAGCACAGATGAAGAAGGCAGACTTCTTGACATGGTGGAAAATGAACAATTCTCCCGAAAATGGTACTTCCTCGGATGGTAATAAAAATTAAACCAATGGAAGAGGTCAAAAAAACATGCACTTTTGCAAAAAAATGCACTCGATTTTGAGTTACCGAGAAAAATTTATTAATTAAATTCAAATTCCCGTAAAATAGGCCAAATTTAATTTAAAATGACCCACTGATTAAAAATCAAACCAAACAGAGGCAAAGGTGGTCATGTGACCACTCGTTGGAATCGGGAGAAGATGTAGATTCTAAGTATGCCTTCCATTTATAAACATCCCTAAAAATAAATATTAATTTAACCCAAAACAAGATTATTAACCCCAAAAAAATATTTAAGCAAAACTATAGAAAAAATAAATTTTTCAAAAACTATAGTTTTATAAAAAATAATTTAATTGGCCAATTATAATTGGTTGTGCATGCAACAAATTAATTAAAGAAATAAACTCATGACTCATATAAAATAAACGTGGAGCTGATCCAAAACTGTGTGAACTCTAGAAAGAGATAGAGAGGTTGAGCCTCACAGTTCAATGTGCATAGCAAAAAAGGTGGAGCTGTGAGAAATCTGCTCCTAAAAACGTCTAAATTCCAATAAAAAAATTCCTTTGTTGATTGTTTAGCATGGTGAACAAAACACATCATCAGTTCAGGTGGAGGAAATGTGTTGGGTCAGATCCACACACAAGAAAAGCAGTTCTCAATAGTAGCAAGGAGGAAAATCGAGTTGTGCAAGGGCTGAGTTGAGGATCAACAGGCCTCAATAAACACTTTCCAGCAAAGCAAAAACCTTCAATCTCCAACAACAAAATTGCACAAACAATGTTGAGACTAGGTAACATGCAATAACCATCAAGCTTTGATACCATAAAGGAGAGCACAACTAGATCTTAGCATGAAAACAAAGTACACAACTTTAAAATAATTATGTAATTTGCAGAGAAAAATCCAAATGAAAATATCATTCAAACTTGTGTATTTCACGTTCATGAACACACAATTATATAGTGTTTACAAAGCTAATCCTCAACTAAAAAATAGGGAGGAAACACTAAAACAAGGAGATAATCACATCTCCATAAATCAAGGAGTGGAGGTAACAACTCAAACAACTCCAAGAAGTTATAGGAGGCAAAAATATCCCATAAAATAATTAAAAATAATCATAACTATGCTCTCAAATGAGCTTATTTAAGGTGCAAAATATCTAGTTCACAAAGAAAGGCAAAAAAGCATCCGAACTTCAAATGAAAATTCCAAAATCTCCAAGATGAGTCAAGACGAAAAAAATATACCATTTGAAATATAAATTATCTTATACATGATGTATTTTTCACATCTTTCACAACACCTAGGCGCTTTCCTATGCAGACCAATCTTAGTAGACGCACCTAGCGGTCCCGAATGAAAAATATATATTTTTAGAGAAGGATACAAAATCAAGTCTTGAAAACCATCCCATTTTTCTCAAAATGGTATTGGGAGTCAAATTGATATAAAATTTCACCTAAAAATACCTCCTACAACTCGGGAAATTTGGTTTCATGTTTCTAAGTAGTTAGTCAAATTCATAGTTTGGAGCATGGAGCATTTTTGTGTCCCAACTATCCCAACTATCTAAGATAGTCGGGATAGTAGGGACCGTAAAATGTTCCCTACCCCAAAACTAAAGCCCTTGGACCCTCATGTGACCATGTTCCTCTCCGTGAGTGCTAAGTGATCAAACTAGCAAAATTGGACGAGTATGAATCTTCCTACCCTTGTGTCCATTTTTGTTACCCTATTGTCCTAGCTATCTAGGATAGTAAGGCTAGTTGGGACAGTAAATTTCACCCCACCCCTAGCCCCCTCTCAAATTCTTCATGTGAACTCCAAGCTTTCTCGCCGATTGTTGAAACCTTTCTCCTTCATTCCTCGTGTCTACCAATCACTCCCCACCACTTGTCAAGCATGGCAAGGGGGCACATTTATTTGCCCCTATTGTCCCAAATTTCCCAGGATATTCAAGACAAAAAGCGTGCTCCACCCCCTTTTCTTTAAAAATTGAAAAGTAAAAGCATGCTTTCATGAGTTAAAAATAACATTGTTTTTAACTTATAAAGAGTATTGCTTACCTTTTTCACTCCATTCTTTCACCAGGTCGACCCAAGAAGCCATTGAAGACATCTTGAAGCTCTAAAATACCTGCAATTTCATCAAATTAACTTTAAATGTCTTTTGAGGCAGCCTTGGTAGCTGAAATGAAGAAATTCTCATAACTTTCAATCCGGTGATCGATTTACACAAAAATTTCTTAAGCAACTCCATGATCCAGTGCCCTCAAAACTTCATAACAACATACCATCTCATTCTCTATATTTTTATGGTATAAAACCCTCATTCCATGCCCTAGGTTCACGCTTTTTTATTTCCCATCATTCTGATGGGTGGATCATGCGACAAACTTTTGACCACACGATCGATAGAGAGCAAGCCTATTCTAATGAAGTTGTTTTCATCACCAACCGAAAAGGGGAAGTAGAACTTACAAAAATATTAAGTATCTGGTATTTATAATTTCTATTAATAGAAACCCTCTAAAAAATTAAATCTTATGAAGACAGTGCACTCATAATTCAACAATGAAGACGAACCAAGCAAATAAGCGAAAAGCACAAAAAACACTTTCTAAAAATAGAAATTTTCAAATATAATTAAAAATACTACAAAAATAAGTGTACATAATATGTTAGGAGTCTTTGGATACTTGAAAAATTAAGAAAAATAAAAAAGTTGTCCAGATCCCTACTTACTAAAAATAGAAAGTGTTCATTTTAGGTGCAAAAAGTATCTATCTTCGTCATTTTCTCTCACCTAATTGATTTTTACAACAATGAAGTTTAAATTTTTGGTTTAGAGCCCATTTCCACTCTCACATATGAGCATCCAAAAGTGGGTGACAACAATGTCACTCACATGGACCTGGAATACTTGAAAAACTAGATGCTTGGCACACCCATGGAGCCTATGGAAGATAAGATAGACACAAGTGTTTTGACGCTACAAGTGGCCACCCCTATCCATCCAAAGCATAGAATTGGTGATGAATTATGCTCAACACTATGAAACAAACACAAGAATCATATGGGAAGATGACAGTTTAATCTTAACAGTGCTCACTCCTAAGGGGATAACATAGAGTATGTAGATCCAACTTGGAGCAACATGGTTGGCATCCTAAAGGAGTTTACAGTAGGTGATCTAGAGGACATTACAAAGGAAAATGTTTCCTAAATCTCCTAGGATTAGCATAGTATGGAAGATCACTAAGAGAGCTTTCTGTCGAATATTTGAATGTCGAAAACGAGGTCCATATGTGGAAACGGTGGTGGTGAAAGTTAAAGTCAACTCTCGATTGGACCGAGTCAACTAGCAAATTACGACTAGGTGGAAAAATATAAGATCGTGTGCTACATGTTGGAGTTTAGATCCTCTCGGCCGTTGTGATCATTGTAAAAGGCGCAACGCAGAGATCGTATCCGGTGGGATCCGCTTTTGTATCGAAGGGGACCCGCCGCCGTGAGGACTATTTTATTATTGCTGATGTGGTAGGTCCTCAAGCCACCACGTGGCTTGCCACCACGAGTTAAATTATACCCGACATGCCTACCAAGCATCGACAAGTGGACTATTTATATTGAAGATTTCACGTTTTGCATTGCGAGATCTACATTGGAGCATTGTATTTCTTATCTTGGGTGAGTCTGTTGTTCTAGCTTAATGGGGTGATCAACTCCCCACCAATTTGATCACTTTGTGCCACTTTGATAAGGAATTAATATCAATCAAATTCCTTATACACCAGCATATGGAGCTATCTCCTATTACCTTAGCCAAATTATTATTCGGGCTTATCTATTCAAGCCAATAACTTACCACATAGCTCGGTACCTATTATTAGGACGCGAGTGAATTACATAGATTTTTGCTTTCAATTCGGGCGATCAAACCAAACACATAGTGTGCAAGTGGAGAAGCCACAACTCAACGGTCACTACACCCAAAGACAAAGCATTCAAAGGACTTGACCCTTATCTCGGCCTAAGGACGATGCACAACTTGCCACGTATATGTGGCCAAACAAAAGAGGGAAGGTGTGACTGAGTCACGTATTACATGGGCAATCGAGCCTTATTTAGATGAAAATCCCATCCACGACACTAAATATGTGGGACTAATCCCACTTAGAGCAAAACGGTGCGTGGCAAAATGGTAGCAGGGGTTTCAAACCCGCGACCTCAATGGGGAAGACAGAGCAGCCCAACCAACTCATCTAATGAGTTACCGGGATAAGAGTTGGCAAATATGGCATTTACACACCATATGCAAACCACCTTAGGCCTATAAAAGGCCTTCTCCCACTCTACACATCACACAATGAAGAGTAGGCCATTTCACTCCCAAGGAGCCCGAGGATTTTAAATAACTTCCTAGCCATTTGAAGGAGCTTGTAAAGCCTTATATTTAAAAGGCATTATTTTTGAGTAATTCCTATTTATTATAGGCAAATATTGTACAGGGAGATAAGACCTATTTTAATAGGAAAATTATAAAATTGGGAGATAGTGAAAACTACCCAATAGGCCGTTTGTGCCGCATTATCTACTTGTGAAGCCTGAAGTGTCGACTTGAGTTCCATAGGGCATATTAACAGCGTCAAGAAGGCCAATCAAGTTTCATAGGAATTTTTGTGTAGTGGAAGGTGGAGGACAATTCCAGACTAATCATCAGTGTTCTTCGAAGGTCTAGAGTACTATTTAGTCAAGTTAAAAGTTCCATTAGGTTTTATTGTAAGAAATTATATTGTACTTACAAGTTTTGACTAGTGGAATGGTTCTATAAGAACTCAAAGACGTAGGCTATTTCCAAACTCCGTAATCAACGATTATGCAGTGTGTTTTCATTCTTGCATTGTTTTGAGTTGATTTATTTAAAACGGGTAGCTAATCGGAAAAAATTTAACAAGCCTATAGGGGTTCATGATCAAGTTAAAAATTTCAATCTATTTTTGGATCAAGTAGGTGAATGGTCAAAGATAGACTCATACCTTCAAGGCCTTGCATTGGGGTCTTGGTTGAATAAGGTGAGAAATCCCTCCCGTGTCTTTGAAGTTTTGGTCCAGACATGAATTTCATGAAGGGTTCTCAGATGCCATCATTCTTTTGAGCAGGGTGATGGGAGAGGAAAACACCAAAGAGTTCCATGATTAGATGGCATTATTCATCCTCACCATTGTTGAAGGAAATAAAATGATTGATTGGGGTCAAATCATCAGCGACAAAATCCATTTCTAGTTGCTCTAACTTCCTATCACAAAAAAAAATTCCATGACATCTTATCTAGTGTATGCTCTTGTTAGTATGAGATCATATAGGGGTTTAACTCTCACACCAAACATATCTTAGAAGCCTCCTGCTTACGAGCAATATCCACATATGATATTGAAAGAGAGAAACCATTACTTTTCTTGGGTGAATTATGCATTCACCATGTATGTTATGAGATTGATCGAAGGAAACCTCGAGCTCATGTTTTCCTCGCAAGCTGTAGAGTTTATTCAGAAATATGGATCCTTCTTCACGCAGTTTGAAACTTTCTCGTACATTAGGGTAGCTAGATTTGAATTCTCTCTACAAAATCTTCCTCGGTACCTGAGTGACAAGATTTGTATGTTTGATTTTTATAGACAATTGGCTCATGTCAATGGAAAACTCAAGAGCAGGAAGAAGAAAGGTGTGTCTTTCCCCATCTCCTTGGGAATATTTTCTTGCAAATATCTCATTGATGCATCCAATTTGGAAGCCTCTTTCTCTCATATGAATATATTTTCCTACACTTCGAGGGATAACTTTGATATCTGGATCACCCTCGATATGTTCCATATCACCAAATTGCACCATGTGCTGCATATCAAGGACTATTGGGTGAGCTGTTGTTGGGGATTAAACCATATAACAAAGTGTTGCATAGATATATAATCGAGCAATCATACAAGCAATAAATGTGAAAATAACTAGAAGATAAAATAAACAAGAGAAAGATTACACAGCATTTAACGTGGTTCACACGATATGGGCTATGTCCACCAAAAACGGTTGATGTTATTATTCGGTGCTTTACAAAGGAAATACAATGAAAATCTATTGTCTTCCAACACCTCACGGGATGTTCAATGCTTTTCCCTCACTTAGCTACTCTTTCTTTCCCACCAATTAAACTTACATGCAAATCAATTTCTATTTATATTCTCTTCTTCTTATTTCCACATTTATTGCTTGTATGATTTCTCCGATTATATATCTATGCAACACTCATTATATGGTTTAATACCCAACAACCGGTATCGAGCTTTGTTTGAGGGTTTTGTGTGTTGACATATTTACTCACGAGAGGGTTTTTCGATTGAGGGGTGCTACAACAATGGTAGACGAAAATAAATACAAGGTAGAGAAATTTGACGATCGTAATTATCAATTATGGAAGATGCAGATTGAGGATTATCTCGTATCAAAGGGATTTATATTTATCATTGGATGAGAAGTCTGGACCTATGAAGATGGTGATGAAGAATGGAAGATTATTGATGAAAGGCTTTGGAATCTATAATATTGAGTCCGGCATCATCGGTGGCTTCCAATACTATGAAGCGGCTTCTACGGAGAGCTAATGAAATCTCTTGCTAATTTATATGAAAAACCTAATGCTTCAAATAAAATTTATTTGATGAAGAAATTATTTAGTTCTAAGATGCATGAAGGTGGATTTGCATCTAGTCATTTGAATGATTTCTGATCTATTATAAATCAGTTAAAATTGGTTACTATACCATTTGATAATGAAGTAAAAACACTTTTATTCTTATGTTCTTTGCCTGATAGTTGGGATAACTTGGTAATGGATGTTAGTAATATAACATCTGCTAATAATATTTTGAAGTTTGATGATGTGGTTAGTATAATATTGAATGAAGAAATTCATAGGAAGAGTACAAAGGAATCATCATCTGGAAATGCTTTAAATGTAGAAAGTAGGGGCGAGCAGAAGGAGAGATCCAAGAGTAAGAGTAATGGGAAATCAAAGTCAAGGGATAATGAGATCTAAATCCGAAGTAAGGGAATTACATTGGAAATGTGGAAAGAAAGGAAATGCAAAGAAAGATTATTGGTCAAAGGATAAAGAGTACCAACAACCAGGACAAAAGTAAAGAAGCAAATCTTGCTACATCGAGAAGGTACTACAAGATGCTCTTATTCTTTCTTTAGATAATAGAATTGAATCATGGGTTTTAGATTCAGTAGCTTCTTTCCATGCAACCACTAATAAGGGTTATTTCAGAAATTATGTCTAGGGCAATTTTAGGCATGTTTATTTGGGTGATGATGAACCTTGCAGTATTATTGGTAAAGGGGAAGTTCATCTAAAATTGCAAAATGAAAATACATGGGTATTGAAAGATGTGAAGCATGTGCCAAGCCTCAGGAGGAATCTTATTTCTGTAGGGCAACTAGGTGAATCTGGTTGTATGGCTACTTTTATAGGAGACTCTTGGAAAGTCACCAAGGGTGTTTTTGTTGTGGCAAGAGGTAAGAAGGTAGGAACATTATATTTATCTACCTCGTATTATCGATTCTTTTTTACATAATCTACTTGATTCGAGATACATGCATGTGGCATAATTGGTTGGGTCATATGAGTCAAAAAGGAATGTAGATCTTAAAGGCTAAGGGTAAGTTATTAGATTTGAAAGATTTAGATCTTGATTTCTGTGAGCATTGTATCTTTGGAGAGAAAAAGAGAGTGAGATTTCTCAAAGTTGGGGCAACTAAGAAAGAGTAAAAATTGAAGCTTGTACACTCGAGATATGTGGGGACCAGCTCAAGTAGCTTCTCATGGAGGATCCAGTATTATGTTACTTTCATTGATGATGCTACAAGAAAGGTATGGGTTTATTCTATTAAACGTAAATCTGATGTTTTTGAGACTTTTAAAATATGGAAAGCCCTTGTTGAGAATGAATCAAATTCTAAGTTAAAGTGTCTTAGATCTGACAATGGTGGTGAATATTGTAGCAAGACTTTCAATGATTATTTTTCAGTGAATGGGATACGTAGAGAAAGAACGGTTCCAAGAACACCACAGGAGAATGGTGTTGCAGAAAGAATGAATAGGACAATCATGGAACGTGTTAGAAGTATGAGAATACATTCTGGACTGCCCTTACAATTTTGGGCAGAAGCAGTTGATACAATGATTTATTTGATTAATCATGGGCCTTCAAGTTCACTAGATGGAGGAATACCAGAGGAAGCTTGGATCGGAAAAGAGGTAGATCTTTCTTTTCTTAAAGTTTTGGTTGAATTTTTGTACATGTTGATAAGGAAAATAGGAAAAAGTTGGATGCAAAATTCAAGAGATGCACTTTCATTGGTTATCGATCCTGGTGATTTTGGTTTCTATTTTTGGGATTTAGAGAATTCTAAAATTATTAGGAGTCGTGATATTGAACGGAATGAAAATAGAATGTAAATGGATCAAATTTTGGTACCCAAGGATAAACTGGTTGAGAAGTTTGTGAATGAAAATGAACTCTCAGATTTAAAATTATTACTTATAGGGTTACACAATAACCGATGTCAGTTTTCCCCTAACCGACATTAGTTAGCATAACCAATATCGGTTACTGGAAGAGCTAAAGCGGCATTGGTTAATGAGAATCGATGTCGATTCTGGTGGTGGTGTCGATCCCATCAGATTTGGATACAAATGTCTAGGAGGTCCAAATTGAGCCTCCGTACCCCAAACTCCTGTGAGAAGGTCAAAAAGGGTAAGTAAACCTCCAGAAATATTTACACCTTCTCTATTTTATTTATTATTGACTGATAATGGTGAACCAAAGAGATTTGAAGAAGCAATGCAAGATAAAACCCACATCCAGTGGGAGCATGGCATGGATGAGGAGATGGACTCCTTAAAACGAGAACTAGAATTGGGATTTGGTTAAGTTGTCAGTAGGTAAGAGAACATTGTAGAACAAGTGGGTTTACAGGATCAAGGAAGAAGAGGGTGGAGAAAAAGATACAAGGTAAGGCTTGTAGTAAAGGGATTTACACATAAAGTAGGTATTGACTTTGGTGAAATATTTTCTCGTGTTTTTAAGATGACTTATATTCGTATTGTATTGAGCTTAGTTGTAGTAGAATATTTACATTTAGAGCAACTAGATGTGAAGACGGCTTTCCTTCATGGTGATTTGGATGAAGAGATTTATATGCAGCAGCCATTTGGTTATGAAGTCAAGGGTAAGGAGAAACTTGTGTGCAAATTGAAAAAAATCCTATATGGGCTCAAGCAAGCTCCAAGGCAATGGTATTTGAGATTTGATAGTTTTATGCATGAGCATGGTTATATGAGATGTGAATTTGACCATTGTGTTTATTTTAAAAATATTGAAAATGGGAGTTATGTTATTTTGTTACTGTATGTGGATGATATGTTGATTGTAGGATCTAGTATGTAGGACATTGGTAAACTTAAAGAAAGGTTATCTCACACATTTATAATGAAGGATTTGGGAGATGCAAAGAAAATCCTTGGCATGCAAATTCACCGAGACAGGAAAAACAAGAAGTTGTATTTGTCTCAGGAGGCTTATATCAATAAGGTGTTGGAAAGGTTTAATATGCAAAGATCAAAACATGTTGGTACACCTATAGCTAGACACTTCAAATTAAGAAAAGATTATTGTCCTTCATCACATGAGGAGGTTGAGTACATGATACATGTTCCCCATGCTTCAGTATTAGGAAGTATTATGTATGCCATGGTTTGTACTAGACCAGACATTGCACAGAAGTGGGAGTTGTGAGCGGGTTTACGTCTAATCCGGGTAAAAACATTAGAAAGCAATCCAATGGATTCTCGGGTATTTGAGAGGGACATCTGACATGGAGTTATGTTATGGAGGTTCAGATACTTCTTTATGTGGCTATGTTGATTCAGATATGGCTGGAGATTTGGATGGCAGGAGGAGCACCACTGTATATATTTTCACAGTAGGTGGAACAATTAAAGCTGGATTTTGAGATCAAAAGGTTGTGGCTTTGTCTACTACAAAGGTAGAGTATGTTGCAGCTACAGAAGCTAGCAAGGATATGATATGGATGAGCATGTTCATGGAAGAGTTGGGTAAGGAGCAAGAGGATTGCAGATTATACAGTGATAGTCAGAGCGTAATTCATCTGGCAAAGAACTCAGCATTTCATTCAAGAACAAAACATATTCAGTTGAGGTATCACTTCATATGGTAGGTGTTGGAGGATGGACAACTAAAGTTAGAGAAAATCCATACGGATGAGAACCCTGTAGATATGCTAACGAAGCCATTGGTAAGGGAGAAGTTAGAGCTTCACTCCACTTCTATTGGTCTTCGATTTTAAGACTTGAAGAGGAAGAAACGGGCCAAGGAAAAGGAACCAAGGATGGTGATGCACAGTACAGTGCAACAATTGATCTCCAAGTGGGAGATTGTTGAGAATGGAGCTTAATTGCTTCACAAGAAACTTGTTTTTACATGTTACTAGTTCTCACGATGAATCGACATTGGTCGAGTGTAACCGACATCGGTTAGTCCAGTCAGAAGTGATCGCGGGCGTGCAAAGAACCAATGACGGTTACTGCGGCAACGCAGTTTTTGTTTTTGATGAAAATTAGAATAAATCAATTATTTTAAAGATGATTTATTGATTGTAAAATAAAAGTTAAGTTACCCAAAATAGATATATATGCATGTATGTATTGTATGAGGGTAAGTAAGAAGAAGAGAATATAAATAGCAATTTTTTTTCATGTAAGTTTTCTTGGTGAGAAAGAAAGAGTAGCTGAGTGAGGGAAAAGCATTGAACATCCTATGAGGTTTTGGAAGACAGTAGATCTTCATTGTATTTCCTCTATAAAGCACTGAATAATAATATTGGTCATTTTTTGGTGGACGTAGCCATCATACCGAGTGAGCCATGTTAAATGCGGTGTAATCTTTCTCTTGTTCATTTTATCTTCTAGTTATTTCCACATTTATTACTTATATGATTGCTCGATTATATATCTTTGCAACATTGTTATTGGTTTAATCCCCAACAAATGGTATCAATCTGTTATATATCTCTTGAGCTCGATGATAGCAAGTTCTTCTATTTCTCTCTATGTTTTCCTCTTTCCTCTTGCATTGTACAACTTTGTGAGAATGTCAACAAAGAAAGGAATGTTGGATATCATAAACACCGAGAGGGGGTGAATCAATGCTAATTTGGTGGTAAATCGGTGTTGATTAATTTTATTATCTTTAAAATAAACTACGTAATTCAAACCATCAACTAGTTAAGATGTAATCAAGAGAACAAACACTCATGACACTAAATTTATAGTGGGAAACCCTTAGAGGGAGAAAACACACTTGAAATCAAGGTCTTTTATTAAGAATCCTCATTCTTAATATACATTAATTTACAACTTGGTTGAGCACCCACACAACTACGAAGCACCTACTTCACAGTCCTTCTAGCACCCACTGGAAGGTTGTCAAGCACCCACGAGGCTGGTTTATCTAGTTACAACTTGCAAGGAGCATCAACCCCTGTACTCTAAGCACCCACTTAGAAGAATTCAATGAAAATTTATAATTTGATCATTTAGTTTCTTGTTGCTTTATCAACAAATCATGATCTCTTACTAGCTCAATTCATATCCTCTCTTTTTCTCTTTCCAACACCTTTTATACTATCAATTTGTTCATACATCTCCTAATATTGTCTCACATAGTCAATCTTTCTTATGGTCATGCCCTCTTTCTGTCACACACTTTTAGCAACTTGTATTTAGTTAATTTATCATATTTCTACCTTTGATACAGTCATTTTCATCAAGAACAACACATGCACTACTTTTCTCTCATTGTATTTTCTGTTTCATATCTATTTCCAATGTACCACTAAGAAATGTTCTCTCTTTTTATATATTTTTACAACTAACTCAATGGGCACACTTCACATTCTATCACCTATGTTATTTTCAACTTCCTCGATGATTCAATCCCCTCATGGACTCTTCATATTTTCAATCCTTTCATCTCCTTGAACTAGGCACAATTCTAACTCTTCAACTTCATGTCCCTACAAAGGCAAAAGGTATTTCAAATTTGTGGTTCAAGACAAAGGTGACTCTTCACCTCCTTGTTCGAGTTTCCACACTAACTTACAAGTTGTTGTCCTTTGACTTCCATCCCTTATTGACCTTTAATTTTCTCATATGAGCTAAAATAGATAATCATGAATTTTTACTTGAGTCCTTTGAGCTTCTTCATATCTTTCCACTTTCCTTAAGAAGATTAAACACTCTTATTATACTCCTTGATATATACCTTGCTTCTTAATTAATGACCTCATGCACTGTTCACCATTTCACCCTTTTGATTTTCACACTAATTCATACTTTTCTTGACATTCCTTGAAGCATTCCTTAGCTTTTGAAAGGTGGACATGAGAATTTGATATCCCTTTTAAGAAAAAATAACTCATTTGAAAGAATCATTTGTTTAGTGAATTACAAGACTATTAATCGGTTCACTGTTTTACACAGCCTTCATGATACAAGCATATTCAAGTGATGTAAAGGATCTCCCTACATTATTCAAGCCCTTAGAATTTGATTGCAATAAAATACCAAGCATTATTTGCAAGAGAAAGCGTTTGAAATGGCAAGAAATGCATGTCTTTAATTATCATCATAATCGTACACGAAATTGATTACAATAACTTCCTCCATACTTAATGAAAACATTTTCAATATTTTTCAATAGGTTCATATCACTCAAACAGAGCATTCTTAAACGTTTTAGATTTTTTCATTGGTTACATTTTGTGAAACGTGCATTTTGTCTATGAAACCCTATATGTAGGGTTTGGTGCACTATGACAAACTGAAATATAAAGAATTTTCATTCCTTATAATTTATCAATCATATTCAACTCTCCAAAGGTTTTTTCCAATATTTTGAAGATTCTTGAAGTGGAATTGATCCAATATGATCGATTGTATTGTATAGAGAACATGTTACAAATAGAAGCCACTAGAGCTAGATAAAATTTGACCTTCTTCATAGTATGGAATAATGTCATTTTATACATCTTTCAAGAGTACCAATCTACCTTACACCATGACATTAGGCTTGTTCAAGAAAAATCTTCAAGGAACTCGAAAACAAGTGATACATTGTATGACAAAGTGTTGATATAAGCAAGTCAATGATTTACATTGGGTATAATTTGAGTAAGGGAATGACTTGGAGAAGTCATAGAGAGTGTTGGGAGACTAGTATAGCACTACACTTATTTTCTCAAGACCATGTTTCCACCTTTCCCTAGAGAATAACTCGGATGCAAGCCCGATTGTGAGCAAGTCAAGACTTCAAGATTTGAAGACATCATAGTAAGATGAGTTTACACCTTGATATTTACCTATCAACCATTCCAACTGAACAAATACCTTAGAAATACTTTTAAAGGAGGTTTCAACTCTTTTTGTGACCATTTTACCACTATTGGGTTCTTGTACAAGACCAAACTTGAGAAGGCAAACTTGCCAATCCAAGACCATTGAAGAGATTACCTGAGAAACTCACCTTGACCTCTTATGTTAGTCATAATTTGTGCTTTAAGGGGATCTTATAGGTTCCAAATCATCTGCTAGCGCTCAAAATATTGATTAGAAGAATAAACAACTCATCTTGTCTTTAAAGACTCAAAACACATGCCAAGAAGGAGAATAAGCATGTCTGAAGAATGTTCATAAATTTTTCAAAACAAATCCAATTGATCTGAAATTTTTGAATTACCTCAAGATTGGAGTCTACTATAAAAAAATTATATGATTTATTTGAAGAAATATTCATATTTTTTCTTGGGTTCTAAGAATCCAAGCAACTCAAAATGCATTTTTCAAGAAGGTTGTTTTAGAAAAACTTGAATAACTCAAAATCCCCATTTCAAAATCTAATGAAATTTGACATGGAGCACTACAAGACATCCCTCTACACATTATATTTTTTAAATAGCCATATTTTTACCTGTGAATCTCAATAAAATATCATTTTCCTTAGCGAACATTCTAGTTCTCAAAGTCACTTTTGTGCATTCTTGAATTTTGACTCCAAGAGCTAAACTGAGCCTTGTTTTTTCTCACACATGATGTAGACACTATTTCTAGGTTGTTCCTATGGTCACATGACCTTTCCTTGACTTGTACCAACCTATGACATCTCATTAGGAACCGAAACATCTTCACAAGGAACTACCAATCAATTCCTCTCCTTGTCTTCTTCACCTTTTCTTGGTTTTCCATCAATGCCACTTGACATCAATGACAACACCAATGACTAGGGTTCAAAAAAATCCCCTTTGTCATTGATGGAAACCTACTCAAAAACCTATAAACTTTGATGGCAAACACTTTCATACCTGGTTTCTGGTTGCATACTTTGTATCTCTCCCCCTTTGACATCATTGACAAAAAGGTATCTTGGCCACTTGACATGAACCAATGACAGATTAGCAACAAGAAAACATGAGAAATTGATCTTACCTATCCACAAGCTCCCCCTTGGATAAGTGACTCCACCATTTGAACATCATCAACAAACATGAAAGAAACACATTCTTATTTCATCTCCTAGGAATGTTTTGGGCATTTACAATGCATCACGTTCTTCTCATACTAAATTTGATATCAAGAGTTTTGAAGATTCTCTTTTTTTTTTTTTAGAGCCAACTTTAACAAGCAAAATAACACCATTCAAGCTATGTCTCATCAATTCATCACTCCCCCTGAACTTGAGAGCATTATACCTAGCTTCCAAGCATAATAATGTGAGACTCACCTTCTTATTATGACAAGAAATCACCTTTATTACTTTGACTGAGTCCTAAACACCATTTTTAGTCTTCCACAGTCATTTCCAGCTGAGATAAGTCAATGTAAACCTTTGCAAGCATGAATAAGAAGTAATAAGCTTATGCACACCTTGGATAGCCTTGAGAATACTAATTTTACTTACCAGAAGTCAATTCCATGCTCCCCTTGTCATTATCAAGCTTTTTCACTCCTCCATACAAAGTTGTAACTCACTTTATATCATTTTTTTCATCTCATAGATGCCAATATCAATCAACTTCTTATAAAAAAATACTTCAATATTATTCATCTCAATCTCATACCTACTTCATGAGATCTTAGTCTTACAAAATTCCAATGTCAATATATGTAGAAGCTCCACATGGTCTGCCACCTACTGTAGCATGTGTATACTCGATCTTTGTACCTGATTAATCAGTGTGCTTTGCCACCGATTTTTCTCATAGCCTGTAGGTGTGTGATTGTAAAACTCTTAGTATGAAATGCCCCTTAGACTGTCAATCCTTCATTGTGAAATCCAAGACCTAGCTTCACATATCACAAACATGAGTTCAATCTCATTTATAGGACTCCCTTAGACTACAACACAGTTATGAGACACATTCGACCTATAGCATACTAATCTTACTTTGTATACTACTACAATACATGTGTACTCATCTTTACTCGTGGATCACTTTGTATTCGACACTTTAGCCCTTTAAAGGACACCTTGGGACATGTGTAGCACTTACATTTGCAATCACAACTTTATTCAAGCTGGGAACATGACTTAACGAGATATATCACTACTCATATGACTTGTAATTACACTTGATGGTATTAAGATACAAAAATACATCCCTTTGACATCACCCAACTCTGCCTCCTTAATCTCTACCACCTTAGAAAACACTTCATATAACGTTTTATCCTTTTATCTGATCAAGTTAACACTTGATCACATCAATCTCTTCCTCAAGGATTATTTAATCATTTGTGGGAGTCACTATTATAGTGCTCTAAAATGGATGTTAGGCTTCTTTGAATATATTTAAGGTTATTCACACTTTCTCTATCCTATAGCCTCAAAATCTCAGACATTACAAGCATAAATCCCTCAAGATCAATGACATACTTTTCAATCCCACACACTTATCTCAAGGCCTAAGCAAAATAACTTGGAGAACCTAGAACTCCCTAGGTCTTTACCTTCTTTCTTGACACTCAAACTAACTCCTCTAGCTTTGATGAGATCATTTAGACCTAAACTTTAGCATTTCGCCTACACATGCTTACTCAAGCCTTCATACTTGTTTGGAGATGAAAACTCTGAGAAACAACTTGAAGAACACACTAATAAACAACCTCTGATCAAGAGAATAATCATGAATTTTACTCAATAGGCATTTTCTTGATGTTTACACAAACTTGAAACAATCTTCAACACATTTCTATAGTCATTCCATCCTCTGACTTATATCTTTGAACTTTTAATACAATGACTTACTTCTCATAGTCTTAAAACATTTATATTACTTCATGAAACATCATGAACACTTTGAGAGCTCACTCTCTGCCTCATGTAGCTTCATAGACATGTAGAAGCAAATTATAGTTCATTTCACCAATATATTATACCTTGCAATTTGAGAAACACTTAGAGCACCTTTGAGACTTGTGGATACACTTTCATGTACTCATGTGACTCTAGGATAGCCAAATTTTCTCCATTTTCCTATGAAAGAGTTTCTTAGACTAAGGCATCAAAGATGAACTCGCACCATCCTCCATATGGTACTTATGAATCTTATAGTTGTAGGTCATCATTTGTGATGTTTTCATCTTGATATATTTGTCAACATATCATCATTCAGGGTTTAGTTTCTGTGTCAAATTTAGCTTTCATGAACTCAATAATGGCTCTATATGTTAAAAGTGATCCTTCAAACTATCTGCAATCTTCTTTCAATGCCTAAGATGCATGGTTACCCAAAAACATACCTGCAACTTTCCTTCTTTCACTTAGTGCATACATGATTTGGACATACCTTGGCCACATCCCTTCTTTTGTAGCAATGTATTGATCAAGTTATCACTTGATCACACTATCCATCTTCTTAGAACTCCGTCACAATACTTAGAGATATATTGACACCTATGGAATACCACTGGACCATAAACACATGATGATTGTGTTATAACTCACATACCCAACTTAAAGTCTCTTTTACATGACTATGATACTTGTAAACAATCACAACTACTTAGACCAACAACTTCATCATGTTTTAACTAACATGAGCTATCAGTGACCACAAGATGAGTTCATAACTTCTCACACAAGAACACTCTTATAGAACACACTTAGTAGCTCAAGATTACATACCTTAACACAGTCATACATCTTTTCACTCAAATACAGTCCTGAACTTTGTATTTGAAGACCTTGTGGCTATCAAGCTTGTGTGATCCTTCTTCAAGTTGTGTTGATATTTTGAGCTTGAATGAACACTACTTTTGTCTTCTTGAAGGCTTCTGATAGTCTTGAATGCAAACCCACACTCTTTGACATAGACTAAAACATATTGAGAAACTCATGACTTTAGTTATGCATTTTTATGTAGCCACTCAATACAATCAAGGATTAAATGAACCAAAATGTATTGATGACTTTTGATATATTTTCAAAATTCTCTTATCAACACTTGATGAAGGTGAATTCACTCCAAATCACACTACTACTTCTTCCAAAGGATTATGTCTCCTAGAAGCATAGAGAAGACACTATTTTCTTGATGGACTTTCTCATAATAGTAAGAAGTCATCAAAACCATATGATGACTCCATCTTCCCTTTCCTTTTCTTCACAATCTTGTTGACCTTCTTAGTTACATATTTAGGAGTGATAGCCTCATTACCTGAGCTTTCATCATTTGTTTGAGTTCCTTATAAACATACATGTTGCAATTCATACACTGTTTCAAGACCTTTGCTTGAGGAATAAATTCCTCATCCTTGACACTAGAGTTATTTTCCTATTTCTTTCCTTTTTCATCCTTTGTTGATACAGTATTATTAGCTTGTTGTGCCTCTTCCATATCTACCCATGTCACCTTCTTTTCAGTCTTTTCTTTCTCAACTTCTGACTTTTCTTCCTTGATTTTGTACACCCATTTCATTTCCTTCTTTCCAGGATCTACTTGAGGCTTGGGTTGTCTATACTTATAGAAATGCTTTGAGAAATGCCCAACTTCATGACATGTATAACATATGACATGATTTATCCTTTTTCTTGAGTAATGACTATCATTGCTAAATTGACTTAGAGGTTCTTCTAAGCAATGCCTGACTATATGACCTTTATTTCTACAATTAAAACACACTATGTTCCTTTCATATTCAATAGCACAAGATCTCCATGGGTGTTATTTGTCATAGTTTTTCATGCACTCCCTATCTTTATGCCCAAATTCATAACATGAGAAACAATATCCATTGAATCTTCTCTCATACCTGGATGCATTTGGTTGTCTGATTGGCTTGGAATTTATAGTGTTATTTTCCTTGGTCCGCTTCTTGTTTGGTTGCATGTTGGGACCAGCTTTATCATCCACTCTGTTCTCTAAACATCTTTGACAAGAAACATGACTTGGTTCATCCTTTATTTCTCTATTCTTTGTTTGTTCCATTTCTTCTCTAAGAGCACTCAAATCAACATTTAACCTCTCACATTCTTCACTCTTGGCATGAATTTTTGCTTGACATACCTCATGATCTATCTTTCTAGAATGTCTTTGTGTGCTTTGCAAATCATTAAGATGATTAGTAGCTTGTTCCAATTCAACCTTCAAGGCCTTTAGTTCCTCTTCAAGTTTCAGGTAGTCATTCTCCTTTTGTTTCAAAGCTCTTGAAACATTTTCTACAAATGAATCCACTTCATTTAGTTCTTTAATATGGTGAGCTTCCATGTGCTTAATCTCATTCTTCAGACCTTCTATCAAATATTGAGCAATATCATACTTTCTCTTCAAGATTGATTCAGCTAAATAACTCATGCTTGTGTCTTTAGGATCACCTCCAAGTTGTTAGGCTTAACTCAGAGGACCACGCTTTGATACCAATTGTTGGATATCACAAGCACTAAGAGGGGGTGAATTAGTGCTGATCAATTTTAATAGCTTTAAAAAAGTTGCATAATTCAAACCATGAACTAGTTAAGATGCAATCAAGAGAAGAAACATTCATGACACCAAATCAACTCTATATGTCGTTACTTTACTGCCCACACTAGCTTTCTTACTGATAATTGTCGTAGAAACTAGGAAACCAAATGCAAGGGATAAGTTACTAGGAGGGATCAAATGTGCGCATGTGGCCCATGTAGTTTCCACCGGCGTGCTCTCATCTAATGTCAAAGAGGATTCTCTACCATGCTTTCCCAAATGGGGGAGTTCGGATGCTCCATCTCCACATCCTCTGCGTGAGCTCCAAATCCTTTGCAAGCCATCTCTCTTCATAATGCCATTTGTTCTGCAACTTCACGTTGCTTCTCCAACTCCCCTCATGTGCCTAATTAAACTTAAGCCACCTTTCTTTCTCTCGCTTTCTATCACTAGGTCAGCCATCTTTCACCACACTGCTCCCACCCCGCATGTGGTGGGTTTTAGCTAACCATAGGTATCTCTTCCAAATCCAATGTCACAATCAAGATCTTAATTGCCAAAGGAATGCCACACAAATAATATCCTTTCGGTTCACACATGAACTGGAACTTAGCAACCTCTACACAAGAGTAGCTAGAAACTGTGTACTGAAAAATATAGCTATTCAAAACACCACGGAACCAATGATCCACAATGCGCGTCCACATCAGATAGGCATCATACAGGGCGTGGAATTCTTCCTACATCTAAACAAGTGTGCAAAACCTCCAATTCCTCTTTGATGCATAAGCAACCAACCACGTGTACAACTCTATAGGAAAGATGGCAAAGAATGTCTCATACTGATTATGTTCAACCCACGCTTGTGCATTAAATCCAGTCTAGTGCTAAATCAGCGAGAAAACTCTTCTTACAAATCGTCTAACCACTCTTCAATACTGGTCAAGGTCAACTGGTATGTCTTCATCATGCAACATCCTACCAAACAATTGAAAAAGAGGTCCCATAAACATAACCAAAATGTAGCCTAGATTTTACCCACAAAAGCCCAAGGTGCACATTGGCACATCACTCAGCCTGAACTAAGTGCTCACCCAAAGCGCGCAAGGGTACCAGGTCCCTCTTTTATGTCATCTTGTTCACAGAGTTAGCATGATTACATAAATATCCCAGATCCATAACAAATACTCAAATATATTGCAGTACATAAACCAAATCTAGATCTTAAACATAGGCAAGAATACTTAAAACAAGAACTATAATCAGGTTTACCATACAAGATCCCATAACAGATGTGTCTATAATCAATATCCAACCACATAAATCCATTATATTAATTGATGTAAAACACAAAAGCTTCATACATACATAGTATAATCACCATAGTCATGCACGCCCATAAACTTCCAGCATAACTCTAACACATAGAACTATCTAACCCATGTAAATAAATACATATTTATAGGGGTGGGGAATTTCCTTCACCGCCCATGCACCTTTCAAAAATAGACTACATGCTAATAATATCCATGCGCCCTTACATGATAAATACAAAAGCATGCAAGCACTCTATTAATAGATTATCTAATAATACAACATCAACAAATCCTATTAATAGCCTCAAAACATTGCATGGTGCTTGATCTTATAGTCACTCAAAATAGTCTTCATGTCATTGTGTGTTCTTCACTCTATATCCAAAAATAGCCCTTCTTCAAAAACGGCTAAGTCCCGACTTTATGCTTTCCTAGTACGCGCCTTATTTCACTATCTTTCCGCACGCACCCACGTGCTTTATACACACTCACCCAATCCTTCAACACTTTCCATAGTTAGGCTATATTTTACCAGCCCAACAATCTCCAAACCTCCATCGTGCTTGGTGTTCAAATCCTAGACATCTATGAAGACCCCTAGCTTATCATCAATCAAATCAAAGGAATTTATCAATGTAAAAATGATATTTTACAAAAATTCAAAAAAAAATTCAATTTCCTCCTAGAACCCTTCGACTATTATATGATCCAAACAGTTCCCTATTCATCTAATAAATTTACTGAGACATTGTGGCCTCTCACGTATCACTTATCCTACTATCAACTAAAGATTTCAAGTTGTCTATTGTTGTGCATAGACTTGATCAATTGTCCCATACCAACGAACTCCCTTCTATCAATATTTTTGAAAACAATTAAGCAAATCTTTGGTACATTCAAATCTATGACTACTTGTCTCAATCCACAATCCAATTTGATTTATGTAAGAACGCTAAAATATATTTTCTACAACGTGCTAGTTGTGACGTCATTGTACTTGGTGTCCTTTATAAATGCATATTTGATGGCCTCCTCCTTTGATGCCTAAAATCTCACGATGGTATAGGTGGTGGACACTTCAGTGGTTTGGCTGATGCTAAATACGTCTTACAGATGGGCTATTACTGGCCTACCCTCAATCAAGATTGTTGTGAAATGCATTAAATGTCAACAACACTTCAACCTTACTCACATTTCAAGTCGCCTTACAACCTTCTTGGGATGTATGGCCATTTTCGCAATGGGGACTTGACCTCATTGGCCTCATCAACCCTCATTCCTCACAACAACACCACTCTATCATCATCGCTTATTGAATACTTTACAAAATGGGTGGAATTTATTCCCTCATATACTAAAGTTGATAAGATTGTCGATTTCATCCACCATCACATTATCTTTTGCTTTGGATCGCCTCACAAAATTATCACGAGATAATGGAAATTCCTTCCAAAATAAAAGGATTCAAAAACTTTACGACACATACAACATTAAACTTATCTTTTCATCCCCTTACTATCCATAAGAAAATGGTCAAATAGAAGCTTCTAACAAAACACTCAATAAAATCCTCATGAAAACCATTGATCAAGCAGTGAAATTGACACCTCCAAATTTTGTTTGCTCTCCAAGTCTATCGAATAACATCCATACTTCTAAAGGTGCTACGCCCTTCTCTTTATTCTATGGATTTGATAATATTCTACCCCTTGAAGTTCAAATTTCATCCCTCCGCCCTTTGTCCCTCGTAGATTTTATCTTTGACGAGGATCATCGTCAAGAATGTTAAGCACAACTTGAATTTCCGGATGAACATCACCTAACATCCCTTGAACATCATCATGTCTATCAAGAACACATCAAAATAGCATACAATAAACATGTCAAATAATGTGAATTCAACATTAGTGATCTTGTCCTTAAAGAAAATCAAAATGTCACTATTTTGGAAAGGATTAAACGTGAAAATTTTTCCTCTAACTAGATCGGCCCATATGTCATCACTCATAAATATGGGTCGGGATCCTAACACTTAACCTCCCTCAAGGGTAAACTGAAAAGGAACCTTTAAATTCCTTGCACTTGCAGCCTTTCTATTGTTAGCACATATACTTTATGACATTAGTCACATCAAAGATCTCATTTCACCACCAACCTATCATACACCATTGTAATGATATGGAATTATGTGGTCTTCCGTCAATATCCTATATTTACGACCTTAAAGGTGAGCACCATGAATTTTTTTCATCACATTTTCCACATGGAAAAGTTCCTCTTCATAAGTAGGAACCTCACAATCATTACTCTTATCTCCTCTCTATCCGCAAATTGAATACATGTTAAGGGTGCACATGTGTAGTTTGTACACACATTCTTTTCCCCCTCCTAAAATGGTCTACTAGGCCCACGCTCAGCTTAAATAAAAATTAAAATATACATATGGATGCACACTATAAAAATATAGATTAATCCCCCAAATGATAGTTATTAAACATACAATCAATATACAGACTAATCCCTCGAAGGACAGTTTTTAATCAAAATATAGACCAATCCGCGAAAGATGGCTATCTAAAGTCAAAATCAAAAATTGTAGACCACTCCCTTAAAGGATGGATACCCATAATCATTATAAAAAGGCTTCCCGCATCGATCAACCTTCATATCAAAGTCAAAATAATCAAAATCATCCTAGGAAAGCTTCCCGTATCGATCAGCTTTCCCATCAATAAGAAAATTTTCTACATCGATCCGTTTGTGCAAAAAAATATAGCTGGGGCATAAGCCTACAAACCATCAAAGGAGAGTCTACTCCCCCATACAAACTACATATAAACCTTTATCATGTTAAAAGAAGGTATATAAGCTCATTTCTATATATATCCATGATCCTACATGTGACTAATTATTATTAGTTATATGTTAACATTTGTTACAAGGCCTCAAGTGCATTATCATAAATGTTTTAATTTACCATCAAATCACATATGTATCAAATCCAGTCCAAAAGCAAACATTTCACATTTATTCTTCACCATGATTAGAATACATTTCAAAACATACATCAAAATCATCACATTTGAGTCGCATCACATGAAACATTTAAACATCGTAATCAACATTTAACAACATAATCAACATGTCAAAACTTATATACCTTTGCTTTGATGCCCAACACCTTGTCAAATATTTTTTTGACCATACATCAAATTTTTACATGTTAGAGATGTTTTCCTTCGACCCTTTGGTTCCACGGCTTCACACATCCTCATGAGAGCACTTCCATTGGATCCTCTCCATGTAGTGGTCTTCCTAAAGCACGTGTTTGTAGGTGGTCCACATTAGCGTCGACGCCAGAGGCCATATAATGTCCCCTACCAAGTGTTTCCAATATTATTATCATCTCTAAAAACTCCTCCAACATGGTCATTACAAACGACAATCAAATCCTGGAGCATCTTAAAGTAAACCAACCAATCAATCAAATTATCTTCAATCCAATGATCAACAGGGTCTGCCAATGGCTTGAGGGGGGGAATATCCTTATCACAAAACTAGGGCATCCTCACACTAATTTTTGTCTCACAGCCTGTGTCTACAGACAACTCAACAAAAAAGGGCAAATATAAACATCATTTTTTCACCCCTAGGTGACCCAACGCACATCAATTATATTATCATTATCCTAAGTACATTATAAATCATCGTCATAAATCCTAGTTTACCCACGTAAACCTCATTTACCCTCCCATAATCATGTGAAACCAACCTAGCCTAATTTATCCTACCCATCGTAACTCCCTAACCTCTTCCTACCGAACCCCTAACCTCCCTCCGTTTAGCAAATACTCTTATTCCCGAGATGGCAAGTGGTTTTAACCATTTTTCATCTCTCCTTCTTTGATTTGTTACATCTCTCGGAAAAATTGACAAAAATCTGTGACCCCCAACAATCAATTACAGATGTCATCGATTCTACTTAAACCACCCTCTTGCCCACTTTCCAGTTAGACGAGACATAGAAACAAACAAGTTAATCAAAGACTAGATTAGTGCACCTACATACAACACCACTATGCTTGGGAACATCAACAACTTGTTGCCAATCCTTGAAGAGATCTCGTCAAACCATCAATCACCCCTTTAGAGTTGTATCATCTTCGAACACCCAATAAGGTTAGTACATTGGTTTTTAATATTTGTCAATCATATTTTGCATTCATTACAACCTATAATCAGTCACCTACATCATCCTTCATAGCCACTACATACACTCCCTTTAGTTTGATCATTTAGTCAATTTTTCATAATACTTGCAATTTTAATAGTGATCGTCTTCGATCCCCAATCTTCATCGATCGTTGTTCTAATCCCTTTTGTTTCTCATTATCCTTTCAAACACATGAAACTCGTTTTCTAAACTTCATGTGTTTCTAGATTCCTGTAGTTCATCTTAGCACTGTTAAACCTCATCTAGCATCAATCACTATCTATTTTATCATCTCTTCATCAAACAACCCCTTTTGTCCCTAATCACCATCGATTCTCGATCATCGTTGATCCTTGTCATTTTAGTCATTTTTAGCATATTATCATATTTTCAGCAATTTGTTTTGATCTAATATGTTGTCTTGTAAAATGTATTCCTTGTAGATGATTGTTCCAGGTCTATTACACCCTATCATCAGTATATACGACGTTCCGATAGTCCAATAGCCTTTTGTGTGGGAACAATTCAATATCGTACACGAGCTGAGTATGTGCGCCATTTCCCTCACACATGAATTCAAAGACATCAAGGATCGCCTTGATGTCATTCAAGAAGAATGTGAAGTTGTGGAACAATTCGGTTCGACTACTTTCGTGATTGGAGCTCACTTTGTAGCCATCTCCTGGGTTGCCTACCATGGAAAGAAGGATCCTCCCATCCCTCTAGAATTTTAAATCATTTTCATTTATCTTATCTTATTATCATATCACTTGATTTTATCAACACGAGTTGACACCCTTCAAGGAAGCCCTTTGGATTCCTAGGATCGGCCTTTTCCAAGCAACTCGTTACATCTTTATCTAATATTTGTCTGTTGAGTTGCCTTTACATACATGTCTTCTCTCTTGGCGAAATGAGGATCCTTTTACATTGTTTGTATCTAGCCATCCCGACATTCTGTTTGTCAAGTATAGGTATTGCTAAACCCTACTTTATTTGAGTTTTTGGTATTTCAGCATTATAGAAACTAATCGAAATTCACCATAAACATTTAACATCATCTAAACATCTAACATCATATTAATACATCTATCCAACATCTCAAGATCTCATTATAAACTCATATAAAAATTAAAATCCATCAACAACACATGAATCCAAAATCATACTTATCTATCCATATATCATCAATAATGTTTATACAAAAGGCCTCAAAAGGGTTCATATACATCCAAGTCATACAAAATCCACATACTATGTGGTAAAATCAAAATCAGATACTCGATTTCCACTCTGGCCTCCCGCCGCTCCTTCGTCTGGACCCAAATCTCTCCGAGGCTGCGCGACACTCCCAATACTCGCTAAGATGGCCTAATGAACCGATCTGCGCATACTAGCTCTATGCTCTACATAGCGTGGTACACTGGTAAGCACTTTGTCACTAGCTGCACATAATATCTCATCTCCTCGCTCAAAGTGCCCAATATTGCTCAACAATCATATTATCTCCGAATCACAAAGACTCTATGGTTTGCACAAGTATGTGTGCTTAAGTTCACGGTGTGATTGGATAACATGGGTATTATCTCCAAGTTGTGGGACTTGCTACTTGAGATAGACCTCCAAGAGAAAGTTAGTTCTTGCTCCTAAACTACCTGCCACAATCTACTCTAATGCAAGCAAAACTATCTATCCTAATCTAACTTTCTAAGGGACCAAGGAGAGAGAATGCATGAAAACAAATCTTACACTAAATCGGTGATAAACCAGAAAAGGAGAATGTGAGAATAGTATCCAATGTGTGAAAAAAAAACAAAGTGCATACTAGAAGGGGTGATAACGATTCTCCACAATCTGGCAACTGCATTCACAACAGTATTTCATGCACACACAATGATAACGAATCCTTATAACAGCATAAGGTAGACACAATATATATATATATATATGCAATGAGATTCAAGCGGCAAGACGAATACAAACAAACACATCAAGGGAAGATACATCCACAAACTCGTATTTATTGCTTCATGAGATGCACAACTCAATCTATTACAGAATAAGGGCTTGGATCACCATGCAAGGAGTCCACTACAAGGGCTGTAGCACATTGGCTTCACAAAACAATTTTTGCAGATTTTTGCTACTAAAGAATATCCCCACATACAAAGAGCCCAACACTCCAATTTATAGATTTCTAGAAGGAGAGAGATGGAAAAATGAAAATCCCGAAATCTGACTTCCCACCACTTGCAAGATGTCATAAATGAAGTGAAATGATGGTATGTTGCTTGCAAAAGGCCCCCATATTGTCCCATAACTTGCAAAGAAAGCAGTGAGAAATGTCACCCATGCTTCATCAGTATGCATCTTAACTACCAAATAAATCATTGTTTTGAACCTGGAAACGTTTTTAGAAAACTATCCATTGATTCTTCATCAAATTTCATATTTCTTGATTTTTGTGCATCGGGCTTGGAACCAAAATTCCAACGGTACCAATTTTGTGCATTTTCGTTGAGAAATGCAAAAGTTATGGCCTTCTAAGTATGGGCATCTATTTTGGGTCACAAGCATTTCTCACATTTAACGAGACTAAGCATTTACTTTATTGGATCTAAAGATGTTTCTTTTATTTTCATATATCTACCCTAATCAAAATTAATAAATCTAGTTTATGTGGCATAGAGGATGTCGTGCTCGTTCCAGAAAGTCAAATTTCATGAAAATCGGAGCTCAGGTCAAAAGTTGACTTTTCCCTTTCGCATGCGACTATTTGCTATTTGGTCTTGGTGTCCTGGATTTCCCTTGTGCGACTTGGGCTGAAAACCTCCGCTTCATCCGCATCACACTTGACCCGCTTCACAAATTGGACAAGTCGACTTTTCTCTCGGGAACTCATGTCCCGCTTTCGTGCACCTATGCGGCCGGGCAAAAAAACCCGACTTTGTCAATTCCTTTGCAAATTAGTGATTTCGACGATGTAGGTCCCACGCCCCAATGTCCCGCAGATCACCCGGGACATTTCAACTCGACTTCATCGATTCCTTCGCTTTCGGCCATTTCAAACAAATCGGGTTTTCGGGTCTGTTGTCCCCATCGAACATGTGCGGTTTGGGCCATAAAACTCGACTTTTTCGCATTTCACTGTCTCCTTAGCATTTTAGGCCCGAATTTGGTACGATGAACCCTGGTACAATCCACTTTGGTTCCATCCATAGCTCTCAAACTGTTTTGCATTAAAATAGGCCTGCGACCTCTTTTTTCAAATGTTTGCAATTTTTTACTAACTCCTTGGATTTTTCTTGGACATGGGAATTAAAGAAAAGAGGAGAGGTACCCCGAAAATCAAAATTTTGGCCCTCGAACCATTATTTATGCCTGTTCAAGCCTGAAGAAATCATGTAAGTTATCTAATTTACTTTGAGGGGTGAAATTGGGATAACAAATCGCAAAACCGGGAGGTCCCATCTCGCCATCCTACTAATGGAACTCCTCCCTGCAGTACTACATTTTTCCTTATACTTGGTCCTACTCCCTAGGCTATGCTCCCTATAGCCTCCGAAGTTGTCCCCACCTCCCCATAATTTTCCTACAAGATTGCCTCCTACTACTTTCGATACTCATCCCTTTGTTGTTGAAATGAATCACGCCGAGCGTGCCTAATCTCGCTTATGTTGCAGGTGTCCCACTCCACTAATAGACTCTCTCTCTCCATTGCAATGCATCAAATGATGCATGTAACCTAGCCATTTGTGCACCGCCTTAGTTTATATAGTTTCCATTTTTAGGATCACTAACAATCCATGATCATCGCCGATCTACTATCCCTAAACATCAAGAATCACCTGACCATTTTCACATGCCTTATCCATTTTGGTCACCCGAACCTCTTTCAAACACACACGTGACACCATCAAGAGCCTTACGCCTTTGCTTTGATGCCCAATACCTTTTCAAAACTTTGTTTTTGACCATACATCAAGTTTTACACACATTATGGATGTTGCTTTCGACCCTTTGGTCCCACGGCTTCACACATCCTCGTGAGAGTGCTCCCATTAGATCCTCTCCATGTAGTGGTCTTCCGAAGCACACATCTATAGGTGGTCCACATTAGAGTTGTCGTACAAAGGCCGTATAATGTCCCCTACCAAGTGTTTCCAAGATTACTACCATCTTTACAAACCCCTCCAACATGGTCATTTTAGACTACAATCAAATCTTGGAGCATCTTAAAGCTAACCTACCAATCAATCCAATGACCAACAAAGTCAGCCATTGGCTTGAGGGGGGAACAATATCCTATCACAAAATTGGGGCATCGACGCTAGTTTTTGTCTCGCAACCTGTGTCTACAAATAGCTCAACAAAAAGGGACAAATGTAAACACCTCTTTTTCACCCCCGGGTGACCCAACGCACATCAATTATATTATCATTATTATCACTATCCTAAGTACATTATAAATCACCATCATAAATCCTATTTTACCCTTGTAAACCTCATTTACCCTCCCCTAACCACATGAAACCAACCTAGCCTAATTTATCCTACCCATCCTAACCCCTTAACCTCTTCCTACCCGAATTCCTAACCTCTCATCGTTTATCAAATAACCTTAATCCTCATATGACAAGTGGTTTCAACCATTTGCCATCTTTCCTTCCTTGATTTGTTACATCTCCGGACAAATCAGCGACGATCTGTGATTGGCGGCGATCATTACTGACGTCGTCAATTCTACTTAATTCACCCTCTTGCGCATTTTCGGTTAGACACAAACACATACAAGTTAATCGAGACGAGATTTTGCACCTCCATATGACACCACTACGCTTGGAAACATTAACAACTTGCTACCAATCCTTAAAGAGATCTCGTCAAACCATCGATCACCCTTTGGAGCTCTGTCATCTTCAGAACACCCAACAAGGGTAGTACATCATTTTTTATCTTTGTCAATCATATTTTGCTTTCATTACAACCTATAATCAGTATTCTACACCATCCTTCATAGCCACTACACACTCTACCTTTAGTTTGATCATTTAGTCAAGTTTTGAGAATACTTGCAATTTTAATAAAGTGATCGGTCATCGATCCTCGATCGCCGTCGATCGGTGTCCTAATCCCCTTTGTTTCTCATTAGCCTTTCAAACACATCTGAATCTCTATTTTCTGAACTTCATGTGTTTCTAGAGTCCTTGTACTTCATCTTAGCATTGTTAAACCTCATATGTCATCAATCATTATCTTTTTATCGGCTCTTTATCAAAACAATCCCTTTCATCACCAATCGTCGTCGATCCCTGTCTTTTTAGTCATTTTTAACATATTATCATATTTTCAACAATCTTTTTTGATCTAATATGTTGTCTTGCAAGAAGTATTTCTTGTAGATGAGTGTCCCAGTGTTTGTCACACCCTATCACCAATGTATACAATGTTCCGATCGTCCAATGACTCGATATTGCACACGAGATGAGTTTGTGCGTCATTACCCTCACACACAAGAAGTCGAGACATCGAGGCTCGGCTTGAGATCATACAAGAAGAACATGAAGCGTGGAACAATTCCGGGTTTGACTACTTCTAGGATTTGGAGCTCAATGTAGCCATCGCTTGGGTTGTTTACCATGCAAAGTAGGACCTTCCCATCCCTCTTGAATTTTAAGCCATTGTCATTTATCTTATCTTATTATCATATCACTTGATTGTATCAACACGAGTTGACATCCTTTAAGGAAGCCCTTTGGATTCCTAAGATCGACATTAGCCGAGCAATCGTTATATCGTTATCTAATATTAGTCTATTCAATTGTCGTTGTATACATGTCTTCTCACTTGACGAAAGGAGGAGCATTTTATATTGTTAAGTAACGAACCATCCCGACATTGTGTTTATTGTGCACAGTATTGATAAACCCTACTTTATTTGAGTTTTTGGTATTTTAGCATTATAGCAACTAACCGAAATTCACTCTATATATATATATATATATATATATATATATATATATATATATATATATACCAATACCAATAGGGACATCCCACCTACATCCATAAAATAATCAGTTTTAGAAAGGAAACTCATAAAATAATTCAAAATGATTATTACATTCAAAACTCAAATACAATTAGCCATTAACCCAATGCCTCGATCAATAATCATCCCCAAAGTCCATGCCAAACTCCTCATCACTTGAACAACCGAACTTCTCAAGGTCAAGCTCCTCCAAACCAATACCAACCAAACTTACATGCGTTGCATCATCATCTTATGTTAGCTCCTTTGACCATACATCCCATAAGTTGTTAGACTCTCCTTGGACATAAGTGTGTTGCAGAATGACTAAGACACAAGGGCCATGAGCCACGACTTACCTTGAAGGCTTGAGGGCTTGATGAATTTGTTGAAACTTGAACAATTGATCAATGAAGACTTGTCACTTGTTAATGATATCCCTTTTAATAATGCTCACACTTGCAACATTGATTGCTCTCACTTTTGCTATAATTGTGGAAATTACAGTCTTGCTTTATGCTTTCAAACTTTGATAGTGATTTGGGGTAAGGGTGTGAGGTTTATTTATAATTTTTTTAATGCTTAAAGTGTGGGTGATGCCCATAAACTATTAGGGTTTGGGTTGATGGGCTAAAAATTCAAGAAAAAACTATTTTTTATATTTAAATTTTACTTTTTGGTATTTTTGATGCAAGGGATTACCAAGAGTTTTTAAAGCGTAAAGGGACTTGGAAAATTTTATTGGAAGTTTAGGAGACAATCCCAAAGTCTCTAACATGTCAAGAAATCTTAGAGAAGTCTCCTTCCTTAGGAAGACATCAAGGACGTCTCTTATATAGTGGTGGCGTTGGGTGTAGGGAAGGGAATATTTCCTAGAGTCCCCAAGTATTGGGGACATCCCCATCTCCAAAAATACCATTTTTTCAGAGTGTCGCATCTCTACGCATAACACTAATTTTAATTACACAAATTTAAAAAAGAAAACACTATAACTCTAAAATATATAATCTGCATAAAATGATTTTATCATTTCATACCAAATATAATGCATAGGATATATCTAAACAACCATATAATGTGTAAATAGAAAAACCTCAAAACATCTAAATTTTCAATGACATCTAAGTTATATACAATCGCAATATTTTTTTTTAAATAACGTCCTTTTATAACTGAAAACCATTGCATGCTTTGAATAAATCACACATTTTTGTTTGCATATATTTTAAAAAACACTATTTTAAATTTCAAGACATTTGTTTTTGGCAAAGCCTATGGAATACAATAATACATCAAAATGACACCAAAAATTTAACTATTAACAATTATATACATTGTGGTCTCAAATGTCAATTTCCTTATTTTTTTGTAATTTTGGAAAAGTTTTCTTTTAATAATATAAATTATGGAAACTTGAAAATTTTATACACTTTATTTTTCTGAGAAAGACAATTACCTCTAAGTACATGCTTTACTACCTCAAATAGAATATGCCTCTTCAATACATTTTGAAATTGCTTTTAGGACTATATATTCCCCACATCCACATGCGGACTATTGCTTCTAAGAGAGTTGATATTACCATTATTGGTTGAACTTAGGGTGTCCTTGCTTCAATTATTATATGGGGTGCTCAATAACCTTCAAATCTTTCTTTCATTCATTCATTCACTAACCTTATTCACATGATAGGTGATTCGCAAGATACTCTTCTGGCTATTTTATAGCTGAACACAATTGAGAAAACTTATGCTGTAATAATTGGTATTCACCTCTGGGATTATTCATATAAAACATTTAGTAATATGGACTGTCTGATATCAAGATAAAAATAAAATAAGATTGCATTAGTTCCTGAATGAACTGCGTAGCTCTTTGCATTTTGCATGCCTTGAGCGACGGCAGTGAAGTTGCCCGTCTTAGTGGCATGATAATATACAAGGTCCGGATAGGCCATTGGCTATCTGGGTCAGAATTTTCGTTCTATTTTTGCGGGTGTAGAATTCCTTTAACCCAAGGGGTCTTAAGCAAAAAGAAAAAATTTGCTTTGTTCGAATTGAATCTGACAGAGTTTTTCACGTTGGAGGCTTCAAGTTTAGATACCCTTTCTTCTGTTGCATGTTTGTCTATTTTCCTCTGCATGTCAAGGTCCTATATCAACAAGTTTGGACAGCTTCGATATTAATCTTACCCAATATTTCAAAAATGCAACCATGTTTCATTTAACAAATAAATGGTATCTTATCAATTATATTGCCGCTACATGTCAAATTATTGAGGGTTAAATTGCCTAGTCAGAAACCCAAATTGCACTGAGTGGTATAACGCCGACCAAATTTAATGTTAAATCCAAATACCAGAATGTGAGCAATACTCTTATCAGCATACAGCTCTTACAATACAGCCCATTTAAAACAAGCTCTAGCAATTCTGCAATGTATTACCCAAGCAGCCAATAGGCTGAAAGCCTGAAATATATACTTACAAACCTACAAATAATCTTACTTCCAACATGCGATCCATCAATTCAAATAGCAAATCTCATTTTCTTACTTACAGTTATCAATGTTTTACCTTTAAGGCCTTCATACTAAGTCTGGAACAATGTGAAAATAAAATTGCTGCTTGCTTTGATATCCTCTCCTATCATGGAAACAAGAACCAATACAAACAAAAATAGCTATGGCGTTTCTATACTAGCAGAACTGACTAACAAGACTACTTAATGAAGATCCATCCACATAAGAACTCCAAAAAGTTTAGGGCATTTAATTTGTGCAAGTGTCAGTGAACCCTCACTTTATCTTACAAAAAACGTCAGCTCCACTTTATAGATCACACCGTTATCCAAAATTTCTTCTGGCAAATCAGCAGCACCTCTTGGTTTCCGTTACCTTCCAAACTATACACTTTTGCATCCCAAAGAAATTTAGGCGCAATATCTACAATCGTCGAGACTACAGCTGCATCATCTCTGATGATGAGAAATCCCTGCAGGCCCAACCTTTTATTTAATGAATTGCTCTGAATGTCAAATCTTCAAGAAACCACAAGTAATCATCAACTTTTTCAGATCCTTAACACATGCATATATGCATAAATGCATGTATACACAGAAAATGAGCATGTGGCTGAGGAACATTCATCTGGTGCATCAATCCTTAGAATTCATTCTAAATGGCATCAGAAAATGCAGGACATGCTAGTAAAGAACCACGTATTAAGGATTATAAAACTTGTAACAACCTTTTTTCAGATCCTTACACATGCATATATGCATAAATGCATGTATACAAAGAAAATGAGCATGTAAATTAGGAACATCATCTGGTGCATCAATCCTTTGAATTCATTCTGAATGGCATCAGAAAACAGGACATGCTAGTAAAAATCCAAGTATTAAAGCTTATAAAACTTGTAACAAGAAATTTTAAATGCTAAAAAGATATGAGCCATTTACTGACAAATATTTTGATCATTCATTTGCTCTAATTTCTCATTTCATGTGTACTCGTTTGTTGCTGTTATTGCCAAGCAGAATCGCTGTATACAAAGAAAATGAGCGCGTAGCTTAGGAACATTCATCTGGTGCTTCAATTCATTCTAAATGGCATCAGAAAATGCTGGACATGCTGGTAAAGAACCAAGTATTAAGGATTGTAAAACTTGTAACAACCTTTTTCAGATCCTTAACATGCATATATGCATAAATGCGTGTATACAAAGAAAATGAGCATGTAGCTGAGGAACATTCATCTGGTACATCAATCCTTAGAATTCATTCTCAATGGCATCAGAAAATGCAAGCTATGCAGGTAAAAACCCAAGTATTAAAGTTTATAAAACTTGTAACAAGAAATTTTGAATACTAAAAAGGTATGAGCCATTTACTGAAACATTTTGATTATTCATTTTCTGTAATTTCTCATTTCATGCATACTCTTTTGCTGCTGTTATTAAAGCAGAATCGCTTAGTATTAATTTATAGATAGCATCAAAAATAAGTACAGAAGGATACACAAATATACAACAGACAGGCATCTGTCCAATTTTAGACTGTAAACTATAACAAAAACCATGGCATCGCACCCAAAATACACGAAATAAAAATATCCAACACATGACTTTGTCACACAAACTTGTAAGGCAGCATGCTGATAGAAAAATATCATAAATACATCCATCACTCAGACAAAACATTATTTACAGCCTTAGACAATAGGGCAAATTAGCTTATGGTAAGATACTGCAGAGCTTCCTGTCAACAAGAGAAACTATATATGAGTGCACTTTGCCTCCAATATCTGAAACTGTTTCTTGATGTTGAGAAAAGATCATTGAAGAGCAGTAAATACAGGTTCAATTGAAAATTGATGCAGATGGGGCTGAGGGGACCAAATTAATGGTCGACTACTCCCGCAACTAGCCTGTACACACACTCTCTTCTGGACACACACACCTACTCAGGCTTGAAACTCAACACACTCTTTATTAAATTCAACGCGTTACAGAGATTTGACTACACATGCACTCTCACACTCGCCTTTACCAGCCAATTGAAACATAAAGAATATCCAATCCCTCGCACAGTCCCTCATGGACTTGATACATTTCTCTCTGCTCTCTCTACTCTAAACTGGAGCCAACTCGAACTCCAAAGCCGGTCCCTTGCAAGTGCCTTCTTGCTTGCAAAATTAATTCCTGGCCAAGAATTTGAACCTCATTGAAAAACCATAACATTTCGGAGTCTCTTCGAGCCTCCAGCATCTTGAAAATGCTCAACTGAAAATTCATCATTATGGACAGTTACTTCCTCTTTGTAACTGAAAGCAGCAGCGCCACGCATTTTTTTGACAACACACCACCTGAACAAAGGCATGCGTTGGGTTTGCCTGAAAATCCGTGTCCTGGCCATTGAGAATCATTCCTAGGTGTCCTGCAACTTCCGGATGGCCTAACTTTTGCATAAGAAATCAAAATCCAATGCCGTATTTTTTGAACTCGCATTATTTTTCAAGGGAAATCCAAATATGCAATCACATTTTGATAATGAGGTGTTCTTCAAGTAATTTTTGCCTCTGCCCGATACGTATCACTTTTAGCTCTTCAACAAACACAACCACTTCGAAATTCTACTTCTTATTGAGAAACTCAACCAATTCATTCAGAACCATAGTTACCAAATCCGACTGGGTCTGCACAAAATCCGACTGGATCTGGATTTTTCAGCCGGCCTAAAAAAGTCGGTCAGGGTTAGCCATGTTTCTTTTCCAAAAAAATCATTTTTTTAGAGATAAGAAGACTCCCAACACCCTCACAAATTATTTAACATTACATATATTAACATTTTATATTACGTTATTAATGTTTTCACTGTATCTGTAAATTTTTGCATATTTATAAATTATGCTCAAATATAATATGTATATATTCCACATCAAATTTTTCTTTTTCAAGAGCTCTGCATTTTCGGATTTGTTTGCCCTCCCAAATGGATTTGGATTTCTAGACTTGGTAACTATGTTCAAAACCATGTGGATGCTTGAAAGTTGAAACTGATATCTTGTGATGCGCTTGATGCCATTTAAGCGTTGGAATCATAGTAACCAAGCCCAGAAATTTGGATCCGTTCAGGAGGAAAAAAAATCTAAAAATCCGGAATTCTTGAAAAGGTTCGGAAAAATCCGGTCTGAAATATATACGAGTTGAATTTTACGAATATGAAAATTTGACAAATATAATGAAAAACTTTAATAATGTAATGTAAAATGTTATATTTTTAATACATAAGATTGATAGTTGACAGTTTTTTCCAAAAACTACATAAAATTTAAAAAAAAAAAATGAACTTTTCCCCTAAATTAGGGTTGACCTGGACCAAATTTATCCGGTCGGCTGAAAAATCAGGATCCGTTTGGATTTTCTGCAGATCCGACCGGATCTTGTGCATTTCGTAATTATGGTTGGAATGTTGATGCTTCACTAGGATCAACTTCACCATGCCAAGCTACGGAAGGACCAAGTAGTCCACATATACATAAACCTACTATTTTTTTATTGATGTGGTTGATGCCATTTAAGTGTTGGAATGTTGATGCTTCCCTAGGATCAACTTCACCATGTCAAACAAGGGAAGGACCAACTAGTCCCCGCAAACACAAACCTACTATTTTTTGGGTGATGCAAGATCACTTATACACCTTGGATGGTCTTGCATCAAAAATAGACCAAATTGTTGAAATGCAAAGGACATTCTCAATTTCCTACTAGACAAGTATAATGCTCCAAATACATTTTATCAATTATCACATTATCTTTAGTATAAATTGTGATATCTATTTACATTGTAATGTCCCTTTGGGACAAAAATAACGAAGATACGGATTTCTAGCAAGCCCTTTTATACTGAAACTTGAATGATCTAAAATCTAAGAGATAAACTACAACATCTGAATTTAATATCAAACTCTTAGGGCTAAAATCCTAAAAATACTAAAATGTCCACAAACCCTTGTGAAATATAAAGAAAATTCAGATTCTGATTTATCTAAAGAGACCCTTGAAAATAATTACAGAATTCTGAAAATAATTATTTTCTTCAAACCCTAAGGTCTGAAAATAATAATTCTGAATTTTCTCTGAATGACTGAAAATTGCTAATTTTATTGGCTGGAAATGTAGGGAAAAATTACAAAAGACAGCTGCAAATTATAATTTATTTTTCTGAATACAAAACTGACCGCAAAAGCTAACCCAAACCCTCAAAGGGTGACGTCAGACCTAGGGGAGGCCTGAAATGTCCACCCAAAGTGTGGCGCCTTAGCTGGAATGATGGGAAATGATGCCCTAGCTGATCCTTCAATGTAGATTTAATTGGCCTTTTCTGAATTTCTGAATAATGCCCTAACTGGAATTTCTGCAAATTCTGATCTGAAATGTGCCCTAGTTCTGTGAATCTGATCTGAATCTCTGAAAATCTAATTTGAAGCTCAAATGTGACCTCCATATGAGACCACCAAAGAGAAATTGAGGGTTTTGTCCCCAAGATCTGAATCCTAATGAGGGTTTTCGTCCTCAATAGCTTGCCAATGAGAGATTTCGTCCTCAACAGCTGAATATGGAAGCAAAACTGCTCAGACATAGGAAATTAGATGACCAAAAATAATGAAATGAGCTCCCCTCTCTTCCTTATATACTTTTTCCTCCTTATTTTCCCAAAGTGGGGCGATCCATGTGGTAGGTGCACTTTATTTAATTAAAGTGACTTTTAATTTCTATTTAAGTGTGAGTTCACTTAAAATAGAAAGTTCCCCTTTACTTTATTAAAAATGACTTAAATTACCATTATACATTACTTTTGGCCAACTTAGTCATACTACCACCTTGTTTCCACTTTGTCCACCCCTTGTAGCCCATTGGAATAATTGGATAGCTCAAAGTCTTCTTTTTTACTTCAAGTCTTTAAAAATACCTTTTATTTTAATAATACTATTATTAAGTTGCCCAAAATGGAGAAATGACCGAGCCCAACTTACAAATTTTATTAATTATTTTAAATTTAGAAATGAGGACATTACATACATAATGATGAACATTGCAGCGAAATAATGCTAAATCATCAACCAGAAAATATAACATGAATAATCCAAAATTGCACTAATAACCAAGTTGTGATATCCAAAAAATTGATAACATGATGTTAACAATATAACATTTCTCCAAATAATAGACGAGAGCAATTGGCTTACCAAAGACAAAAATGGGAATACTTTGCTACCCAAATAGATAATCTCATGTGGTACTACAACAAAAGAGCATAGTAATGAGAACATCTTTGCAAGGTAAAAGCACTCATATTGCAAGTATCAAAGTGTATTTCAAGCTTGTGAACCTAAGTTCCGATATGAGAAAGATTCCTCCTTTTAAACTAGTTGTGCATCAGGATTTTAATCGGTCCAACCTTACGGCAATGTTTAATGTTGTGCTTAGCATACAACAGCACCCTAAACACCAAAATCTTATCCAAAAGGTCTTCTTGTTGATAAAAAAATTAGTCTCAAACTACTGTCTAAATCCTCACATTGCCTCTTTGTATTCCCACTAAGTCATTGAGGCAAGAATGCAGTTACTCCTATGTCTCTGCATCACGAGGTCAAGAAACAACTCTATGAGTCCTGGAGCTAAACCATCAGCAGAGGAAGCTCCATCAAAATGAAAGCTTTCATGTCCCATCTGATGCCATTCACCAAATGCATAGAGAAGCCCTCTCGGCAAGAGCACTTACATGAAACATATCAATTTTGCAGGACCTAATTAACTGAACCTGGGAATTATTTCATCAACATTTCAATCACCCACGAAGACCAAGAAAGATTGTGATGAATAGGCACACCAAAGAGAATACCTCACAAATTAGAATGTGAAACGTCAATCTCCATTGCACGCCTATGCATAGATAAAGACACCCAGGTACCAAAAATGGAAGGTATAATTTATGTGTACATGATACTGGCGCAACTAACAAAATGCCCATCACAGTACAATAGAATACTGCTGCAACTAACGAAATGTCCATCACAGTACAATAGAATTAGCTGGATTGGCAGAATAAGGATGAAGATTAAGGCAAATGTGCCACTACAAACCAACAACTAATTTTTGTCATGTGTAATGTCCCCTAATGGGACTATTTGAACCCAAGTAGATTTAGGCAAAAACCCAACACCTAAAATTGGTCTATCATATGCAAACCAATTTTTTGTGTCTGCAGAACTGTGATTTACCTTAGAATTGAGACTAGGGTAATGACAAGAGATTTACTATGGACAGCCCACAATTTAATATTCCCCACTCTAAAATTTATCACAGAATTTATGAGTCAACTCAGACCAATATAGTCATCCTAGAGCATGCAAAATCATGATAAGAACTGCTGTAACTAATTTCTGGAAATGGCGACTTCCACCATTAAAGAATAATATTGTTAGAGACACCAACAGGACTGTATTCAGATTTGTAAGGCTGCAATAAATTATGGAAGGTAAAGCCAAGAGGGATACCACTTAAAAGCATTCAAATAAGTCTGATTTTATTTTTAGAATGCTGCAGACAGATCTGAAATGGCAGCAGTGGAATGGATGTCTGAAATCCAACAATAAATTCTGAAAATGACATATTTGCACTCCAGAAATTCAATACAAGTGAAGGTAATAATATTCAGACCTGTAATGTGTCTGAAACAATGCAAACCAGTCACACAATGGGTCGCTCCACATAAAGAGAATGCAATGACACTGCTGCAATAAATTCTGAGACTGAAATGAACCTCCAATACCACGAACTGACCAAAAACTGGGTCGCTCCACTTAATTAGAATACGATGATGATGCTGCACTTCCGATGGTTGAACCCTTGATACAAAACTTCATCAACAACTGCTGGAAAGACCAAATTAATCCTTGCAAACCCAATGGAAGTTCCTGCGTGGAAGTTCCTCTCGATTATTCAGAGGGTTTTCGTCCTCTTTGAATATTTTAACAAGCATAAGCTTAGATAAAAATTCAGGTTTGATAAAAGAGTATATGATGCCCTCAGCCAAGTCAAACTCTTCATATATAGGAAAATTGACCCCAAAGGCCACCTTCTTCCTCACCAATCAGCTGCCTTGGTTATTTCTATGCCATATTTATTCTCCCATGCTAATCGCATTTCCCCTTGGAAGCATAAAAATAATATATATTTTATCCTTTCTAAACTTCCCCAAGTCGCCATTATCTTTCTAGAGAGAATAAACATATAATATTTCCCTTTTTACAATGATATTTGTCTTTTAAGGCAAATCGAATTAATTTTTTATTAAGTCAAATAAACTAACTATAAGTGCTTATTAATATTATTTTATTTATTTTAGGCACTTATATTAATTTATTGTGACTTAAGTCACCCTTACACACTCCCTTTGGCCGTCGGGTAGATAGAATGGGCCAAAGGTCTTCGATGCCATTATTCGAGAAAGAGGGACATTTCAGTCCTCCCTTCCCCAAATTGCTTGCCTACAAGCAATTTTGTACTCCTTTGTCTAAATGCCATGCACAATAGACAAAATATGCTAAAGTGTTTTAGAAGTCTAGCACCTGTACCTATAAGATGAGACAAATCTTGCCACCAATTGTCTTTAACCAAGTGCTCATAGACACATGAAGGTACCCAAGGTATTTCATCAGATATATTACAGATTTCATCATCAAGATCAGCACTCTTATCCCAAGGAATCTGAATATGCTGCACATAAGAGGTTAAATCATACCTTAGGATGTCTTCATGATTCATAAAAGGCTGATTTTTGTCAAAATCCAGCTGCTGCCCTGTTATTCCCCTTTCACTTTCAGCCTCTTCGTGTGAAATCAGCTCCTTATTGAATTTCACAATCATGCTGTGAGCTGCCATTCTTGGAGGAACTCCCTTCCTCATGCCTTGCAAAACAATGTCCTTGTCTTGCACCTTGAACTTTAGCTCCATGGTTTGATAATTTTGATGAAACTCACCCAAGGATTGGAGCCATTGAACACCAAGAACTAATTCTAATCCACGAATGTCAACAATATAAAACTCATCACTAACCTCATGGCCTCCCATGGTGAATTGAAGTTTGGGAATCCTCTTGGTGCATGTGATTGTATGCCCATCCGCCATAATCACATCAAATCCTTGGAATTCTTCTGTTTGTAGACCCAATCTAACAACCAAACTCCCATTAATGAAGTTATGTGTTGCTCCCCCATCAATCAAAATTGTGATCCTTTGCCCAAGAAGATCACCCCTTACATGGAATGCATAAAAACTAGGCAAAACGGTTAGTGTTGCTAAGGTAGCAACTTTCTCCTCATCATTTGCTTTATCTTTTGGATTAGCATCATCATTATCTTCTTCTTCTTCAATAACTTCAATATAATGAACGAAGCCCTTACCTTTGCAATGATGATTGGGTGTCCATGGTTCCTTGCAATCATAGCACAACCTCTTCCTCCTTAGCTCCCTCCTTTCCTCGATTTCAGCCTTGTTTTTCTCCCATTCTTGTGCTCTAGTGGGCTGCCCACCAACTGCTGCACCTTGCCTATCATTTTGAGGTGCTATAGGCTGCTCACATGTGCTCTTTTTGTTGTTGTAATGGTGTTGTCTGTTGCTGCAGATTTTTCCCTTTTGGCATAGAGCTCTCCAAGTCAAGTGCTTTCTTAATGGCTCCTTGAAGAGAGGGAGGATTAAAGGCTTTGACAAGACCTTTTAATGGCTCTCCTAACCCTTCAATAAACAACAAAACAAGTCTTTTTCACTAATGTCAGGAACCATAACTGAAATTCTTTGGAAATCAAAAATATACTTATCTAAGGTGCCATCCTGTTTGAGTTGGGCAAGCTCCCTGAAGTACAAATCTGGATCCATCCGATCAAACCTCTCGGTCAAGCATCTACTGAATTCTTCAAGTGATGTAATAGAGTTGTGTCCTTGAGTAATGATGCCATGATACCACCACTCGTGTGCCACACCATCCAAATGTAGTGTTGCAAACTTAAGTGCTTCATCTTCATACATGGGATTTAGAGAAAGATAGGTATCTAATTTTTGCAACCATGATCTAGCAGAGCACTTATCTGTACCATCAAATGAAGGGAGGGTTACCTTACCCAATCTTTGTTGAATGTCTCTCCTAGGTGTCTCTTGATGGGCTCTTCTGCTTCTTCCTGTACCCTTGTTATTCTTCAACTGGCAGAAGTCTCTAAAAGGTAGCATATCTCTAACTCGAAGGCTTAGCTACATGTACTCATCACCATATGCCTCTACATCATCAACATCATTTTGTGCCACTTCTTCAATTGGTTCCTCTCTTTGGAGAAACTTGGCTCTGAAAATTTGTTGAGTAGGCTTGGGAGAAGTCTTCACCAGTCCTGTTGAGCTTCCTTCTCCATTGTTGGTTGTTCCTTGATTGATGGCTGCCATATTTCCTTGTAAAACCATAGCCAACTCCCGAATGGAACTAGTGAATGTGTCACATAGTTCCCTTTGGTTCTCCCTCATCGTTTGCTGCAGCTCTCTCTGAGTTCTGATCATGACTTCATTCATATAGCTGAGAGTGTCATCTGGAGGTGGTCTTCCACGTTCATCCATTGTCTTCTTTGGAGTCCCTCTTCTTTGATAGACTATGTGAGCTTTAGCTGATTGCATGCAAGTCTGATTTCTGCAGATTGCCCTCACAGGATGGGAGGAATACTAGCTCTGATACCACTGTAATGTCCCCTAATGGGACTATTTGAACCCAAGTGGATTTAGGCAAAAACCCAACACCTGAAATAGGTCTATCATATGCAAATCAATTTTTGTGTCTGCAGAACTGGGATTTACCTTAGAATTGAGACTAGGGTAATGACGAGAGATTTACTATGGACAGCCCACAATTTAATATTCCCCAATTTCTGGAAATGGCGACTTCCACCATTAAAGAATAATATTGTTAGAGACACCAACAGGACTGTATTCAGATTTGTAAGGCTGCAATAAATTATGGAAGGTAAAGCCAAGAGGGATACCACTTAAAAGCATTCAAATAAGTCTGATTTTATTTTTAGAATGCTGCAGACAGATCTGAAATGGCAGCAGTGGAATGGATGTCTGAAATCCAACAATAAATTCTGAAAATGACATATTTGCACTCCAGAAATTCAATACAAGTGAAGGTAATAATATTCAGACCTGTAATGTGTCTGAAACAATGCAAACCAGTCACACAATGGGTCACTCCACATAAAGAGAATGCAATGACACTCTGCTGCAATAAATTCTGAGACTGAAATGAACCTCAAATACCACGAACTGACCATAAACTGGGTCGCTCCACTTAATTAGAATAAGATGATGATGCTGCACTTCCAATGGTTGAACCCTTGATACAAAACTTCATCAACAACTGCTGGAAAGACCAAATTAATCCTTGCAAGCCCAATGGAAGTTCCTGCGTGGAAGTTCCTCTCGATTATTCAGAGGGTTTTCATCCTCTTTGAATATTTTAACAAGCATAAGCTTAGATAAAAATTCAGGTTTGATAAAAGAGTATATGATGCCCTCAGCCAAGTCGAACTCTTCATATATAGGAAAATTGACCCAAAGGCCACCCTCTTCCTCACCAATCAGCTGCCTTGGTTATTTCTATGCCATATTTATTCTCCCATGCTAATTGCATTTCCCCTTGGAAGCATAAAAATAATATATATTTTATCCTTTCTAAACTTCCCCAAGTCACCATTATCTTTCTAGAGAGAATAAACATATAATATTTCCTTTTTACAACGATATTTGCCTTTTAAGGCAAATCGAATTAAGTTTTTATTAAGTCAAATAAACTAACTATTAGTGCTTATTAATATTATTTTATTTATTTTATTTATTTTAGGCACTTATATTAATTTGTTGTGACTTAAGTCACCCTTACACACTCCCTTTGGCCATCGGGTAGACAGAATGGGCCAAAGGTCTTCGATGCCATTATTCGAGAAAGAGGGACATTTCATCATGTCAAATATTAAAAGGGAGCTGTCAATATTTCAACTGAACACCTGGACTTGTATTTCTCTATGTATTTGTATTTCAATGTTGAATGCAAAGGGACAATTCATAGTAATAGCGATTTTCCAAAGAGGTACTAATGATACTAAATAGTCTCCTAAGATCATGCATACCAAAAATGCCCGCAATGTCATAGTGCATATGGAAGAAACACAATGTTCTCCTTAACTAGTACTTTCAATTGACTCTTTGACGCTTCATTGAGATTAATTGAAATAACCTTGTACATGAGGAACTCGAGAAGAGGCATAAAAACCTCTCTATGAAAAAGCGTGCGAAAGCTAAAGAGAGGAACCTAAACTAGTTGATACACTCAGTATTATACATGGATGGACTCCGCTCACCCAAAAGGTAAACATTCATGGTCCAAGACAGAATAGGGCCCCCTAAGACCTACGGGGGTAGAGGAGGCCCCGGAGAGATTAATTCTATCGGGTTAGGGTTGTATGCTCCCCTATTCTTGGTGGCACTTCCAACCCCGTCTTCTACCCAACCTATATAGATATATGGCCTCTAGTTAGATATACGGGAGCAAAGTAGATAAGATAAGATAAGATAAATATATTAATGTCCAACAAATGACCACAAAAGTAGGTCAATGGGACTGAAAGAGCCAGCAAGGGAAAATACAAAGCGGGGGACCAAACGGTCCCAAGAAAGAGCAATGCAAAGAAAATACAAAGGGCCTGAGAAGGCAACAACAATGGAGAAAACAATCCCAACACCCAAAACCAGGGGTGGGCATGCAAGCAAGAAGAAGAGAAGAAAGTCCATCATGGGATGGTGGATCTAGCTCCCCTAACATTCGAGGCTGACTGGAAGAAACTCTGGATGAAAAGACGGCCGGAAGAGGAGGCGGCAAAGTGCAAGGGCCGTCTACTAAGTTGTTGTTTGGATGTCATACTGTATCTAGAAGATCTAGTAGATCTCGTCTGTCGCCTAGTGTCGGGCCTAGTACAGACCTGAAGATGATGGCTCATTGAATTGTGATGAATACTTCCATTCCCGACACCTTGTAGCCAAAGTGGGATGAAGTGGCATACACATATGATATTCGATCAAGAACTTAATGTGAATAAGAAGTTGAAGTGATTGAACTTCTAATTCACTACAAGACCAGAACTGCAAGCTGGTGTTGCATAAGTGTAGGACTTTTCTGCCAACTGATATTTGGCACTAAAAGGTGTGGTGTCAAAATAGTTCAAGTGATGCAAAAAAAGGAAATTGATGTTTGGCACAGCATCGAATGAAAAGAATTAACATTTGCATTATATCACATGTGGTGTTGTCAGCTTCGGCATCGATGTTGAGTTTAGCATCATTAGTGTTGGCGCTAGGAAAAACTGGCACTTCCAATGCTGTCATTGGAATGGTGCTAGCACTGAGGTGGAACTGGTGCAAAACTTGGCATTGGAATTGACATTGAAGAGAATTTTCGCATTGATGGAGAACTTTTGCCACTGAGGATTTAGTGTCCTGAACAAGTTGTTTACTGAGTCTAGCCCATGGGCTATTGAGTTTCTAAAGACTCGTCAGATCTTGTCAGGTTTGGCTCGTGAATTCATCAAGCCTACCAAGCCTAGCCAAGTCTTTGCAAACTTGTTGAGTTTCAATGAATCTACCCAAAGTTGACTCAACAAGCTAGCTCAACTCTCCTCCATCACAAATTCAACTAGAGTCATGAGTCTTGGCAAGTTCGATCTTGCTCGTATGAAGATGTTGCATTCTACTTACCTTATTAGAATCAGAGACAAAACTCTCTTTTGATTATTACTAGAGACAAAAATCTTAGTACAAGTGGAGATAAATCTATTCTCGTATAACCCAACAACTGAACTCACTCAGTATTGCAATCGTAACCAATAGGTATGGCATGTGTGATCACAATCCCAGCACTTCAGTATCTAATAACATGTCATATAGGAGGAAACTGATGCGGGATTTACAACAAAATACATAAAAAAGGAAATGCAAAATAATTATAATTATCAAATGATCTTTATTCAATATATCAGAATGGTATGGATAGGTAGTCAACCCCATAGCACCACATCTCTCATAAACACAAGTCTACTATGACTTCACACAATTAACCCGTTGGAACCCCATGCACATATATGCGATATAACATCTCATCATGTGGATCCTACTTTGACAAATAAAAATTTGCATCCTTTATATTTGTATCATTGCCTGGTTGTATTATTCGTAATGTCCTTTTCAATATTGGATATCAAACAAATACTAAAACATCCCACATGCAATATTGATATTGAAAATTCACTGAAACCCTTATTGTATTGAGATGAAAGCGTACAAAATTCTGATAATGAAGCAATCTAAACAATAATAGAATGTTGTAATAAAATCCTTACATTTATTTTGCATCACCAGGCCAAAAGACAACTCTTACTTGGATAAACCGCTGTAAAATAATTACATGCAGCAATGAGCAACAAACAACGACATAGGGATCATGATCTGAATGAAGCTTGAAGTAAGGTTACAGCTGGAAGTAAAGACCACAACAGCCACTTCGATTTGCACAAATTAGACTCAGCTGGTCACATAAACCCCAATGCAATAACCCCAGCTGTACATGAAACCCCAGCACAGGAATCCAACTGGAAGGGAGGACCACGCAACACAACTGGTTATGTAATATGCAAAGTACAACCCAAGTTTACAGTGGACATACAATAGAAAACACTCATTACATATTTTTGCTAAACATCTTGTCATAAATACAGCAGATAGCAAGGTACATATCACTGTAGCAATGGTACGGATCACTGTGGCAGTGGTACAACAAACTGAAAATGGAATAAAATCTCAATTTTCAGCACAAATATGATCCCTAAATGGAATCACCTCAATGAGAGGGTTTTTGTCCTCCACACCTATATATCAGAGGGTTTTCGTCCTTAGATGAAGAGATTGAACACAATGGCTCAAGCTCTGGATTAGGGTTTGATTGTCCAAGATGAATAATGAATAATCATTCTTTTGAGCCCAACTCCTTTAACTTTCCTTTTCCATATTTACCCTAAAAGTATTATAAAATATTTTTAATAAAATGTTTATGTTACACTAAGTTTCTGGGAAAGAGACGGTAGGGGACAGGGGACGTGTTTCTAGAACAGATTTTTTTGGAGGCCTTTTTAGGGGACAGCTATTAAAATATAAGGGAAATTTTTAAAAATATAAGAAATTTCAAATATTCATATGATAACATATAGACTGCCTGTAAACGCCAAGTACCCCCATAGCAGGCATGATCTCACTGCTTTGCGAATGGTTACGGGTACAGTCTGCAATGGGGACATACCCAGAAGCCTTGGGTACATCTCGGTCGGAAATCTGTATCCGGGATGTACCCAAGGCCTGTGGGTATGTATCCCAGCTTTATTTTTAAAGTGCAAAAAGTGGGTATGTTTTTTTTAAAGTGCAAAAAAACAACTTGAGAGCTTTGACAAGAATTGAACCTTGAAAAGTTTGTGTGAAATTCAATATTGCCAATAGACCCGAAGGGTCAAGAGAGATGAAAAGGAATTCGTTTGGTTGACTTACTATTTTGGGGCTTTCTTGTTGCTCCTCATGGTTCCTTTATTCTTCAGTCAATTTGGAAGGCATGGGAATAAGTGAAGCACTTGGTGGTTGGGCAGCCTATCTTCTATTCCTTTGACACTAGGTGCCAAGCCTACAAAGATTTTGTCAAATCTGAAATATAATGAAAAGATCCTTGCCTTGACAAGAGGTTGCTCTGCCCTCCTTTGGTTTGAGAAAGGAATTAAATTATTTCATGACTTGTACAGATTTGGGAAGTGGATGGAACGGACAAACCTTAAAGCTTTCTATAAGCTTCCTCAATCTCAGTTCAGAATGTATACAATGCTCATAAATGCTTTCACAACTCCCTCTATTGGACTAATTACAGAGGATGAGAATGACTTTTGAGATACTATGAGGTGGCTCAAAGGGTCCCCCTCTCCAAGAGGCTGCCTCCAAACAACTCCATAAAAAGATTGTCTTCTCCCCAAAGCTTTCCCTGGGCCTTAACAATAAGTGGACTGTTTGTGAGCCCATTAGTAGATGGACTAATAGATTTAAAGTTTTGTGGTCTTCTTGGTCTTCTTGTATTTAGTCAAAGAAATCTTGCTTTAGATGGCTTCTAATTCATAATAAGCTTGTTGTTGGCTTCTAATATTTTATAGGCTATGTTGAAACTTGAAACAAAAACGTGAAAATGGCAATTTTCAAAAAACCATGGATATGAAACGTTATCGGAAACGTCCGTACAATATATTATAAATATATATATATAGTACTCATTTTATAATTGTAGACCATAAGAGATAATTGATAAAGCACTCAAAATATTTTGTATTCATTGAAATTTGAACTTCTAAAGAGTTATCATTCAACATGGTTACAATTTCAATGATTCACATATACATGATAATAATCTAGATTCTAGAATATATCATCCAGATTTTCCACAAACTTTCACAAGCTTAGGGATGAGTTGAGGCGAAAGAAACTATGTTTTCGATTGCCGTACACCTTGGGCTCCAGGCATGATTACACAGGAAAAGGGAGGGCCCAATTCATTGAGGTCTTCGAGGAGAGTGAGGGTGACAGAGGTGAGGAGTTAGAGACCCACGAGATGGATGATGGAGATGGAGTTGCGTTGGATAGTGTTGATGTGGAGCAGGAGGAGGGGACTTTTCCTTTGGAGATTATAGCCACATTTCTCTACCGATGTACAAGGCAGGATTAGAGGAGTTATGGGGGGTCGTGCAAGTTGTGGTACTCATTGATAGTGGGGCTACCCACAACTTTATTTATGCATTGTTGGTTGAGAGACAAGGTTGGCAGACGGAGCACTTTGAGGGCTTCAACATTGTTGTAGCCAATGGGGAGTATATGAGATGCACACGAAGAGTTCCACAATTGAGCATCACCATGGGTAACTACACAGTTACCGATGATTTCCACATTGTTGGTATGGGAGTGACCAACGTAGTGTTGGGAGTGCAATGGCTTCACTCTCTTGGTGAGTTTCTATAATGTCTCATTTTTAGACAAGTTAGGAAATAAAGAAATACTTGTCAAAATCAAGCAAAGAATGGATAAACCCTTTTGCATCAACCTAAAATATCTCAATGTCAACTATTTCGAACCCAAATGGGGTTGGAACTAGCCAAGGTGGTGGGATAGATTGGAAGAAAACAATCGGAATTTAAACACATTCAAATCAGATTTTACAACAGCTAGAAAATAATTTAAATCTGAAACCCTAACTGCTGCAATCTTCAAAATAGCATAACTTTCTCTACACAACTCGATCTAGGCAAATGACATATGCCCGAACTCGGAAAAATACAAGGAACAAGATGATGTAAACCAATTTATAACAGCAACTACCAAACATGCAGATCTGGCCCTCCTACTATTTCGCCCCACACATTTAGGGTTGATTAGGGCATCCAAACTTGCCCAACAATGATGAAATTAATCCTCAAAGCTGCCACTAATTTATGAAGCCCAAATAACCTCAGAAATTCTCCAAAAACCTTAGATCTGATTTTTATTCGAAAGGAAAACATGCAAAGCTTGAAAAGGGCATAACTTCCTCAAAACTTAGTATTTTCGCATGAAACAAAGACCAAAAGAATCCTTGAATTTTTATCTTTCCAACAAGCCCAAAATCGCCAAATTCCAAGGGTGGGAAGACCCCCAAAAAGCTGTCACAAAACCCAGAACAGGTCGCTGCCCTAAAGTCAGTCAAAATTTGTAAATTCAATATCTCACAAAATACCCAACCAAATCACGCAAATGACATATCAAAATGTTCACAAAATTATGAGGAATCCAATGAGTATTTTTGCAGATTTTTCTGGACACAAAATGTGGAAAACAGGCCCAAACCATGGTCTCTAGGATTAGAAAAAATAGGATTTGCACTAAAATATTCCAATAGGAAATTCACCACACTTAAGGCATAAACAATAATGATAATCCACCACAATAATGCAAAAATAAGTCTTCAATCAGATCTTCAATAGCTCCAACTTGATTGTCAAAGAGAGACAACAATAACTAGGGCATACATCCCATTTCTCCAAGCATGGAGACATAAATGATTTAATCAACATACCCAAAAGATGGCCATGAAACGTCCTTTTATAAGATAAGGGTGCAACATTCAAATGGAGCGACCTTTTCCATTTTAGAGGGAAAACTAATAAAACTTAATTAAAATATTAAAAGGCTAACTTTATGTGCACTTTATTATTTTCTAATTAAATAATAAAAAGTAACTAACGTATGTGCACATTTTTAAACTAACTAGAGACTCCCCCTTGTAGCGCACTGAGGCATGCCAGGGGCTAACTGTACCAACAACAAACACCTCATAACAATCTCCAAGCTTTATCCTCGAACCCACAAGGAGAGAAAATGGTTGAGGGTCTTCAGTTCTTCATTTTCCAAAATGTCCAGAAAAGGGGACATTGTAGTTTCGGACTAACTTTCAGACGATGGAGTTGAAGTTTAAGTTCGAGGGCAAGAATGTGGTCTTGAGGGGATTAGCTACAAGAGCACCTAGAGTGGTTAAAAGAGGGGATGAAGAAAAATTTCGGCATGATGAGGGGTTTTATTACTCAAGCGGGCCAATGTGGAATCTGATGGATGTGGGTGTGACTTGTAGTAGTGCATGTGATGAGATAGAGCATGGAAATCAGATTAAGGTCACGGGTTCGAATCATTTGAGTTTATCATTATGTTGGTTATCCGAGGTCAGGTAGACTAGAGATCTCATTTGCTTGTTGAGTACTCCAAGAATCGACACACTTGTGAGATTTTGGATGGTCGTATTGGGATGACAATGACAAAGCCGTCCCATGGAGGATGAGATGTTTTTCTATACAGCTCCATGATTGTACCTTGTGTCGATTCATGGTTGAGGATGGAAATATTGCGACACGTGCATTGATCTTCCATGGTTTGGACACTTGAAACAATGAGACCTACGGAGTTCATATCGGAGAGGTTCATATCGGAGAGGTTCATATGGCATGGGTTGACTAGAGGATATCCTCAACTTCCTACAGGATGTACGGTTTGTCGTTATGACAAATCGGAGTTTCTGAGTTCATCATTTTATGAGTCGAAATGGGATAGCACTCCTATGTATTTTAATGCTTGGCTATGCACGGTGGGCACTTTACCCATTCTTAGTCGGTGGAGGGATAGAGTTGATAGACATGGTTATTCAAGTAGGTTCACACTCATCACAAGAGGTGAACTATGTAGAGTTAACATTGTCAATTGACAATTTACTGGAATCTTGAGATTTTTCTCCCCAAGGGGCATATTGATACACATTATGAGGAGCGACTCTCACAGAGTGCGGGTCATGTGGAGAAAGTTAGCACACTTTGTGCGTATACAAGTTATTTCACAGATTGATCCAGGGGATTCTACAAGATTCAGATTTGACTTTCGTACCCAAGAGTTGATTGGAGAGGTAGTGAGTGATCACATGATGATGGTATAAGTTTCGCATAGGATGGGACAAATTGGCAATCCAAAATGGGTACCGGTGGAGAGTCATCTAGGCATCATTCTACTTCACGGACAACATTGTTCTCTATAGGACATGGAGGTCATGATGACTACATATTTCTTGGTTGTAATCGGATCACACCGATCTTTGGTTGATTTATAGGTGAGGTGAGAGAAACTTACTTTGTGGTATTAAACTCCCTATGGCAAAGATGACAGATAATGCTTGGGGTCAAGCATTTCTCGGGAGGGGAGGATTGTAATGTCCCCATTTCTGAGCAGTTGGCCTAGGAGGTTTTTCATTCATCTTAGCCTTGGTCATACCCAAGGGGCTAACGACACTGGAGGCTATTGGGTATGGATGACTATTACCACCTTGCTTATTTGTTATAATTTTGCATTGACATGAGTATTAAGTGGCTTGGTGGGACTAGATGTTATGTTTTGTCGTTAAGGGGGACCTCATAACACTTTAATGTTATAATTCTTCATTGGGGGTCACTTATGTCCCTATGGCGACTAGAAGGGGAAAAGTAACTTAAGTTACTTTATGATTTTTGATTATCTCTAGAGGGGGTCGATTGGGGCCTTTTTGGGTCACTTGTTGCTTGGGAGAATGATATAAGAAGAGTTTGGGAAGAAAGAGAGCTCATTCTTGCATACACACTTATGATTTTCATTGAGCAACTGTTGATTGCTATCCTCTAGCTTGTGGAGTAAGATCCCACAAGATCCCTAGCTTCGGTGGTGAGAGATCCATTCCTAGCTAGTAGAACATTCTTCGGTGGTGAGAGATCCATTCCTAGCTAGTAGAACATTCTTCGGTGGTGAAAGATCCACCTTAGCTTGTCATTTTGGAGCTGATTCAGGGCTGATTTTCAGAGATTAATTTCAGAATTTTCAGAGAAGGGTTTGGAGGATTTTTTGGGCTTTTTGTGAAGAAAAATCAAGGGTTTTTGGCCACTTTCCAAGAGGGGCGACTTATTTTGGGATTTTGCAACGATTTTTGGAGGGTTTTCAGTGTGTATTTCCAGATCTGGAGGTTGGGTTTTCATTTGCATTGTTAGTAGATGTTATTTCCAGATTTTCAGAATTTTATCACTTGTATTTGGAAAGATATGAATTTTTAAAGATTTCCAGCTGTCTAGGGCTTTCTGAAATTTTCTGGCAGTTTAATATTAATCAAAAAATTCAAAAATATTTTTCTAGTGTTTATTATCATTGTTGCAAGCTCTCCTTTAAAATTTCATGCATTTTGGGCAAGTATTTTGTGAGATATCAATTAAATACAGTTCGCTGCCCTAGCTGGTCATTTTCTGCAAAAATCAGAAATTTTATTTTGCTGCAATTTCTATATATTTTGTGCATTTTTGAGTGGTATCCCACAAGGGATATTGGGGTGGTCATTTTATTCCACCTTCTCATGATCATGGTCTTAACTTCAATGTAGAAGTTTTCTTCAAGATCCTGCTCTTTTTTTTGTATGATGTCTCTAATTTTTTCAAGCATAGAGTCAATGCCATCATAGATCTCCCCTATGCAAGCATCATTTGTGTCTGCATATCTAATCATAGATAAAATAGGCACAATAAAATTGAGCAAGTATGCAACCTTTTCCCACCAATCATCATCAAGTATTAATGATTTTATTTTGATGGCTCATTCTGTGTTTGCTTGCCTCCACACGGACCAAACATCATCAATCACCATAAGCCTTAAGGCTTGTCTTACCTTCACAAGTCATCTCAAGACGAGCGTGTGAGAGGCAAATCTTGTTTCAACAACCTATTAAAATAAATTAAAACAAGTTAATAAAATATAAAATTAAATTTAAAAGAAATTCAAATGATAATTTGATATTTCATAGAAAGTTAGCAAATAAAAATTAAAAACTAGTAAATTTTTTTCGTTACCTTTCAAGAACTCCAACTTTGAGAACCTCCTAAAGATAGCCTGGGAGATATGATGATTTGTGACAAACATTTGAATCTCATTTGCCTCTGTATACACTTTCTCTATCCATGGTATTTTGCCAATCTTCTGTAGCATCAAATTCAAGGAGTGTATTGAAGACAAGGTGTCCAAAAATGTGATCATATCTCCCTTCAACAATCAGCCCAATCGCTCTACAATTTTTGGTATTGTCCGTGTTGACTCAAACAACGTTTTGAGGGCCCTATTAGGAATAAAACTTAGCTTAATTCATCATTAGTTGATATTTGAATAAATGTAATAAGTTAAAGTATTTAATTTAAATACTTTAAACTTATGTCAATAGGTATTAGTTATCCTTAGTTATTAGTTAACTAAGTGATAGTGTTCTCATCCCAATGTTTGTGGGATCATGTTCTATCTTGCATATTTTGTTCCCGGATGATTTCCATGAGGGGCAATATGTTATTTCTGCATATTTGCTCAGATTAGTTGATTTGCTTCCATATATTGTGGATGAGATAGAAGTTGTCCAATATCTATAAATATTGTAGCTCTCTCATTTGTTTGTAATGCTTGATTTTGATATTAATAAAATACACAAGCACCGTCTTGTTTCTGTGTAAAGCTTCTGTGTCAAATATTGTTTTCAAGTATTCATTATCAAGAGGCCCACCGACTCAATAGCCTCAATGAAAATTTTAGCAATAAATTGAGCATCTTTCACTTCACCCTCACAATCAACAACCCTTAAGAACATTGTCCCTTTAGGGCACACTACAACAATGTTGATTAGAGGTCTATTTCGGGCATCTTTCCATCCATCTGAAATGATTGATACCCCTGATTCCTTCCATGAATCCGGAATTGGCTGCAAAGAAGTATGTACATAGGCCAATTCTTTTGCCAACAATGATGTTCTCACCTTCTCATAACTAGGGCTTTTATACCCTTGTGGTGCATCATTAATTCCTCTCACCATTTGTTGTCAATATGGTGACCACAACACATTGAAAGGCAACCCACATGCATAAACACATTGAGCAATCAACTCATCAATTATTTCCCTCTTCTCATTTGCAAATGCTTTCTCTAATGGACCTTTGGAGGTTCTCTTTCGTGACAAGCTCTCTTCCTCTATGGGAGTTTCAACTTCAATTTGAATAAAAGGATGGTTTGATGGGGTGGGTGGTTTTTGTGAACCCCTATTTTGCAAAGGAGCGGTTTTAAATCTAGCTTTTGAAGCTTGCAAATCAGCCTCCTCTTGCTCTTTCATATATGCCAAAATATGTTTCCTTTCAACCTTGACACATTTTCTAATCCCCATTCCTGATTGCCCCATTAAATGAGCTTTGAGTCAGGTATATGAGGATTTGAATTCAATATTGCAATGATTGCATATCCAAACTCGAGAGCCACCACCAAAGCATGGTTCTCCAACACTTGCACATGTCTCCAAAGAGGAGCTTTAGGATCCACAGATTGCACACCCCCACCTTGGCTTCCTTCCCCATGCCCTCCCACTGAAGTTGAATTGGATGCCATTTATGTTTTTAAATTTTATATCTCAAAGAATCAAACCTACATTGAAAAATAAAAACATAAACTTAGATAACAATAAATATAACTACACCCTACATATCCTATTCTGCTTTTGATCACCAAGTTCACCGTTTAGGCGTGAGGTGAGAGCATACACAAATTTCAGATTTTTTAATTTTAATTATAAAAAGCGAAATAAACGTTTAGTTTTAAAAAATAGGAAAAATAATTAAATTATTAAACCCTATGTATCCTATTTCGCTTTTGACCACAAGTTCATGTTAGGTTAATTATTAATTAACCATATATTAATTATGCATTTCATATTTCATTATTTAATTAATGTTATTAATTAAATAATGTTGTTATTGGTTTTATTAACCATATTTGTTTTATGTAAACATTAGGGATGTTGTTATATTGTTTTAACAATATTATTGTTGTGCTTCCAGAGGATGTAATATTTGGAAGCTAATGTATTTTAAATTTGTTGTTGCATTGTTCTGCAACTTCTCTTTTGTTTGTATCCATTGTACATGCAATACATATATATATATTGCAACCTGCTTCGTGTATGTGGTTGATTTCGCAATAATATATTTTACAAGGCTTAGTCCTGTTTTGTGAAACTAAATTTGGTACCGAGAGCGAGTTAATCGGCCTGTGGAGAAGTGAGGAAGTTTCAGAGAGTGTTGAGGATATTTTGAGAGGGACATAGTGTCTGAGTGAGCCGAAGAGCCACCTACATTCCCTCAATCCCAACCCCTGTATTCCCATCTCCCAGTAGCAGGATAGGAAAGCTTCCAGTTTAATCTCCAGGCAAAGGAAAAGAAAAAAAAATTGCGAGGCAAAATTTGCAGGTTGGAGCCATTCTGGTTCTTGAAATCAGATTGAAAATTTAAAAAAAAATGTGGAGACTACAATAATCTACTGGCCCCTCAATACATGGATTTGTATTTTATCTCGCATTCAATCAGAGTATTCGGTAAGGGTGTCCTGATCGGGTTGGAACGAGCCGTCAAAGCAAACATTTGTTGAGTCGACATGGTCTTCAAATGGTCGGAGACATCCTGCAGATAGCACAATGAGCTCTTCCCTCCACATGACCTGCACCATTTGCCACCGGCGGCTTTCTCAACAGGCCCAAGCCATAGCCGTGAAAACCTCCAACCTGCACGCAGATCTCAAAGATCCTGCTCCACGAGCTCCACAAGAGCCTCCTCCATCGTTGGACCTGTGTAGACATTCGACCTGCACATCTCCAACCGTCCCTGCAAACAAAGCAAACACAGAGGTGTCAATCAAATAAAAGCATTAAAAAAAAAGTGGCTAAAGCTTAACAAATCACAATGAATGCAAACTATAAGGCGGCGACCATTGTAAAATGGGGAGAATAACATTTAGCGGCGGATTTCATTGCCAAGAAAGAGGAAAACCCTAAACGACTCAATCTAGTCAAAAGCCACGTGGATCTCCATGTCAAGTCGCATATTTTAAAAAGGTGAGTTCGAATTCCATCCTTTTTAAATATAATTTCCTCAATTTCTTGCATGAGCGCTCATAGAGCCTAGTTGGATAAGGAGAAAGCTTTGGAGTTGGGAGGTGCATGGGTCAAATCCCACTAAAAACACAAGTTTTTAAACAATTTGAGTTTAGCGGCCAAAGCAGAGAAAGTGCCAAATCTGGAGGCATATTTAGCCGAAAAACCTTGACTAAACTGCTTAGTCGTAACTAAACTAGGCATCTAAAAATTTAGTGAGAAAAACCCTAAATTTAGGGTAAATTTTTTTCTTCACTAAGCCTGATTTTTTCATTTCGGGCATTTTTTGCAAAAGGAAGACCATCCAAAAACTTCATCTTGGGCCTCTTTTAACAGAATTTCGGCATTTTTGGTCGTTTTGGGCATCGAGAGGCCACAAGGCCCATGCAAAACAAAACAAAAATTCACCGCCATTCAATTTTTCTAGATTTTTAATGTAATTTGTATCTTTGCATTATTATATGTACTAATTTGCGGGTTGCCATAGTCAGCTCATGAACTTTGTAATCGCTTTCGAAACCGGCGAGAATATTGTAATCACAAAAAGCAAAAAATTGGTTCTGTAACACTCACGAGATCCTAAATCTCATTCGCGCAAGATTCGGTATATACGGTGCCTGCAGGAAGCGCTTACGGGTAAAGCCGTCGAATTACTCTTTGCACTTAACGCCTAATATAGCTGCTGCAACAACGTCGTCCTCAGGCATCGACCCTTTAAATCGACGGGGAGTAATAAGGTCACAAGTGCACACACTATGAGCCATCCCATCCATCTGTGAACGATTGCACGACATAAATCCAGACTAAGAAATTATCCAAGTATATAGCAAAGTTACGCGCGTGTATGAGGATATTTCTTTGAGCCGGTGTCAATAATCGCATCAGACCCCTTCAGTACTATCTTGGTACCACATATTGAATTCTTTCACGTACGTTAACGCCTCTTTCACGCGTACCGCCGAGTATATAGAAAGGGCGAACTTCTTCCACGTACTGCCGGGTATATCGGAAGGGCACGTATATAGAAAGGTTCGGTATATCGAACTGACGGTATATAGATTGGGAGACCTTATACCTGGAGTGATAAGAGCCAAACCCTATCAATGATCTCTGCAAAATGGGCACCAATGCCCCCAAAAAATTTCTTCCGGATTCACAACTACTCAGAGGAAACAACTATGTTGCATGGAAGACAAAAATCAAGACATAACTTGAGTTTGAAGAGATCAGCCTTACTGTGAATGGTACTCTGACCAAATCAACTACTGATACAACACAACAGCGGTAGTTTGATAAAGTAGATCAGAAGGCCAAACTCATCATCTTGTTTGGAGTGTCCAACGATGTGCAACCCCACATTCGAGATGCCAAAACAGCCAAAGAAGCGTGGGATAAGTTGAGCACAATATACGAGGCCAAGAACAAGAATGTTATACTGAATTTGCAGAGTCAGTTACACACATTGAAGTTCAAGTAGAATGAAAAAATAGAAGCTTTCTTAAGAAGAGTTGCAGAATTAAGGGCTTCACTTCTAGCCCTAGGAGAAGCGGTCAAAGATGATGATCTCATTCCCATTGTTCTGAGATCACTCCCTTCTTCATACCGTATTTTTGTAACAACACTAAACTTGTCAGATACGACAGTTAGTTTTGACAAATTGGTAAACCTACTGCAACAAGAAGAAGCAATGCACAATAAGGATGATGAAGAAGAGCAAGGCACTTTCTTCACATCAAAATGGAAAGGAAAAGGTAAAGGAAAACCTAATTCCTATCAAAAGTCCCAAAATCAAAATCAGTATCAAGGGGATAGACAACAAAAGAAGCAATGTCCAATCTGCAAAAGAGGACATAACCTACAAGATTGTTGGTATAATACTTACAAGAAAGGTTCATCAAGCAACTCTAGACCTCCACAACAATCTAACAAGGGACATTCTAACTACAATCAAGGGCAGAAAAAGGGGAGGCTGAAAAGAAGACCCCATCAGCAAGGAAATATTGCTGAGCAACAAGAATAGTCAGACAATGAAGACTACTTGTTCATTGCTCGATCAAGTGAACCATCCACATCATCTAGTGATGTTTGGTATGTTGATTCGGGGGCCACTCGACACATGACCGGCCCACAGACTGGTTTATTTCAATGGGGGACACGCCATCGAAAAATCATGTTTCGTTGGAAGATGATTCTTTATATACAATTCAGGGGATTGGGAACATTTCTCTACCCCTTGGTTCACGCAACTGTAGACTTTCAAATGTCTTATATGTCCCTAGGTTGACAAAGAATCTGCTTTAGTTAGTCAACTCCTTGATCACAATCTAAAAATTGACTTTGATAGTCATTCTGGTAAGAAAACGTGTTTGATTTGAGATAAATCACGAGGCTCGAAAATAGTTGCGAAAGCCTCTAATGTGGGACACATGTTCCAACTTGATTTTGTTCACAAAGACGATCAAGCACTTGTGGCTAAAAACTCCACCTCAGCACAATTGTGGCATCGGAGACTTGGTCATGTAAGTTTCAAGTGTCTCGAGACACTTCACCGGCGCAATATGGTACATGGGCTACCATCTCTTTGAAGGATACGAGACAAGTGTCCTCCTTTGCAAAGAAAGAAAACAACACAGAGCTTCGTTCGGAAGAATACATTTCGAGCTCATGACAAACTTGACTGGTTCATACCAATTTTTGCGGTCCAAGGCAACCAAGTCATTCTAGGTTCCAGATTACTTCATGCTTTGTGTTGGCGACTACTCAATAAAAATGTGGATTTTTGTCTTCGCAAGAAAAGTGAAGCATTTGAAACCTTCAAAAAGTTCAAAGTAGCAATTGAGAATAAAGCGGTCGTCACATCGAACTCTCCGCTCGGATCGAGGGGGAATTCACCAGTAATGAATTCAAAGACTACCTACAAACTCACGGGATTCGTCGACAAATGCCTCCACACACACGCATAACAGAATGGTGTTGTTGAGAGAAGAAATCGTACTATCATGGAAATGGTGCGATGCATGATCGATGACTCTAGTCTTGCAAAGACATTCTGGGTAGAAGAAAGACAACAGTGTATTTGTTGAACAAAGTGCCCACAGTTGCTCTTGAGGGAGTAACACCACAAGAAGCATGGTCAAAACGGAAACCATCTATTGCACACCTCAGAGTATTCGGGTGTAATGCAAGTATGCACATACCCAAGAAAATAGAAAGAAATTGGACATGAAGTCACAAAAACTTGTCTTCATTGGGTACAGTGAAGAGACTCTTGGGTACAGATCAATGGATCCTAAGACCAGAAAAGTCTACACCAGCAGAGATGTTAAGTTTTTTGAGAAGAAGGAAGCAGAGACTCCTCCTTCAGACTCACCAGATGTAGATTTTTCTCCAGTTGTAAAAATTGAAGCTGATGTTCCCTCAAAAGATGAAAGTAATGATGGGGATGATGGTGTTGATCAGATAGAACCTGACCCACGGGAACAGTTCAGCGTATGCCCAAGTGGTGTACTAGCACATTATAAGATGCAAGAATGGATGCTCCAGGATACATCCACCCACTGGACCACGGACTCGTAGTAAAGCAAGAGAGGAAGTTAACTTTGCTTTAATGAGTAGAGTTATTGAATCGATGAGCCCTCTACGGTCCAGGAAGCCCTACTGATCAAAAGCTTGGAAAGATGCCATGGATTCGAATATCGATCAATGATGAAGAATAACACTTGGCGACTTGTCGATCTTCCACCGGGAAAGAAACCCATTGGATGCGAGATGGATATTTAAAACAAAGTACAAAGCGAGATGGGACGGTGGACAAGTATAAAGAGAGACTAGTAGAAAGGGGTATGCACAAAAAGAAGGCATCGACAATGAGGAGACATTTGCTCCCACGGCTAAGATCAAAACAATCGAATGATCTTTGCTCTATTTGCACATGATTTAATGGAAAGTCCACCGGATGGACGTAAAAAGTGCCTTCTATATGGAGATTTACAAGAAGTCTACATGACTCAACCTGATGGATATGTTGCACCTAGTCAAGAAGCAAAGGTATGCGGACTCGGGAAATCTCTGTATGGCCTCAAACAGCACCCCGAGCATGGTACATCAAGATTGATAAGCATCTCGTGCAACATGGATTTGTTAGAAATCCATACGATCCCAATCTTCACCTCAAAAAGCAAGTCATCACTAGGGAGATTGTGATTGTCGTTGTCTATGTCGACGATCTAGTCATCATTGGCGATTCGGTGAGATGATGATCAATGTAACGGATCTTAATCGATCGTTCGACATGACCGATCTCGGATTGATGCACTATTGTCTTGGATTGGAAGTATGGTAGAAAGAGAATCACATTTTTGTTTCTCGAGATGAAATATACCAAGACAATGCTCGAGAAGTTCGGGATGTTGGATTGCACACCAATGGAGAACAAATTGCAGTTATCTCGTTGAGATCCATCTCTGAGGTACGTGTTACTCTATCGGCACTGATCGGGAGTCTCATTTACCCGACCTACACTAGACCGAGATATCAACTTTGCATTGAGCTATCTATCCGAGGTTCATCACGGGAACCCAAAGTTTGTCATTGGAAAGAAGCAAGGTGCATTTTGAGATATCTCAAAGGATCAGTGGATCTTGGTCTAGAATACAAGAAGAACGACAACTTCTTCTTGTTTGGATATTCGGATTCAAATCATGCAGGAAATATTGATGACAGAAAATCCACTTCAGGATTTGTGTTCTTTATGGGATCTGGACCAATATCATGGGGAAGCAAGAAACAACACTTCGTTTCTTGCTCTTCCACAGAAGGCGAGATCGTTACTGCGGGGAGAAGTTGTTTGTGAAGCAATTTGGCTACGTCGCATACTAGAAGGACTTGGAATACCACAAGACAAACCAACCACCATGTATGTTGACAATGAAGGTGTTCTCAAACTTGATCGCAATCCAGTTTTCATGAGAGAACAAAGCACATTGAGGTACAAGTTCATTTCATACGCGAACATGTGTTGAAGCACAATATCTAGCTTCAATTTTGTCCAACAGCTAAACAACGGGCTAGATATCTTCACAAAGTCACTTGCACATGACAAGTTCGAGTTGTTCAAAGAGTTCCTCTCCTCATCTCTTGAGACAATGCACAATTAAGGGGGGGAATGTTAGGTTAATTATTAATTAACCATATATTAATTATGCATTTCATATTTCATTATTTAATTAATGTTATTAATTAAATAATGTTGTTATTGGTTTTATTAACCATATTTGTTTTATGTAAACATTAGGGATGTTGTTATATTGTTTTAACAATATTATTGTTGTGCTTCCCGGATGTAATATTTGGAAGCTAATGTATTTTAAATTTGTTGTTGCATTGTTGCAACTTCTCTTTTGTTTGTATCCCGGTTGTGCAATACATATATATATTGTAGCTTGCTTCTATGTATGTGGTTGATTTCACAATAATATATTTTCTGAAGCTTAGTCCTGTTTTGTGAAACTACTGATTCACCATATAGGCGCAAGGTGAGAGCATACACAAAGTTCGGATTTTTTAATTTAAAAATACAAAAAAAAAAATCAAAATAGCAAAAAAAATAAAACCCTACGCATCCTATTCTGCTTTTGATCACCAAGTTCACCATATAGGTGCGAGGTGAGAGCATACATAGAGTTTGGATGATATTTATAATTTTAAAAAAAACATATGCTTTTTATTTTAAAAACACGGGAAATGTTACATTTTTTTAAAAAACTAGCATAGAATTTAAAAATTACTAAATTAAAACTACATATTGATATCATGATCATAATGATCATGAATGATGTGGGCATTATGCATACATCATTCGTGATCATTGATCACATTAACATTTCCTTTAAAAAATAAAAAAACTAGAAAAATACCTAATTTTTCCTCCTTGAAGTTGTTCCCTCCTTCCAAATCTGCTTTGAAATTCCTCCTTGATGCTCTTAGCTCTTAACAAAGCACCTCCTAAACTCTTCCTTCAAGCTGCTCCTTGATGTTTCTTTGCTCTTCACAATGCTAAATGTTAGTTTAGTGAAAACTAAATTTAGCAAGAGAAAAATGAGTGTGATTTAGAATGGACACAAGATGTCATTATATAGCTTTTAGGAAGTGTCTTTAGCAAGTCTAGGTAGGTAGATTAGGTTTAGGTTCATTAAATGAAGTTATTTTTTTTTTTTTAAAGTTATGATGCTTTAAAATTAAAAATACGGCGAGAAACATGTCGAGACGTTTCCAAAACGTCGGCACATTTCAAATCATTTCCACCCATGTTTCGTTTCAAACGTTTCGAGTGAAACGTCACCCCCCTAGCCGATTCTGGCTTCACACGGTTTATAGGTTCTTTGAGACTATAAGCTTGTTGTTTTCTTTAAATTTTTATATATATTTATATTTTTCACTTTTTAAAAATATATTGTATGAACATACCCATAACGTACCATGTCCGAGGTTTTTAAAAATTTGTTGTTTCAACATACCATACCCATAATCGTATCTATACCGTGCAGAAATAGTCTAGGATAACATTGATAAAGCATTCATCACACACATAGAACCTTAATACATAACATTGGAGCTGATTTGAGATTTCACATAAGATTCAAGTTTCAATTACAATAATAATTAAAATGAAATGCCCAAGGCTACAAGTTTCAACTACAAAATGTCTTAAACATAGAAAATGAAAATCTACTGCTACTCCTAATCAAAGTCCGCTAAAATGGCATCAAAATTAGACCATGAGTCTGAGTCACTGGAACTATGAGGGATTGTCTCATCAATGGAACCCCAACCAATCCTACTTGTGCCTCCTCATCAACCTTGTGTGGCATCTTTGGGATCAACATCCCAACATGCGGTTGGAGTCTAACAATACTCCAAGAGTCTCATCGATCATGAAGTCACAAGGCACTATGCACATGCTCCACTTACTTCTCTTCTCGTAGAAAAGTAAGCTTTTTCCTCTTAACTAACTGGTTGAGGTCGTATGTGGACCAATTCCTCTCTGCAATGAGAGGATTTGGAAATCTATGAAAGGTGAGTGGCAAGAATCCTCAAGTTTGATGCATCCTTGCCATGCCATGTCCACCATCCAATAGGGTTTACTTGAGCTAATGTAGCTCTATATGTTCTCACCTCTGATTTTCTAAATGTTGGACCACAGAGATTAACAGAGGCTAGCCATTGTGTTCGCAATAAAGTGGACTCCTCATCAGTGTACATCTTTTGAAAGGCCTTCATGAGCCCTTCTTTCACCTCTTCATCATCAAATGGAGGCATTCTCCTAGGCCGTGCTACATACCATTTGGGATTTAGAGCATAAGCTACCATATGAAGCATAGTGTTCATTGTGTTCCACCGCCATGTCACAATGGGCCTCATATGCACCTCATAAAATCCCAAAGTAGGATCCCTGCTTTAAATGGATTGTTTCATCATCGCCTAAAGATGTCAAATGTCTCATAAATCTCTCCAAGACTAGGAGAGTATGTATCACCATATCTTATGACCCCACAATATGTGAGATGATGGAGCAAACATATATGCAAACGAGTTTGAAAAAAATCAAAAATATTAGGAATTTAAGACTCAAAGTGTGAATCAAAATGCTATTACAAAAATGAAAAACTAAAATAATTTACAAGTCAAAAACATGGATAAAAAATTAAAATATTAAAAAATTAAAAACATAAATATTGAATATATAAAATCGACAATTGCTTACCTCATTGTGGACCACCAATCATCGTCGAGGATCTTTTGTTTCATACTTTTTCTTCAGCAGTGTTTGCCTCTGGCCATCTACCCCACTTTTGATTAACCATCATTAATTGTAGATCCTCCTGCACCTCAAGCATCCACTCTAACAAAATGAATTAGTTGGCATATATAGTGTCCATGAGCTTGAGAAATTCCTTCCTCGAAAAAGTCCTAAATAGAGCAAGTAAGGTGTGATGGTTGTAAATGACCATTTGTATGTCTCTAGCCTCTGCCACCACTGTCTTCACCCAATCTATCTTTCCAATGTCTTTCAATGTATTGTTCAACGCATGAACACAACATGGAGTCCAGAAAATGTGCTTGTAAGCACCCTCAACCATCCAACCAACTAACTTAAATATGCGGGCTGAATTAGTCACCACTTGTACAACATTTAAGGGCCCAATCTCCTCTATGGCATCTTTCAAATATTGAAATTGGAAGGTTGCGTCCTTCCTCTTCCCTATACAATTAATAGCTCTAAGGAAATAAGAGCCAGCAGGACATGTGACAATGATATTAATGAGTGGTTGATGTCTAATATTGGTCCACCCATCCATGATGATAGAGAAGCCCGCCAGTATCCAAGTTTGCCTCATCTCCTCCATCACCTTAGAACATTCTTTATCAAGGAAAGCCAGTGCATGTAGTTTATGTTCTCCATGAGGAACATACTGAGGAACCAACAACAATTACATCTCTCGAACATTTGTTTGAAGTAAAGGGAACGCGACACATGAAATGGTATTGCATTGGCAAAGAAGAATTTGCGATAGAAGATTCACTACTTCTATGATTGCACATTGAATATCCAAAGAACAATAGTAGCCTTTCTCTTTCCCTTGGTAGAATCCTCTCCCCTTTGACTTTCAACATCCACAGATTGGGTAGGCAATTGTGTACCATGCATAGTCTCCAATGGCATCCCTTTTTTCTTGCCTCACCCTCCATGTGCAACCTAGTCACTTCGGCCTTCTCAGCTAATGTTATTTTTTCACAACCTTTTACCCCCTGTCCAATTATGCCCAAAAGATGACAATAAACCCTTGTGTTGCTGCCTTTAAAATCTTTGGTACACGTATGACATAACCGCACTCTACTCCTCCTTGAGCTTTTATTTATTTGTCAATGGCTATTGCAAATTGTGAAAAGGGCTTTTAGAATTGAATGGACTCTTTGCATAGATTTTGAGGAGTTGAGAAGGGAATTCAAATGGATTATTTGAACCCACACTGTTGCTTCAACACTCTCACTCCTGGAGAAACCCTATTAACACCTCTATGTTGCATTTGAATCTCATCACCCTCCTTTGTTGCTCATTGTTTTTATTAAAAATACAAAACACAAGCTAAATGTAAGTCTGCAAACAAAAAACCTCTCTAAATCTTTAAAACCTTGAAAACAAATGAAAAATAATTTGTATAAATTTGCGAAATGAACAATGGATGTGAAACATACCTCAAATGGTGTGGAATAATGCTCTCTTGCCTTCTTCCCGGTGTTCTATTTTCTTCTCTGTAATGTCCCTTTTTGGGGACTCACAGGAAACTATGCAAAGCTAAAGATAAACAACACTTTTCAGATTTTTAGTAGGTTGTTAGTGACTGAAATAAATAGGTAAAACTCTTAACTGCTGCCAGCAAACACCCTTCTAGGGCAGCGACCCTTTTTGGGGTTTCAAACCCACTTTTGTGCCCTCAAAACCCTTGAAATCAACTACCTCTAAGTCTCTAAAATCATTATATATTGCCAACAATCATATAATGTAAGAAAATTAATTCTTATAAGCTTGGAAGTGAGAGATATGATTTTTATGATAAAACCCTCAACTGCAGAAAATTAATTAAATAGTCCAAAACTGCAACTTCCATGAGCTTGGAAAAATAGCAAATCACCACCAAAATTCATGAAACTTCATAACTTGGCTCTTAAAAATATAGAGAATATTATTCCAACCTCAAAACCATGAAATTATTGCAAGAAAGTACCAAAATGCTCCCTAAGTGGGTCACTCCACATAGAACAACCAATAAACACGCCAAAACACACCATAAAGCAGGTCGCTCCACCTCAAAAGGGTCAAATATGCATTAACAAGAAGTAACACAAATATCTTCAATTATTGATCAAATGGCACCTTAGGCGATTTGCCTAGGGCTGAAATGAAAGATAATAACAGCAAAAGATCCCTCAAGGGGGTGGAGACTCCGTGTTGAAGTCTTCCCTAGACTTGGTGAAGGATTTCGTCCTCACACAAAACTCTCCAAGGGTTTTCGTCCTTAGGAGAGAGAGAGAGAGAGATGTTTCACAAGCAATCTTTCCAAGAGATAATAGAATTCACATAATGATCAAATGGCCAAGCAACCTCCTTTTATATCATAAGGGGTGCTACAAATAATGGCCGACCTCATAAAGTACTTTTAATTATCTAATTTGTTTTTAGAGCCTACATGCTCCAAATTACTTTATATTCTAATTAAATAAGTTATTCTATTGGAGCGCTTGGCTTCCCAATAAGAATACATGATAATAATGAAAATATCTATTTAGAAAATGCCATCCAAGTCTTCCCGTGCTTCTTTCCTTAAAACTATGGGGAGGAAGAACGGGTTAAGGTCTTCAATTCCGCTAGTCTCCAAAAAGGGACATGACAATCCCCCCTTCCCAAGATTGTTTGTCCCCAAGCAATTACAAGTACCCAGATCCCAAATAATTCTCAGCTGCTCCTTTGATGTACCTGCACATGAAGCAAACTCATTAAAGAAAAAATGTGTCCCCTTCTTCATCCACTCTTGCTTTGTGGATATGATGACCAGATCTTCTTCTATGCTTGCCAAGGCCTCATAATTACCATCCAAACATTGGTTGTTCCCAATTTCCCTCATGTTGTCCCAAACACCAATGTAATCTTGTTTTTTCCTTCAAAAATCAGAATGAAGGTGGCTGGAATTCCACTTTTACTTGCATAGAATAGTCCAAGCATGTTAGTGTGTAGTGAATACAACTCCCAACTATTAAGATGTCTCTTTATGCTCCAAAATCTTGAGAAGATCAAACTGAAAATGCACCAAACAGCAGGCCTCCTCTGTTGAACAGCCCTCAAATTGACCCTTGGGTCAAGGTATTTGCCTTCCCACTTTGCTCCTATGATTAGGCAATCAATCCTTTTAGAAAAATAGCACCAAAGTGATTGTATGGGGGCTGTATAGTGACTGCAACAGTCATGAAATGCTTGGAATTTCATCCCAAACAACAACCTCTTTGTCTTTACTAACATTTTACGGTGGAACCCTTCATGTTCAACTTTGTTGCCCTTGTCTCCACTCATGCTACAACTGTTAGAAGGTGCTTTCTTGCTCAAAAACTGATTGAGACTGACTGGAATTGATTCTAAAGTGTGCAAACAATTTCCCCCTCTTGTTGCCTTCTTGGGTATGACCACCACCAAGATGGTAGACAAGCTGGAAGTGCCTATGACAGTCATGCAAAATTTTATGACAGCATGCTTGGAAACCCACCAATCATCATTTCTACCACCTATTATCATGCCACCCATTACTAACTGACCTCCCAAACTAAGGACAATAAGATAATCTCCGTCTTGCTTGATGTCCCATGTGAAACCCATGACTTCTATCAAAATAATTCTTCTAGGAGATTGTGAATTAGAAGAGAACTGAAATGGTATTGTAATACACACAAACATGTAGGACTTACCCATTCACGTGTGGTTCCCAATGCTTGAGCTGAAAGTGCCTTCATGACGTGATGATTCCTTTCCATACTTTGGGCAGCTGTCCATGCCAAAACGTTCATGGAAAATGAAGAACTTTCTATTCCCTCAACCCAAAGCTTTACTTGCTCCTCTTGTTCCAAAGCTTCAACTGAAAGCCCATTGATGATGTGATAATTTCCGTTTAAATCTTGGGCAGCTGTCCATGCAAATGTACTCATGGGGTACAAATGTTTTCCCATGTTGTCACTCCAACATATCACCTCAAGCTGTTGTGACTGAAAGATGTGGTCCTTTTGTGATAAACCATACTTAGTTAAGGTGTTAGAAAGCACCAACAACTCCATATATACCCACACGAATCCTTTTACAAAAATTGGGAATGTGAATATGTAATTGTACCTTATGAGACTCCACATCATAATCAGTTTGGATTAAATTCCAATCAGCTCCATATTTACAGCTGGAAGTGATGATGTTTACCCCAAAGAGTTCTTTGAAACCCACCTTGTGATGATGAAGACTCTTACCTATTGTGAGTGGCTCTTTTTGTGGGAATACTACTGAATGTAAAAATGGCATCTTGTGAAATGGAAAACTTTATGTTTGCCAAAGAAAGAGGGAGGATTGGGTTTTAGATCCAGTGTGCAGAATAATAAAGCTTTGGCTGCAAAGTTATATTGGAGATTGCTGCAAAATCCATATCAGCTATGGGGCATTAATATAAGAGCAAAGTACATGCAAGGAATGATGCCACATGAACTAATTTGACATTCTTTACCTTCTCGGGGTTCTCCAATTCTATCAGTCCTCAAAATAGGTGAAGAAATCATTAAAAAACAATTTTTTGGAAAATTGGGAAAGGTGATCAGGCTAACTTCTGGACTGATTCGTGGGATGGACACCCACCTTTGATTGAACAATATCCAGATTTTAGAAATATTATGAATACTCTTCACAGTAAAGGAAAGGAAAAGGTGAGCCATTATATACAATCATCGTCTCAAGGGATTGAATGGATCTCTCCATCTCTGTGGCAGGCCAACTTGTCTAATGGTCAAATTCACTTTTTTCAAACCCTCCTACAAAACAGGATCCTTCCTATCACCTTTGAACCTGATACCCTTGCATGGGGAAAATCTTCGGAAGGAGAGTACTGTAGCTGAAGGATATAGTGCTTTGATAGTTACTCAACCACATCCTTGGAAGGACATCTTCGTTGATCTCTGACAACCTGCTTTGTGGCCTAAAGTTAGATTTTTATCGACTTTTGGAGGATTCTTACTGGAGACAATTTGATGAAACGAGGGATGGTCGGACCCTTTTGGTGTCCTTTATGTAAAGAAGCAAATGAAACTTTGTTTCCTTCAGTGCCCTTTTGTTATGTCTCTATGGAACATCCTAGCTGATTGTTATCTGTTACTTGGAATTCCTCTATGAATCTAGTGGATACTCTTAGAGGTTGGAAACGCTCAGTCATTGATACTTAAGACTTTAACAAAGTAATTTGGATTGCTATCTCCCTTATGTTGTGGAATGTATGGAAAGAGAGAAATAGACGTATTTTCAAATCTGAAAGCAGAGATAGTTGGTATCTCAAGGAACTAATCCGAAGTAACATTGTGGAAACTATGGTGCATAATTTGAAAATTCCCTCTTCAACACCTGGCAAGTGGAAAGTTTTATTACAAAAACTTAATTTGGGGGAGAGTCAATTACAGACAAAGTCTTGTTCTAAACCTTTGATGCCCTCTGTTTTGAGAAAATGGAAACCACCTTTGTTTGGCTTTGTTAAATTAAATATTGATGGAGCAGCTAGAGGCAATCCAGTCCTACCAGTATGGGAGGGATAGCACATGATTCTTTGGGAACTCCCCTCTTTTTCTTCGCTCATCAATTGGGACATTGCACCAATAATGTGGCTGAAATCTTGGCTATCCAACGAGCTCTTCTGGAGGCAACTAAACTGGGATGTCTTAGTATTATAGTGGAATCTGATTCTAAGGTTATTGTTAACCTTCTGTCAGCTCAAGAGCAACATATATCCAATAATTGGCTCATCGCTAGAATTCAGGGAATATTAAGGCTATAGCTAGACAATATCAGACCATTATATATCAACATGTACCTAGAGAGCAGAACAAAGTGGCAGATGCTTTAGCAAACTGGGTGTTGGATCATAATAATCTAATCAACTTTGGCCCTTTACCTTTGACATGGCCTCCAGAGAAGCAACAACAGATTGAAAAGATCCTTCACTTGCAATCACTAGATGGATAATTGGCAGATATGCTCTATCTCTTCTTTAATTTGTTGTTGGAACTCCAAGGATATATCTTGGAGTATGAGTATAATAGCTTGGCATTGTAATTTGAACATTATATTTCTATTAATATAATTTCTGGTGTTTAAAAAAAAACCATTTGCTGCCCAAAATCTGTTGTTACGGACTGCTCCTTCTTGCAATTCCCCTCCATGTGACACACTATGTTCTCCTCTTGACCCATGAGCTTCAACCATTGAACCTTGTTGTCTTCCACAATATTTTCCTTATGTTCGTCAAGGATCAATTCTGATTTTTTTCTTGCTCCTTGGAATGAGATGATGAAATTACTAATAATAATGATTTCAACATTAGTAACTACACCCCCTTTTGGCCTCAAAACATTACCGGGATCCCACACCCATGTGTACAAACCATTTTGATACAAGGGATCCAACTTCCTTCTCTTATCTTCCATAGAGTGATGGCAAAATTGGAGTAGACCATTGTTTTTATCATACCTTGAACTGAAATTATGAGGGTGTTGTCCCTCTTGCCAAGACTTTGAAAATGCCTTAGTGTGGAGCATTGAATATGGGCAATGACCATCATACCTTTGGCTGTCATGCAAATCCAACTCATAGGCAATGCTTGGGAGATGGATAGTAACTTCTTGGTCAAGATCCTCCTCCCATTTTTTCTCCTTCACCTTCTCATCTTTGTTAGAATAACCCTCATGATAACCAAAGCATTGTAATGACATAGGGTGATGCAATAGACTCTTGTTATGATCACTAAAATAATTAATTTGCTTACCCTTAGTTGTCCTGAAAATTACAGCAGACTGAAAGTGATTATGGGCACCCAGAAAAGCCCTTTCTTCATGTGTATGGCTTCCAACAAGGTTAGCCAAAAGTCTTGCCCCATTGACCCTTTGCAATTCTGATTTTTCTTCAAACCCTTGAGTCTTCATGGTGTTGTTTGGAAAATCTGCCAAGAGTTCCACTTGGGCAAGAGTGTTGGGGTTTTCTAGGACTCCCAAGGTTGCTCCATCTTGGTAACTAGCCATTGCAATAGATCTTCCTTCTTTGTCTTGGAAGGGTGGCCATCCTCATCACTATTTGCACCTTCGAATTTTACCATGGCTTCCTCTCCACTTTGTAGTTGATCCGCCACATACTCTTTGACTTGCTTCTTCATGAGGGAAGGGTTTTTCCCTTCTAGGGTTGAGTGGCTCCTTGGTGTGGTTTGGTGTAAGGATATTACTTGTATAAATCAGAAAATATACAAGTAGAATAACATAAGAGAACACCAAAATATAGGTAAATGATGACAATATGCTCATATAATAGCTTTGCCACTTCGAGGGGCAACCTCAATACCACTTCGGGGGTAACCTCAAACCATACAATAACACTCCAATACTCAATATCTTGGGAGATTGTGGAGTTACTCCTTCCTTAAGGAGCATTGTATGGTGTTGCCCTACCTTAAGGGTATTATTCTGCATATATTGATATTAGGGCATCTTGGCCCCCCATATCTCTTGTGTTGTGTTATCTTCTGCAATTTATTGATTTATTATATGCAAGGTTCTTACAAGTGGTATCAGAGCAGCGATTTCGGCCAAAATTAGGAAAAACCCTAATTTTTTGTTTCGAGTATATCTTGAAGAGGGTATCGAATTTTTCCCAATTTTTGCATCATAATTTGGAAACACTCTAAGTCAGAATATCTGAAAAATTCAGCTCCATTGGATCTGTTTTACGGATGTTATTGGTGTTTTAGGTTTTTTCATAAATTTGCTTTTCAGGAAGCAAATTGTGGTATTTTTTAGCAAAATTTATATTTTCGGAAAGCTCTTGAAATTTTAGTTAGGGTTTGTTCTTTGTGTTTTATCCATCTACCAAACGTTTTGAATTCCTAAAACCCTAGTTTTGTGGATCATGGGGATGGTAGATTTTTGTGGAGATGGCGGGATTGATGCAAGAGAATGGTGGAAAAAATTCGGGGTTAAATTCTCTAAACCATCAGATATTTGGTTATTCAAGTTGTGGATTAGTGGCCCTGCACAGATTTGGTTTTATGAGTTAGAAAAGGAAAAGTCTAATTGGTCTTTGGAGGAACTGGAACAAGTTTTCATGGACAGATGGGCAACAAAAGAAGAAGAAGAAGAAGAAAAAGAAAAAGAAAAAGAAGTAGAAGAAGAAGAAGTAGAAACAGAAGAAACATCGAAGAAGAAGAAGAAGAAGATGTTGAAGATGAAGCTGCTACACAGGATAGTGCATCTCCAAGGAAGGAAGCTTCAATATTTTAGTTTGAAGGGTGCATTCAAAGAAAAAAGGTAATTGTTTCCATAAACCCTAACAGCAAATATAACTTCATCAATATGGATGTAGCTCAAAATCTACATGTGCAAACAAAGCATATCAAGGAATCTCAAATGGATGGTAAGCATATTCAAGTTTTTGAAGATTTAAAGCTTTATATGGATAAATATGTTTTACATTCAGATTTTTATGCTTTAGATATGGATGGTATGGATATTGTTCTCGGATATCCTTGGTTAGAGACATTGGGAACAATTAATATTAATGTGCAAAAGAAATTCATGAAATTATGGTACAAGAGAAAGAAAATTACATTGCAAGATATCACACTTAGCAAGGAAAAAAGTAATGTAAAATTGGATCATGAAGATGAATTTGAAGATGGTGAAGAAGGGAATAAGGATGAATCAGAAGGAGAGGATGATGAACATGATGAAAAATTAAAAAATAGTTTCTCTACTCAAGAGAAAAAAGAAATAACAAACAAGTTGGAAGAGGAAAAGAAAGTGGAGGAAAAGATTGATAAGGTTGAGCATACTAAGGTTGCACCATATAGACACCCACATCATCATGACAGGAAAAAATCATGGAGACATGCTAGGACACACAAGGGCAGCAATCTATATGGATATACAGGGAATTGGAGGAGTAATAATTTTGGCTATACATGGAATCAATGGAACAATAATTATATGCCATGGAATCACATGAATAATAATTATGGATATACATGGATGCCGAGGAGGAACACATATGGACCAGGATGGAATCAGATGAGCACAAGGGAATATGGAATCAGGTTTGGAGCAGCATCACCCCCTATGATTTCATATGGGTGGTTGGATGATCGAGCATGGCGACAAGTGTGCAATAATTTAAAGCGCACTCATTATATGGCTTCTTCTTATGTTTCGGGGACGAAACATGTCAAAGAGGGAGGCAATGCTATGTACCTTGGGATATGGTAATATAATATATATGGGTTGATGGAGATGCCGACATGTGGCACACATCCCCTTAGTTATGTGTATGGGTTCACATGGGATATAATATTATAATGTATATGGGTTGATGGAGATGCCGACATGTGGCACACATCCCCTTAGTTAGTTATATGGGCTCACATAGGAATTAATTATATTGGGTAATGGGTCGGCCTACATTGGGATTAGGTGTTACCCATCCTATTTAAAGGATGTGAGTGTCATTATGAGGAGAGGTATGTATGAGTTTATTCTTCTACTTGGTAAAGGTATATTGGAGGTTGCCCCCTCGAAGTGGCGAAGCTATTCTAATTGCATATCGAGATCATTATTCGAAATATTGTGTTATTTGGTGTTCTATCGTTTCTCTTAATCTAAATCATACAAGTAATTTCATTACATTTGGTTCTTAGGCCTTGTGTCAATGCCCACTCTCTTGTTCTCTAATTCTACAAATTCCTCAAAGGAAAGGGCATCACGTACCCATTTCGGAAAAACTTAATATTCTTTTATCAATTTGTCAATCCTTGAAACCCTTTTCTCCTTGAGTGAACCACCACCCTGCATATTTTGGATGGCTAGGGTAAGCCTATCTAGTGCATCCACTATCCTTGTATTCTCACAATCCTTTCTAACTTGTTCTCCATGCTTCACAGGCTGGGAGGATGATGCTCTAATACCACTATAATGTCCCTTTTTGGGGACTCACAGAAACTATGCAAAGCTGAAGATAAACAACACTTTTCAGATTTTTGGTAGGTTCTTAGTGACTTAAATAAATACGTAAAAAACCTTAAAATGCTATCAACAAACACCTTTCTAAGGAAGCAACCCTTTTTGGGGTTTCAAACCCACTTTTGTGCCCTCAAAACCCTTGAAATCAGCTACCTCTAAGTCTTTAAAATCATTATATATTGCCAACAATCATATCATGCAAGAAAACTGATTTTTATAAGCTTGGAAGTGAGAGATCTGATTTTTATGATAAAACCCTCAACTGCAGAAATTAATTAAATAGTCTAGAACTGCAACTAACTTCCACGAGCTTGGAAAAATAGCAAATCACCACCAAAATTCATGAAACTTCATAACTTGGCTCTTAAAAATATGGAGAATATTATTCCAACCTCAAAACCATGAAATTATTGCAATAAAGTACCAAAATGCTCCCCTAGGTGGGTCACTCCACATAGAACAACCAATAAACACGCCCAAACACACCATAAATCAGGGAACTCCACCTCGAAAGGGCCAAATATGCATTAACAACACATTAACAACAAGAAGTAACACAAAGATCTTCAATTATTGATCAAATGGCACCTTAGGGCAATTCGCCTAGGGCTGAAATAAAAGATAATAGCAACAAAAATCCCTCAAGGGGTGGAGACTCCCGTGTTGAAGTCTTCCCTAGACTTGGTGAAGGGTTTCGTCCTCACACAAGACTCTCCAAGGGTTTTCGTCCTTAGGAGAGGGAGAGAGATGCTTCACAAGCAATCTTTCCAAAAGATAAAAGAATTCACATAATGATCAAATGGCCAAGCAACCTCCTTTTATATCATAAGGGGTGCTACAAATAATGGTTGACCTCATAAAGTAATTTTAATTATCTAATTTGTTTTTAGAGCCTACATGCTCCAAATTACTTTATATTCTAATTAAATGAGTTCTTCTATTGGAGCGCTTGGCTTCCCAATAGGAATACATGATAATAATGAAAATATCTATTTAGAAAATGTCATCCAAGTCTTCCCCTTGCTTCTTTCCTTAAACCCACGGGGAGGAAGAATGGGTTAAGGTCTTCAATTCCGCTAGTCTCCAAAAAGGGACATGACATTCTCTCTGTTATCTTTCTTTGTCTTCTCCTTCACTATATGGGAAATAAAAAAAATGAGCTTCTTTTTTTTTGTTTTAGTTGTAAGAGTGGTTGTTTAAGGTTCAGGTTAGTTAGGAATGAGTGTGGGGGTCGTTGTGGGCCCCCACATCCCTTTTATTTTTATTAATTTTGAGTTTTTTTGAATTTTTGTCTTTGTTGGGACATAGGGGATGCCCAGACATCCCCAGTATGGTCGGGGGACTTGTAGAAGTCTCTTGGCCAAACCGGGGACATCTAGGCATCCCTTACCGTCCCCCTTCACAAACATGGCGTCCCAGGATGTCCCCGATTTTTAGAGTAAATCGGGGGCAGGTAGGGAATGTTTCCTACCCATCCCAAAGTCCACGAAACATCCCCTATTGGGGACGATCCCAAAAACACAGTACGCATCCCCGTGGAACATAGTAAAATATTACTTTTCATCCACTTAATAATAATTAGTTTTTGGCCCTCTTTAATAATAATTATACACGAGTGTCTTTTTATGTTATAAAATAAAAGTGACTTAGGTCCACTTAAAATATATTATTATATTTTTCCCTAACTTTATCCCTTAACCTACGGGACATAAAGAATAGGCTACGGGTTCTCCAATTAATTTTATTCTAAAAGGGGACATGTCATTATTTGAGCCCTCGATAAGTATCTCGTCCATAAAGAGGGGAAAATAAGATACGTAGATGACTTGCACCCACTTGTTTCAATCTAATTTTACGTCTAGACATTCTCCACACTTTAAGATAAAGACACGAAAATAATTGATTACAATCACTATTATATCACACATGCAAAAATTGAAATGATGACGCTCTCATGATGCATCTGATGTTTTCATGAGTGTGTGAGTGAGTGTGTGTGAGAGAGAGACCGAGAGAGTATAAATATAAATGTGTATGTCTATATGTGCATATACATACATACATACTTATATCATAGATTCAATGTACAGAGATATGCCGGGTGCCAGTGCAGATCCCCAAACTTGATTTATCCGTACGGCCGGTATTTTATATACATACACATATTGTTCTCTGTCCATATAATTGTTTCCTTCTATGTAGTGCATGGACTGGTATGTATTATTAATCTCCTATTTCCTAAACTTTTGGGGCGGTCTGTTTCCACCTGGGAAAAGTTTTCCACTTCCCTGTTTTAGGCAACGTAGGTTTTAAAATGTCAATAAATTGTGTTCGCTGCATGTTTTGAATCTTGGCCACACATGATTGTGGTTTCTTCCTTAAAACCCCTTTTAGGCTCTCTCTCTTCCTAGTGGAACTTAATTAAGTTTTTGTACTAAAAACCCTTCACACACCAACCAACCCATTTTGGTGCCAAAAAATATGCCTTCTGCTAGAAAATGAGACCAGGTATTTATAATTTCTTTTAGACTGCCATGAAAAACACAGTTTGGGATATAAACCCTCCCATATTTTAGTAGTACAAAAGGAAACTTAGGATATGCAGCACCAAAAATCATACCAATGGGCGTAGAATGCGATCCACCTCCAGCATAATATCTTCTATTTGGCAACCTCTACCACGAACTTTATAATGTGAGAATAGTTGGAATGCATGGAGCAAATCATATGTACGCGGATAAGTAGAAAATGGCTCACACCTGCAGTGGAAATTCATCATCACAAGTGCACATTACTTTAACATACAATAGATGGTTGATACATGAATTCAGAGAAAGCTCAAAAAATAATTTAGATACTGGTTGAATGCAACATTAAAGCTACCCACCAATCATGCAAGGAACCAATCAAGCCTCTGTCATAGATTGCAGGTAAAGTATTTCTCAAGGTTGAAGGAATTACATTAATAACCCAGACTGGTTTTGCGCTTAAAACAGCAGAAAACCCACCGTAGAGAGCATTCATATCCATTACATTCGAATATCATTCTCGCTAACATTCAAAAGCTTCCAGTATTTTTCGACTTGCCTCTGCCAAAATGCTGTATCTGCACTGAAATCTGTGGCAGTGATCCCTGTGAAAAAGGCACAAATTTGTATTTTTATATATAAAATGGAATTTGATAATTTGATGATGATAAAATTAAAATATTTTATAGTCACAATCTTATCTACTTTGAAGAAAAGAAAATCTGAAAGGAATATAAATGATCACCTTCCCAGGTTCTATCCAATGCATGCAAGTTGTTAAGGGACAGAATAATTGGAATGCGAAGTAGGCCCTATAAATACTCTTATCTATGGTCTTGCATATAGAGGCCATACAAAAAATTGAAGCAAGAAATTAGAATATTCTGTGGGTAACTGATCAGTGAAAAGGATTCAGAAACCATTTTAATTCCAAACGTTACAGATGACCTCACACAAGATACCCTCATATATTTGCCTGGCCCCTAGCACAAATATTCGCAAATGTTCCAAATATTTCTGACAGAAAATATACAAATTGACAGTACATACACTAAACTGAAGCTTATTGTATCAACAATGCAACTTCATACTCAGACATTTGGATGCAATATTGTGATTCAAACACTTTTTTGACAATGTTTACTCAAAGTCAGAAATCTATACTCCAACTAGTGAGTCAAGAAAAAGGAAAAAAATCTGATCGAAGGCATTGGAAATATCAACCTTAATACATAATTCCATTTCATTTTGAACAGTTTAGACTATAAAGGACCTTTAGGGCTACGATCATTCCATCAAAAATATGTTGTAGCTTGTCATCTAGCAAAACCTACCTGGGAATTTGTAGTGTACCAAATAGGTATGCAGTGGAACATGTAAGGGATTACATACTAAATATATAAATATAAAACATATAATGTGCGATGTATGAAATAAGATTACGAAAATGAATATACATATATAGGATTACAGGTCACGTATGAGAGGACGTGACCTGTCATTAGGTAATAACTCCTCAAGGGTCATGTCTCTAGGACATAGCTTTCCATAATTAATAGCATAATTACATTCATAACATACCCTCCCATGTCAGAGAGGCGCAGTCCTCAATTCACAAGTAGAAGACACTAATCAATAACATCAGGACAGAACAACACAATAGTGTCACATGGAATCCGAAGTAATCCAGCCCAAATAAATTTCAATCCGCTTAGAATATCAATGTGAATTATGATTTAAATTTGGATGGTTGGAAATTTTGAATAGTGTGGTCTAAAATTTCATATATTTCATCCTGAATCACAAGCAAAATTTAAATAACTTTGGCATTGGAATGGAATGTTTTGACAACAGCAAGAACATTGATAAGGATGCTTAATCTATTATGGATGATATTCACAAACTTTCTGTTCACAATTGCATTTACTAGAGTATCATATTTTTCAGTGGTAGTATCAACTTCAAGTTCTTTATTTGTTTAATTGAAATCTGTAATAGTTTTGCCATCAATCAAATTTTATTTTTCAGCCAACCTTTGGTTAGTTAAAGCATGCAAACAGGGAATTTTCTCTTGTTATAATCTCATTGTGTGCAGTACTGGAAGAAGTTTATATTTCTGTGTATTTTGGTCATCCAAATTTGCAAGAGAACACTAATTAAACTTAGTTAGGGCAGTTTCACTTAGAAAACAACGTACAATAGCAATTTTTCAGCCAACCTTTGGTTAGTTAAAGCATGAAAACCCAGAAAACAAGGGGAAACAAGTCAGCAAAACATATTAGAGATGATCTTGCAGCACATTCACTTCTCATAAAAGCTGCATCAAATAAATCCAGAAATTTCATTAAGTATTGTACTCTTCATTTGATAATGGGAAACAATCCAAAAGTTGCAGTGAGTAAAGACTAAATTGTCTACCTGTTTTCTCAAGCCGTCCAGGAAAGACTGATAGGCGCTCTTGCAATGGAGGAAGTTGTTTAATATTTTCTGCTTTTAGACTTAATGTTAGGCAGTTTAGTAAAGTTTTATTCCATGATTGATCTGGATCATCTGCCAGGTCACATAAAACCAAGCTTTTTAATTGTGCTTTCTGAAGTTGGCATTTCCTGTCACCTGGCTTAAACCAAACTGCTGTTTGAACTTGACGAGCAATCAGATTCCAGCACATTGAAGTTGTCAGATGCATCAGCTTCTCCCATTGAAGCGGAAAGTCCTTATCCTTCCTGTAAGCAGGAGGTGCAGAATAAACAAAGTACCCCCGTGGTCTCAAAAGCCGGTCCACTTCTTTCAGCAAAATACCATCTACACATATTCCAGGAGAAGTTCAAAGTGTTAAATATTAAAAATTAAAATATAGACCATATGAAAAACTGCTTGGATTTGTAACATTTTCACCACTGCTTGGATTTCTTTATGAAGATGAAAATGAGAACATCAAAAAATAATCATATAGAAAAGTGAGATATTTATTGAAATTTTTCCTTTTCATAGCCAAAAGAAGTAAATACATAAAAGCATAAAAGTTGATGTATTGTTGTTAAATCCTATATAACCACATTTTGATCAATGAGATACCAAATTTTTTTGAATGTGTCTTAATGATAGAATGTATGTATCCTAAGGATTCTTTATTTAAGAGACTAGTTCAACAATCTAAGAAAGGGTTTATGCAATCATGTGGCATAGACAACTTCATACATATGGGTACACCCCACAACCCTTGGTAACTTAAATCTTCATAGTCAGAGTAGAGTTGAATGTTGGGAATGTTTTAACTTTGCATGGTTCTGTGCAGGATAATTATGTGCAGATATTGTGTTGTGCAGGCTTGTGCAGATATTGTGTTGCGCAGGATTCTGCAGGAAAGTCTGCATAGGGATCAATGCACATGGCGTTGTGCAAGGCTTATGCATTGTGGTGGTACAGCTGTGCACAATAAAGGTTGTGTACAGCGTTGCGTACTGGAAGTCTGGTGCATGGGAAAAGTTGCGGAGTGGTGCGCAGTGGAAGTTTCACAACACAGCAATGCAACTTATGTTCGTAGTAAGACATTGCCATACACTTGTCAGACTGTTTGTCAACTAGAGTGGTGTGCAAGCAATGTCTTGATAAGATTATAACATGGTTGGTGGAGTGTTATAGAATGACCCCTTTGTTTAGTGATTGGTGAGCATCTATAGATTCTCCTTTGCATGAGGATTACAAAGTGGGTGCTGTTATAAAGGCACATACTCTTCTTACGAAGTGTAGAGGCTAGATGCACAAACAAATATGGTGTGTGTATAACAATCTGCTGATTGTTGGTTGGTTAGACAATTAAGTCTAGTTGCTTGCATTCGGTTGATACTCTTCTTACGAAGTGTAGAGGCTAGATGCACAAACAAATATGGTGTGTGTATAACAATCTGCTGATTGTTGGTTGGTTAGACAATTAAGTCTAGTTGCTTGCATTCGGATGAGAACATTGTTGTTTATACAATTACAGTGTGGTGTATGGATTGTATGCAATCTACATAATCTTTGAAGTGTTTCTCATTGGATTGTAAATGGTTTCAATTGATACAATCAGAAAGGTTACCGTGCTGGGTTTTTCTTAACCCAAAAAAGTTTTCCTAGGTGAAATACTATGTCTACTTCATGTGTCATTTTCTAATGCATTCTTTAGATTCCTATTTAGCATAGCATAGCTCTTCTTTGTCTTAGTTTATTGCACAAATGGCAATTCCCAACATCTGGGATTTGAGCTCAGTTGAAGGTCAGTGAGTTGGATTTGCCTGCAATAAGCGGCTGGTTTAAGTGGAGCTTAGTGCTGAAAAAGCTTGTGCGTCAGAAAATGACAGGAAGCACAAGAATAGAGATTGACAAGTTCAATGGTCAGCATTTTGAGTTATGGAAACTCAAGATGGAAGATCTCTTAACAGATAGAGATTTAAAGACAACACCTACAAGAATGAAACAAGAAGAGTGGGATAAGGGCGATAGGAAAGATAAAAACTCTATCGGTTTGTGTTTAGTAGATTCAATCTTATTGAATATATATCGTGAAAAAACTACTAAGAATGTATGGGATGTTGGATTTGTGATCCAAAGTGATTTATTATTATTGTTTGAGGTTTTGTATTGTCAGGGTATGTCATCTCTTAATGAGATGCCCAGTAGTCATTATTATGTGTTAGTAATTATGTTGTTAGTAAATACTAAATAGTTAAGTGGATAGTGGTTACTTTCTCTCGGGTGGTTTAGTCATTTATGATAACAAGCCTACTTTGTAACCTGCTACTTGCAAGTTACTTATTGTGACCCGATCAATATTGAAAATTGATCACAACATTTTACCTTTGACTGCATATATGGCTTTTATCCTGCTCTAACAGTGGTATCACAGCTCCATGCAAATGGATCCATAAGGAAGAAGAAAGTATAAGTTTCAAGCATATGCAAATGACTTTGCAAAAGGAGGCATTGGCATTAAAACTGCTGTCAAAAATTTGATCTCAAGAGGGTAATCAAGAATTGCATCCTATGTTCGCATATATTAATGATTCGTTACTACCAGTATTAGAAATAGGCTTGCGTTTGACAACAGAAAATTCCAAAGATGATTTCGATGACTTATAGCTTGCTCTGCAAATGTGCTTCAATACATTGCATGCAAGGATTGTAAAGTTTGTATCTCGCAGGGTTTTTACCTTGGTTGTCTTGACAATTTCAAGAGGTAACAACCGAACTCGACCTCGATATGGCGGGGTTTCTAGGATACCCACAGATGTGGATTATGTTTTTTTGTGCACCGTTTTAAAACAAGAGATCGGAAGGCTTCCTTACCTGCAAACAACTTCCTATAAACAAAGCTATAAATTATATCAAGATACTATTGATGATTAGAAAACATTCGAGCTTTATTTAGTACATATGATTGTGTATACCAAGTTGTTAGATAAGCATGTGATTATCACTTATTTGTCTAGATACATATATGACTAATGTGGATTATGATTACATCCATAAGTCAGACTCCTGGTCTGTATAGATATTTTCAGAAACAAGAGAATGAGATTCAGCTGAATCAGTAGTTTCGTCCTCTTCTTCAGTCAGGTCCGAGTCATGTAATCCTCAACGAAGAAGTCTGAATCTTCTTCTTGGGTGTCGTATTGGCGGGTGAAAGTAGACTCTGAACTGGAGATGTTGATGTGGCTGACAGAATTGGATCAAGACTGGTCTCATATTGGCGTTCGTATTGAACGAGATCCTCCTAGAGCCTTAGTGCTTCATCGTATGCCTCCCAAAAGGCATCAGTGGCTTCTCGAATGCGTTGTGTTGTAGTGAAAATGACCTACAAGCGATCAAATGGAGTTGTCTGGATCGCACGAGTTCAAGATCGTGGAGCAAGTTGTATTGCTCCCAGTACAGTGGATGGCGGACAACAGGAAAGGAATCAGCTGTTGGCAAGTTAGAACCTCCTAATGCCATCTGAAGACATCATGCTAGATAGAGGATTAGTAGATAACAAGGAAAAACAAAACATTTTGATTAGATTTAGCAGAAAATGATGAAAAAGCATGAAAGCACAGGAATCGCTAGCGATTAAGGGGAAACGCATGGGCGATTCAGAGAAATCGTTGGCAATTGGGATAATCGCTAGCGATTACTATGAAATCTGATAATTTTTACCAATGAGCTTAAGCTAATGATTCGAGTCATTAATTTAACAAAACAAACTACTATTCAACATATTAATGACATACAAGCAAAGATATACCTGTTTCGATATCTAAACTAAATCAAAATGAGCGATTTACCTTGCAGAATGTATTGGTGGACGGAAGAACAGAAGAAGGTAGTTGGAGGATGGAAAGCGAAACAGTCCGATGATAAATTTGAGGTCTGTGGAGTAGCATAACGTTAGGTAATGTTGTTGAGAAGTACCTAGACCCACGATCAACTAGGATTGGAACAGCCTAAACCTGCAAAGCTTGAGAATTTCATCCCCCAAATGAGGTCTGCAAACAACTATATATAGATCGTTGGTGATTTCGGAGAAAACTAGTTTGGTTAGAAAATCACATGATTTCCTTCCATTTTCAGCTCAAAACGGTGTATTTCGAGGTGATGAGGATGGGGGATGGTTAAAAAAGCACGAACTAAGTTTGTTAGGATGGGAGAACTTGCTTTTTGGAGGATTTGGCTAGTTAGAAGGCTAGTTAGTTAGGAAATAGGTTAGTGCTTTTTAGGAAGTGGTTTTAGAAGCGGTTTAGGTAGTTAGTGAGGTGTCCAAGTTAACTCAACGAGGTGTGAGGGTGAGGTGTGAGGAGATAATAGGTAATTTAATTATTTTAATTAAATAACCATTTTAGATCTTTAGAGATATGATGGGTCGTAAATTAATTAATTAAAAGGGGGCGATATAGCGGGGTGTCACAAATGTGTTGTCTTTGGTCATGAGTATGTTTGGTCTTGAGGGAGGGGCGTAGATTTTTGGTGTCTACAGTTTGCTTGGCAGATGTGTTTCTAGGGCGTTTTTACTATTGGAAGACTTTTTCAATCTGGAAAAATTTTCACATGAAGCGTGGCGCTGGTTTGAAGTTGAGCACCGCACTAAAGTGATCTTGACCCATTCAAATTTTTAGACCTGCTAATAAATTACATATAGCACTAGAATTTATCATAGAATCATAAAATAAATTTTTGTCTAAAGTGCTTTCCTTTCCCAATGTGTCATTCATTGGAGAAAGACAACAATAAATTTATTTTTGTCTAGAGTGCTTTCCTTGGCCAAAGTGCCACTCATTGGAGAAAGATAAAAATAAATTTATTTAACCTTGCCTAAGCACCATACACAGCGGGTCCCATATTTCTGTCAAGTTAATATTCACTACTGCCGGATAAAAACAAATATCACTGCCAGGTAATTAAAATATACATATATATATATATATATATATATATATATATATACATATATATATATATATATACATATATATATATATATACATATATATATATATATATATATATTTGGTTGGCTTTAGATATATGAAATTAAAAGCAATATGTTTCCTGAAATACCGTAGCAGGTACGAGCAATTTGCACAGAAATAAAAATAATCTTCGTTCATATATTTCTCTCATATACATGCCAATATATAGGAAATAGTTTTCCTATAAAATAGGAGATCTAACTATCTCCAAAACAACCCATAAACAAACAATTATATTCGTGAGTTGTTATAACTCACTCAGTCCTATTTATGTGGGTTATTAACAACTCACCCACATAGTTACATCACACTAATAATTACATTTTACCACTCCGTAAATATAATGTGAGCACTAGATTAATGAATTCTGTAATGTCCCCAAATTAGGGCAATTCAATATTCACCCAAATTCAATGAAACCTTTATGCAAATTAGCTTTGAAGTATTCCAATGTCTATTATTCCTAACCCGGAGTGGGGTTAGAACTAGCAGAGGTAAGTGGAATAAATCGGAAAATAGCTAGAGCGCACTAAATTAGCACCAATCTGATTATACACAGCTGAATATAATTAAATAATCAAACCCCAGACTACTGCAATCTTCTAAAATTAATTCCCGCTCAACCAACCATGCAAAATACTTCAAACTTTGGATATTGGGGTTATAAAATATGAAGTTTATGAATGTAAAATTAGAATTAACCCAACTTTCACCAAAAGTGCAGAAATGGCCCTCCTATTTCGCCCAACACAATTAGGGCTGGTTATGCATGCAACAACACCCCACTGATCACCAAACCTTGTGCACAAGCTCATAAAAATATATAGAATCGGATCTGAATCTTTTATGCAAGTTTTATGCACCCAATATGCTGAAAATACACCCTTACCCAGTCGCCTAGGGCACAGAAAATACAACAGCAGCTTAAAGCATCAAATCAATACCAAGACAAGTGAGATCCAGCTTGCTAGGGCATAAACGCATTACCAAAATTACCACCAAGCAATTCACCACCAAAGAAGGATAAGATCAATGCACAATATTTAGATTTCACATTCACATCAAGTCGTTAGGGCACAAGAAAAACAGACCAACAATCATGCATGAATGGATCCTTCAACAACTAGCTTGGGTCTTCAATTTGCCAATAACAAGGTGGTGTTGTAAAACACCTTTAGTAGAACATCAATGGGCATGCATCCCTTTTCTTCAAGCATGAAGAAATAACAATAATCATAATCAGCATACCCCACAATGGAAGAGGTGATGTGACTTTATATTCCTCCCTCCAAGAGTGGCGCTCCAAATGGGCCCTTTCTTTGCCCAATGCTCCCTTAGAATGGCAACTTACTTTAAGGGTAAGAGACCATTAGAAAGGGGGTCTTCATCATGCGAAACGTATCTCCTTTTCTAATATTAAATTTACTTTTTTAACTTAATGATTAAAATCACAAAAAGGTAAATTTAATTCTTTTTAATGAGCTCAAAGAAGGGGTTAACAAATTAGTGGTGAAAACCACTTTTATAATATTTTCCCCAAATTTATCCTTTAGTCCATGGGGAAAGAATGGACTAAAGGTCTTCAGTACCTATTTAGAAATGTCCCAAAAAAAGGGGACATTGCAATTCCTAACATTCCCCCTAGTGCGAACATGGGAGAAAAACAATCACACTTCTTCTGCAGCTTGCCGCCCGTGCATGATCATGATCTAGATGGTTTTTCAAGTGGCTTACCTTCAAGGATGGTTTTACTGGACAACCACCAACCAACAAGGATGGTTTTCAGGACAGCCAACAACCTCAACAAGGATGGTTTTCAAGTGGCTTACCAACAACCACAACAAAGGATGGTTTTACAGGACAACCAACAACCCAAATATCATGATGTTGTTTTTTCTTGTGCTTTCATCTTGTCCACTATGTTTTTACATTAGGGAGTACATAGGAATTACTGCTCACTGAATACAAATTTGAAAAAGGAGGCAGAAATGGAAATAGAACATTGAGATCATGTTCCTCCCCTCATTGTGAATTTTCTACTAATTCAACACAAAACAGAACTCGAAATAATAGTAGAAAGCAAAATACACACCAGAAAATGCAACCACACTCCGTGTGGCCCCGTCATTGGTGACTAACAAGAGGTCGTTGATCGACCTCCAGTCTCCTGTGCCTCCATCCTCCAATGTGTCGCCGCTTACTCACTAGATTGGAACCTAGGGCTCAAATTTGCACCATCTTTTGTCAATGTGTCTTCCCCACAAATCTTTGCTTTGGTTACGAAATTCCAAAGCGAGTGCTGGGGCAACAACGCCCCTTGTAGGGTCCCGAGGAAGCACTCCACGATGTAGTACGGGGTGGGGTCGAGGCAAAGCCCTCAAAGCTAGACACATTTTCCTTCTTTGCGAGTCATCAAAAATATCAGCGAAATGTGATATTTCACATTTTAATCTCCCAAAATTTGGACGTCAAGTAACACCGAAAATGCATCCGTGAGGCAATTTTTTTTATTTTCATAATGTTCGACTCCACAAGAAGACTATACTTTGAACAATGATTTTTGACAAAATGATGCTTGATTTTAACGACGCAATTATTTTGACAATGACATTAATACGAAAATAACGATTTTACTATTTGACTCAAAAATGACCACTTTGACTATAATGGACTTTTATGACATAAAATGACAATAATAACTTGACAAATGATGACTACTCACAAGATGAAGGCAATTCACACAAATACATTGACCATTAGACAATGACAAAGATGATGATTACTTTTGAGAGTAAAATTTGACATAGACAATTAATCTCACAAGACTTGTATTTAATTGTCTAATGACTTAATGAAGAACTATTTTGATCTCTAATATATATGACCGAAATGACACACTTACTAAACTATAATAAATTAAATGGCTATTGTGACCGATGCCACTATGCAGGACATATTCACATACCATGCACAATAAATCTTCTTCAACGTCCAAATATACTTTAAGCCTATATTGTCTCAACGCCACTCTATAGTGTTTAATTCTGAGCTGCACGGGTTTAAAGCATGCATAGGGCGACTACTAGATGTCACCATTCGCCACAAACATAGCAGCAAATCAAAGACTGCAAGATGAAGACGTTAATCAAACTTTCTCCCACAATAGAGAATAGAATTTTGAGAAGATATTCGCAGAACAATAAATATAGACAACAATTTTTGAGGAAGACAACGTTGAAATCACGTGTTGTTCTGATGAAAACCCCAACAAATAATTTCAAAGAGTGAACGGAAAGCTGCAGGAAACCGAATGCAAGGAACGAACTATGCATTCACCAATAACAATAAATTGGACAGCGCATGAGTCCTACATCAAAGTGCACATAAATGAAAGCTCAAACCATTCGCAGAAATTTCCCAAACTTCTCAGTTGATCTTCTATTGACGTTTTTATTATACCACAGAATGCACTTTGTAGAGAGCACAATATCAAATGTAGACAGGATTCCTGCAACGTATACTCAATGTAAGTAAAACGGGTTTGAAGCTATTCCAAGGCATTCCACCAAAAGACACTCATTATTTTGCTCTGATACCAAATGACAGGTACAAGCAATTTGCACAGCAATAAAAATAATTTTCCTTCATATATTTCTCTCATATACATGCCAATATATAGGAAATAGTTTTTCTATAAAACAGGAGATCTAACTATCTCCAAAACAACCCATAAACAAACAATTATATTCGTGAGTTGTTATAACTCACTCAGTCCTATTAACATGGGTTATTAACAACTCACCCGCATAGTTACATAACACTAATAATTATATTTTACCACTTCGTTCGGAAGGTCAGTTTCTCAAAGAGGTCATGAGTCCAATTCTCACTGCTTAATTCTTTTGCATTTAAAAAAGCAAGCTTGAAGTTAGCCTGCCATTGTAAGTAACACAGCATGTGTTGAAAGCTTGCACTAAGTACATGTGTAGATGAAGTGGTCATTCAAGTTTGTGAAGATCTTAATTTGCCCACAGGTCCCAAGTTCAAGTCCAAGCAACGTGAATATGTCCAAAACCACAAATATTTTGTTTTAGGAGTTATAAGGTGCTTTTTAAGAAAATTTTGTATTACAAATCTACTAGAGGGTGAAGACAAAGGCCCGAAGTGCCATTCCAAATCTTTTGTTGAAATAACTTGTGTGCATTATGGCCACAATTGTGAGCCTTATCTCTGAATCCTGGAGATTAACTCCCAAAAACTATAAGAAATGGAGTATGAACATGGAAAACACACTCGTTTTCAATGACCTATGGAAAGTAGTTGAAAAACAAACTACACCACATCCAATGCCGCAAAACTGATTGAATTTCAACAACATGATAAGCGTGCACTTTGCTTAAGTCTTCTTGTTTTGCACAAGTGATTATACCCATTGAGGCCATTAAAATTGATGCTTGGAAGGCTTGGAAAACATTGAAAGATTTGTATGATCAACAACATGCATATAAGAAGATTGATCTCTTAATTCAATAACTAAATACAAAACTCAATGAAGGTGAAGATGTTTCAAAATACATCTCAAGGGTTAAAATTTTGAAACAAGAATATTATACCATTGGCCGAAAAATTGATGATGAGACACTCATTTCCATCTAAATGGACTTAGCTCAAGCTATACCAATTTTGTAGAAATGTTCTAGCTTAGAGATAACTCAATAACGCCACATTTGACTCCATCTATGAATTGCTCACATAACATAAACAACAGTTTGCCAAGAAGAAGAGAAGTAAACCCATAGATGATGCATACTTTAGAAAGGTGGGGAAACACATAAAAGAGACTAGATATGAGCACAAGAGGCCCTTTTGGAAACACTCTTGAGGCACTCTCTTAAACATTCTTTGAAGAAGCATTCTCCAAAATCCTCCAAACATAAGGATCAACACAGGCATAAGCACTCTTCTCGGTCACATGGTTATTCATCCTCATCTTCCAGTTCTAGTAGGAAAGAGTAAAGATGTTATAACTGTGGTGGCATAGGACACTTTTCTAAAGAGTGCCCTTCTGGAAACACTCTTCAAGGCACTCTCTTAAACATTCTTTGAAGAAGCATTCTCCAAAATCCTCCAAACATAAGGATCAACAAGGCATAAGCACTCTTCTCAGCCACATGGTTATTCATCCTCATCTTCCAGTTCTAGTGGGAAACAGTAAAGATGTTATAACTGTGGTGGTCTAGGACACTTTTCTAAAGAGTGCCCCTCAAGAAGGAGGTCCTCTCGACATAGACAGAAGGCAAGGTTCATTATGTTGGTCGCTCTAGATTTTGGTCACTCTAGTGGACCTTCAAGTTACTCTTTTGGATGTTCTTTTGATACATGGTCCGATCACAAAGTTTATTGCTTCGTCGAAGTAGCTGAAAATGCATTCTTAGAGATAGAGACCCACATGTCTTGTGCAAGCTGCTAGGCTCAAGATGGGGATCTGCTATAGTGGCATTTTGGTTTTGGCTTGTGTTGTTTTCCTTTCTTGTGTTGAGATCATTGATGCGGAGTAGACATTGTAGTTGGATTGGTTTTCTCACTACATAGCTTCTCACCTCTTGCTTGATAGGGGAATTACATTGCATAGTGGCCTTCAGTTGCCAGTGAGTGTACAACTGATGGTTTTGCTAGCATAGGGAGTGTTAAGCAAAGGGGAGTCAACGGTGTTGTTGGGCATCAAGGAGATGTACCATACACAAAAAGCAACATTATCATTGGACGGGCTTCTGTGTAAGGCCTTATGTGGATCGATGTAGTTGATAAAAAACATTGATCATGCTTATACTATAGTATGGTATAGATAATCAAAGTGGATGAGCATGTCAGTCACAATGTTCATCATTCATGCCACAACTCGCAGCGTAGCAGGCTTATGAGCGAAGCCGAATAGGTTGATCAGTACTAGGATGTACAATGTGCCAGATTGTAGGATGCAGTAAAGTCTACTTAGAAGACTTCACAGTTAATCACTCTAGATCTTTTTGCACCCCTTTGGATCAAGGGGGTTTGTTGGATTTGTGATCCAAAGTGATTTATTATTGTTGTTTGTGATTTTGTATTGTCGGGGCATGTCATCTCTTAATGAGATTCCCCACAGTTATTATTTGTGTTAGTAATTATGTTATTAGTAAATAGTTTAGTGGATAGTTAGTGGTTAGTTTCTCTTGGGTAATTTATTCCCGTATGTTAACAGGCCTCCTTTGTAACTTGTTTCTTGCAAGTTATATATTGTAACTCAATCAATATTGAAAATTAATCACATTATTTTACCTTTGTCCGCATATATGGCTTTTCTCTTGCTCTAACATGGGACAAGTTGGGAATATTGTATCAAGAGAAATCTCACATTAACTTTTCTTACAAGAGAAGATATATTCATTACGAATGAATGATGGTGACACAATTGCAAAGCACTTGAAAGCCTTCAACACTATGATAAGGCTTTCCTTTTATAATTAAGTCATTATCAGTCATGTATTAACTAATGTTCGGTTGTAACCACCTCAACCATTTTGTAACTATCTCTTGCATAATAAAATGAAAAAAACACAATCTACGAAGCGTACATTTTGATTCCTCTACATTATTCCTCCATTCACATCTTCTAACATTGGTATCAAAGCCATTGGTGCTTGAAGGGCTCACAATTCGAGGAAGAAGATTATGGATGTCGAGGAGAAGATTGTGGAGGTTATTCAAGGATGAAGTGTTGAAACAAACACGTGAAGTTGAGTCATAAAAGTCATGAAATGTGAAGTCCAGTTGCATAAGTCCTGAAATGTGACGTTCAGCCCTGTTTGAAGAACACAACATGTTCAGTCCCAACACTCCCAAACCCTAAATATGTGAGGTTCAAACCCATCTGAAGGAGAAATACATGAAGTCCAGTCTCATCTGAGGAAGAAATGGCGGCTAGGGAGGAAAAAACAGTCGCTTAGGGAAATAGAACATTTGCAAGTGCAAATATACAATCTTTGAAGGGCATAATGGGCAGAATCGTGAGAAAATACTTAGGGCATGTCAAGGTTTGTGTTATTTTAGTAAATCTAGATTGAGATCATTTAAATCAAAACATTTTTATGATATAGTCCATGTTTTCAAACATGTTCAAGGGCACGTTACAGTAACTTGTGCCAAAGCAATTTTGAGCGCCGGTGGAAGGTTGAAAAATCCAAATGCGACCAAACAAGAGAAGTTTTATAATAAAATAGGGAAGACTCATCTAGGGCACGATTTTTTTTGAAGGGAAATACATTTGGAAATACGCCAAAGAAGAGTGTTGTATGTGAATATTACAATATATTCTCTTGTAACAACCATTTATAGAAGAATAACCAGACATGATTGGCATTGTGAAGATCAAAAAGCATGACATTAGAACTTTATTAATATTCATTTTTTAAGGTTGTCATGTCATAATATTGAGATAATAAAGGTGAATAGCTTTTGGTTACTTTAAAGGCTCATTAATATTGAGATATTGGCAATAGTCAAGCATACCTTGTGCTTATTGGTTTAAAGGCTCATTAAAGAAGTTGCTCCATAAACATTGTGGTGTCCTAGGATTTCACCCGAAAATCTGGGACTACCCTTTTTAAAAAAATTCAGTCTTTTTGAGCGAAGGGTCGTCTTTTTGCTTTTGCTTTTTGTTTTTTGCTTTTTGCCTTTGGTTGCTCGCGTTGCTCAAAGGTATCTCCAGGAAGTCATAAGGCCATGTTAACCAAATACACATATGCAAAAGCTCACTCAATTCCCTTCCGAAACCAAGTCTAGTTTTATAAAAGCTTTTTACTTATTTTTATATTAAATAAGTAAAAATTCATTTAAAAATAGATTGAGCTAAAATTAGGGAAATTTAGGTTATATAAAGCACTTTACCCCATCATTATTACCACACCAATATTACTTTCACCTCAAAGTGGAGCATTCACCGGGAAGAGTTTTTACAAACTAGCTAATTGGAGAGATTTTTCAAGCAATTGCCCATAACTTCTTTCAGGTATTTTGTTTTTTTTATTTCTTTTGTGTTTTGGTTTTGGTCTTTCTCCGTTTTCCATCTGGCAATCCCCATTGCCTTTTCTTTCTTCCTGCGCCTTGGGTTTTGAAGAGCCATCCATTGTTTTAAATGCAAGTCGACTTGTTCCAAGCTGTGATTAATTTTATTCCCGCAAGTTTCAATTATTCAAAGCCAAATCGTGGTTTTTCAAAGGCATGTGCAAAGCCAAATCGCATTTTTCAAAGGCGAAGCTTTTTAGTGCAAATCGTGGATGTCTAGAGCCTTGTCTTATTCCTAGCAAGCACCCAGCTGTTCATCCAAATATCCACGCAATTTTTAAGTGGAAATCGTGGTTACGAAAGTCTTTGTCTTCTAAATTGAACGCAACCCCCCATCCAACTATCCACGCAATTGTTATAAAAGCACAAAAGAAAAGTCACTTAAGTCAAATCGTGGATGTCTAAGGTCTTATCTTCCCTTTACCAAGCATCCTCCTCCAACACCCACACGGCTTATGGGAATGTACGTATTATTTTTTATTTTTATTTTAAAAAAGCCAAATCACTTAAGTGAAATGCGTGGATGTTCATGAGCTTGTCTTCTATTTTCCAAGCATCCATTCTCCTTTGTATCCACACAATCCACTCATCCTAGTATCCATGCATTTTCTTTTAAAATCAAAGAAAAATCACTTAAAGGCAAATCGTGGTTTCTGGGCACCTTGTCTTCTTCCATTCACACAATTTTTAAAAAAGAGGAAAAGCAAATCACTTAAGTGAATTGTGTGGATGTCGACATCTTGTCTTCCTTTTGCAAAGCATCCTCTCCCTTCTAAATCCACACAATCCTCCTCCTTCATAATCCACGCAGCCTTTGTAATAAAAAGCAAAACACTTAAGGATTTGCATGGATATTTGTGACCTTGTCTTCTAAAGTGAAATCATCTGACCATCCTTTTGTTCACGCCATCCTCCTTCCCTTGTATCCACGAAACTTTTAAAGCAAAGGAAAATCATAAAAGTGTTGCGTTGAAGATATAAAACCTTGGCTTTATTTTGAGAGCATCCATGCCCACGGTAAAAACACGCAATTTCCTAAGTAAATCGTGGTTTTTAAGAAGCTTGTCTTCTTATTTTCAACGCAATTCTTTCTTCCTTGCATGCTCACAAATAAATAAGGTTTCCATCCTCTATTTGAATGCAGATATCCACATTGCCAAATCCAAGCAATCTTTCTTCTGAAAACCATGCAAAAAAACCCAAACGCAGCCAATATAATTGCATGCAAAGTCTCCCGATTAAGCACTCTTCTCCCCGTCTTGCACCCGGAAGTAATTCCTGAATTTAAGGCTGCCCATATGTATAAATAAAAGGGTGATGAGTTGAATGTTTGTTTGAATTGTTTACAGGAATACTTCACTTGTGCACATACTTGTGAGAAGAAAGCTAAGGCCAATGTCGGATACATTAAATATATCTTCAGAATCAGGAGAAGCGGTTACAGTTTCTACACAAAGAGATCCAAATTTCACAACTGCAAGAGCTTCAGGTAAAGGTGGAAAAGGGAAATCTCAGGCAAAAGCAGATTTAGGCAGAATGAAGTGTGATTACAAAGGTTATCCGGCAGAATCATGCATAGTGTCCAAGCTTCGTTGAAGTGAGTGATACTAGACATGGGGCACGTGTCTATCAACGAATTAATTGACAGATCAAGGGCAAGAATGAAGTGTTGCAGCTGGAATAACTTCTTTCTTCTTTCTTCTTTCTTCTTCTTTTTCTTCTCCTTTTTTTCTCCTTTTTCTTATTTTCTCGGACAAAAATTGTAAAGCTGAAGTAATTGGGTTAAAATCCATTTCTTCAAGTTGTTTGAAAAGTCCTTTACTTAAGAATAGGTGGCAGACATGCAAAGCGTTGATTTAGTCTTCACTTGAAAATCATGTGTGTCATGTAAAGAGAAATTCTAGGAGAAAGATTCCCAATTGTTTCCTTTTTCATAGCTTCCACATGCGGGAAATCATTAAAAGTTTCCTATTTGTATTTTCCCTCTATACACTATAAATAGAGGAAGAGGCCTACGGGCTAAGAATCAATAATCAAAACTTGTTTAGCAAAGGCTTTTGTAACTGGAGCATTTTTAAGATTTTAGACTTTGTGCTGGAACCCTTGATGTGATTTCTGTAAAAGTTGGGATTGAATAAAAGGTGGATTTCTGGAGAACTTTGCATCTACAATGCTTTCGTTGAGTACTTCTATTCAAAGGTTTTAGATAAACTTTGTGTTATCTTAGATCTAGGCTAGAAGTTATTTCTTTCCCTTATTGTTGAATGTTGTGATTTCTCTGTTTATTTACTTTGTGTGGATGAGACAAACTCTGATAACTATTTGTTGATTCAGACATCTTCCTTCCTTCTTTCCCTACTTCCGTTTTCCCCCTTCTGCAAATATTCCCAACACAGTTGCTTACTTGCTAGCAAAATTACCCAGTGTGGTTCACGAGCTAAGGAAATTAAAGTAAAACCCCCAAAAAGTAGTTATTAGGATTCACCACTACAAATAGATAGACATCTTACACGGGAGCTTCACCATTAAATGAAGGAGATTTATCTCATGACTGCCTAGGTTTTACGTTGTGCATAAAATCTAGCCAACACATTGCATTTTCCAATTACACTAATTTACGGATCTATAATCAAATAGTTTGTATAATGGATGACAGAGTCACTATGTCTAGCCACATAAACAATGTGAGGTCTCTCATCAAACAACTAACAAAAGTCAATGCTACGATTGATAACAATGATGCCAAAGCTATTTTGTTAAACAATCTACCTTCTAAATACAGCAAGGGAGAGCTCAATTACAAACCAAATGAAGTTAATATAGTCATTGTTGAAGATCCACCAGATGCTAAAAGTGGTGAAGAATTCACTAACGAAGAATATATATTTTAAGACACCCACACTACGATGACACGAAGGGATCTTGTGTAGATGAAGCTCAACATGGACATCTACCCAAATAGTTTGGGAGTTTGTGGATCTTGAGAATTATACTCTTACGAGGGTCATGAGAAAACTTGATTGAGCACTATGAATGTAACAAAATATATATGGTTCTCTAATGATTTGGGAGGTTCATAATTCGAGAGTTTGGGGAGATGGAATCCAAGAACTCGAGAATTCAACAAGGGAACTACACCTTTGCAAAGGTTATGAAGCACTTGATGGGGTTCTACCAAGTCAAAGAACCATTTTCAAATAGAAAGCTTACGAGAAGAATGCGTAGCTTTGTTTGGTTCGTTATTTTAAATTTTTGCCAATACGTTTGTTTTTGCTTTATGTAAGATATATTCATCACGAATGACTAATGGTGACTCATTTATAAAGCACTTAAATGCCTTGACACACTTGTGAAAAGTCAGTCATTGTCTATGGGAGTTACAATGGATAATGAAGAAAGGTGTATCACGCTTCTCTATTCTTTACCATACTCTTGAGAAAATCTACTAATGGCTATTACTAGTACTACATCCAAGTTGAACAGTTGCAGCCTTATTGTTGAAAGAAATGAAGCGGAAATCCAAGTGAAGACTATCAAATAAAAATTGATGTTTCAAGGTAGACCCCTGGAGAAATTTAAAAGTCGGAGCATATGCGTTTGAAGTCTAGAGGTAGATTTATGACTTTGGATAGAGCATCCATGAAGAAATGCTAGAATTGTAGCGAAACAAAGAATTTCAAGAGGGGGTCCTACGTCAAAAAGGTGGAAAAAGAAAACCACTAAAATGTTGCATCCTCAAGTGAAAGCAAAGTCTCCAATGAGGAGAATGGAGATGTATATCTAGCAGTTTCAAGCACTCATGCACACCAAGATGCGTGGTTGATCGAATTAGGTGCCTCCTATCATATGACTTCTCAAAAGGATTAGTTCTATGAATATGAAGAATATAAAGGTGGTGACGTCTTTCTAGGAGACAACCGGACCTACAAAATTGTTGATAGAGGAAGGTTGAAGATGAGGTTCGGGGATGGGAGGATCAAAACTCAAGTGTCTTGCACATTTCTAGCTTGGCTAAGAATTTGATCTCTATGAATAAAATGAATGATGTTGGTGTTCAGGTCTCATTCAGCAAAGATGGATGTAAGATGGTGCACGAAGCCATGGTATTGACAAGAGGTCTATGCACAGAACTCTATCCAAACTAGTGTGGCTATTACTTCTTCTAACAACACTATCATTCCCGAGGTTAATAGAAAACATGAGAAAACCAACATGCTTCTAGTAGAGAAGACAATGCTTTGGCATCAAAGGTTGGGTCACATTGGTGAGAAAGGACTCGTGTGTACAATCTAGTACAAAGGAATGGTACCGGGGATCACATATTGCCCCTTAGATTTTGACTTATGCAAGCATTGTGTGTGTGGCAACCAAAGTCAAGTAAAATTTCCCACAAATGTTGCGCATGCAAATGGGATTTTGACATTTTGTAGGTAAAACATGGTGATGTGTTTGGACCAGTCAAGGTACCATCAAGAGAAACGTTTATGTTTTGTGTCCTCCATGGATGATTTTTCCAGAAGATTAGAATATGCTTTCTCCAAAGAAAATATGAGATACTCAAGAAATTTAAGGAATTCAAGGCCATTGTGCAGAATCAAAAGGAGAAAAAGATAAAGGTCATGTTCACAAAAATGGGGGAGAATACTACTCAAATGAGTTTGAGGAACTCCACAAGCAATGCAGAATTGAAAGGCAAAAGACAACTCCATACACACTTTGCTGCAAAATGGAGTTGCTAAGCGGATGAACAGGATGGTGATGGATAAATCCTTGAGCATGCGTAGTGGTGCACTCTTAGAACAAAAAATTTCGGCGAAAGTAGTTACTATTCATGCTACTTGGTGAATATATCACCCTCATCAATGTTGGTTGACAAGACTCTATAGGAAGCTTGGACTAGTAAGAAACCATCCCTTAAATACCTGAGAATCTTTAGTTGTGAAGCATATGTCCATATTCCAAAGGAAAAAAGACCTAAACTTGACTATAAGTCTGCAAGTGCATCATTATTGGATATGAGAATAGTGCTAAGGGGAAAAAGAGAAGGCGGTCTATAACCAAAATGTGGTCTTTAAGGAGATCGAGAGGATTCTTGCGCACTAATGTTGTGCAGAACAACAACCAAAGAAGGAAGCAAAGGATGAAACAAAAAGGACCCGAGGTTGATATAGAAAATGAAGAGCATGTATCTCAATACGAGGAAACTAATGAAGATGCGCACGAAGAAGAACATGTAACCCCTATGTTGAGGACATCAAGTCGGGTGTGCATAATGCCTAAGAGGTATAGCCCACCGGATTTTTGTTCAACATTACTTATTTTAGTGAGTGATGGTGACAACACTAAAACTTTAAAGGAAAGTCTTGGATTAAATGAGATCAAGTCTTGGAGGAAATCCATGAAGGAGGAAATTGAGTTTTGGATAAGAACAAGACTGGGATTTAGTAAAGCTACCTCCTTGAAGAAAACTTGTGGGTTGCAAGTGGGTTTTCAAGAAGTACGACGTAGAAGGTAAAATCATAAATGGAGAAGCACAAGGCTTGCTTGGTAGCAAAGGGATTCTCTTGGGTGGAGAGAATTGATTTCGGTGAGATCTTTCCTCCTATTGCAAAGTTAATTTCCATTAGGTTTATTTTGGCTATTGCTGCTGCATTTGATCTGGAGATAGATCAAATAGATGTTAAGACATCATTTTTGCATGGAGAGCTAGAAGAAGAAATCTAGATGGTGCAGCCAGCAAGTTTCAAAGTCAAAGAGGGCTTTGTCTGCAAACTGAAGAAGTCCTTTATGGCTTGAAACAATCACCAAGGATGTGGAATCAGAAGTTTGACATCTACGTGTTGAAACTTGGGCTTGTGCATAGCAAAGCTAATCCTTGTTTGTACTTCAACAGAGAAGGCGAAAACTTAGTTACCGTAGTCCTCTATGTGGATGACATGTTGATCAGTAAATGTAAAACAATGATCAAGCAGGTCAAGTCTCAGCAATCTGCATTGTTTGATATGAAGGATCTCGGTGTTGCAAAGTTCATTTTAGGCATGAAAATCAATCGAGATCATGCAAGCAGAAAATTTTGATCAAACCAAAAGAAATATGTTGAGACAATTTTGAAGATGTTCAGGATGCATGACGGCAAATCTTTGTGTACACCCTTTGCGATTGGTTAGAAACTATTTGTTGCGCAATGCTCAAAGATACAAGGAGTTGGAGGACATGGCTCAAGTTCCATATGCAAGTGTAGAGGGAAGCCTGGTGTATGTAATGGTTTTCCCAAAGACCTGATATTGCACATGCAAAGGAAGTAGTAAGAAGACTCATGTCAAATTTGGCAAAGAGGATCTTCAAGTATCTTCCCGGGACCTCTTAACTACGCAATTTGCTATCAGGGCATCCTCATGAAAGCAAGACATTGAGTCCACATGACTTTGTGGATTCTCGACTAGAGTGGAGATCTTTACTGCCGTAGGTCTACCGGTGCATATGTGTTCAACTTGTTTGGTGGAGCTGTAAGTTGGATGAGCAAAAGAAAGACAAGTGTTATGATATCCACCTCGAAAGCTGAGTAAATGGCAGTTAAGCAAGGAAATCATTTGGCTTCAAAGGTCGTGTTCCATTGTTGGGTTCATTCAAAAGGCTATAAGGATAGATTGTGACTATCGGAGTGTGATTTGTTGGGCAAAGATCCCCGAGTCTCATTCTCGGACGAAGCACATTGACTTGCAATAACATTTTGTAAGGGAAACAGTGGAGGAGAAGGTACTTCTTTAGAAGGTGGACATTGATTAGAACTCGTTGATTCGTTGACCGAGGCAGTAAGTACTAAGAAGTTTTCTTGGTTCAAGAAAGAAATGGGCATGACTGCTCGCAGGTGCTGAAGTATGGATTTGTCTCCCTTTATGCAAAGTGTTCAACAAGTGGGAGGATGTTAGGAATGTTTAAACTTTGCATGGTTCTGCGTAGGATGATTATGTGAAGATATTGTGTTGTGCAGTACTGTTGCATAGAAAAGTCGGCACAGGAATCTATGCACAAGGAATCTGTGCACAATGCCATTACGCAGTACTTGTGCAATTTGGCGGTAGAATTGTGAGCACGAAAGGTTGTGCACAGCATTACGCACTGAAAGTCTGGTGCACAAGAGAAGTTGCAGAGTGGTGTGCAGGGAGGTTATGCAACACAGCAAGGCAACTTATGTTTTCATATGGTGTTACCATACACTTGTCAAACTATATCTATCAACCAGAGGTGCACAAGCAACATCTTGATAATGTTCTGACATGATTGATGGAGAAACGGTATGCAATGACCACTTTGTTTAGTGGTTGGTGACTCTGTATATTCTCCTTTGTGTGAGGATTACAAAGTGGGTGACGTTATAAAGGCATGAACTCTCCTTCTGGAGTGTAGAGGCCAGATGTGCGGGACATACATGGTGTATGTATAACAGTTACTTGATTGTTGGTCAGTTAGGCTGTTAAGTCTAATTGCTTGCATTTGGTTGAGAACGTTGTAGTTTTATATAGTTAGTGTATTGTATGGACTGTATGTAATCTACATAACCTTTGAAGCATTTATCATTGTATTGTAAATGATTTTAGTTGATAAAATAAGAAATGTTATTGGGTTGGGTATTTTTCCTGAAAGGGTTTTCCAGGGAAATATTGTGTCTACTCCTTGTGTCATTTTCTTATGCATTGTTTAGATTCCTGTTTATCATAGCTCTTCTTTGACTTAGTTTATTTCATAAAGGGTAATTCCCAACATCGAAACTTCAAGGCTAGTCACAATGAGAATTCCAGTGATGTTCACATAGAAGGATACAATTACAGCTCGGATGACTGTATTCTGACATATTTTCTTTTAAGTACACAAGTATCAATTTCTCAAATGCATAATTGACTGGAAAATCAAGACTAACATAATCAAAATGAGATAGGCATTTGTCATATATGGAAGAGTAATTATAATGAACTTAGGCTAAGTGTAAATGAAATTGGAATAATCAGCTTGTTTGATATTTAAAATTTGACCATGTTGAAAAAAATCTTGTACATTGTGCCATAGTCAATTAGATGCAAGGGATTTGTCTTTAAAAATATAAGCTACAGAATTTTTACTAATTCTTTCAAAATTATGAATATAAATAAATATGTCAATATTGATGTAGTTGTTATGGTATCTTCCATCTTTCCCATAAGAATTTCAGGTGGACATGATGCCCTTCTATCCAGATGGAACCTTTGAAGACAAATAACAATAAGCTATCCCCTAAAATCACATGAAAATTATGCTGATCAGATAATAATTATATGCATACCACATGCACATCTTTGTCAGGCAACGCATATTATTCCAGTGCTATACAGCACTAAGAAATGTCATGCAGAGAAAGTAACCATAACATCAAACAAACTTTACTTGGCATCGACTGATCACTTACCATTCTCGTGCCAATCAACACGACAACGTGAACAATGAACCATTTCAAACGAATTACTTGGATACGGTAGCTGTTTTGTTCCAAGAACTGCAACCATGGCACCAATTCCTCGTTCAAGAGCGAACTGAATTTGATTCTCATGCTCATCCTTCGGAGCAAATGACATTGTCTGTATATCCAACTCAAGTAGATATGCTGCAAAACTTGCAACGCCACAGCCTACATCCAAAACTTGCACCACTCCTGCTGCTCGTAGATCCCCTGTGCCATTGGTTATCATATTTCCCAACCTGCTGCAAGTACCGTAGAATTAAATTAATAGATATAGTTTATGATCCAATAATGAAGAGACAGTTAATGTCCAGCAAGAACTGATGAGTAATTGATGGAGCTGTATTATATTACGATTGTAACAAAGACACAGTAGCTTTGGAAGACTAAAAACAACTCCAATATGAAAACAAAATACCAAAAGAAACTCTGACATGAAGGATCATATAAAACATCTATGCATTCTGTATTTATGAAAAATAAATAAGATAAATCTCAGAACAAGGAAATGAGCAAGGTGACTAGGAAACAAATATAGCTATCAATCATTTTCCCGCTCCTGTAATTAGAAGTCATGTTGAGAATCGGACTCAGCGAAAACTCAGCAAGCATTTTCTTAACTATTACTCGGATTCGGTGTAAAAACTCAGCCAAAACTCATCAAATCTTGGGAATTATATATATATATATATACACACAAAAAATTGTTTAATGGTATTTCATTTTTCCAATTTGAATCGTGTTCCTGTTCTTTTGGCAGACTGCTGAGTCTGACAGTTGGGACTCACAAGTCAACTGAGATTCGCTAGTCTTGGTTATCAAACTCGGACAAGTCTGCAAGTCAAGGCTGGAGACTTGCCTAGACTGACTCAGATTTGGATCTCTAAGAGTACTCCGTGAGACTTGTCGAGCCTCAACACTATGGAATTTAGGACCCCAGATAACAAACCTACATTAAGCAAGGAATTACCCACATACATAATGATGACACCTGTACATTTAAACCCGCATATTGCACCTTCAAACCTGATCTCATATGTTCACTGTCAAGAAAGACATCAAAATCAACTTTGAAAAGGTTAAAGAACTATTCATAACAAAAGAGTTGAGACTGAATCAAGGTGTCATCTCTTAGGATCTTCAAATAAAAAGTTTGAAACTGAATTGGAAAGTTCATTGAAATGAAAAATTTGTCTTAAGAGACATTTGGTTGATGTTTCCAACCAATTGCACCAACTATTATCTCTTAGCAGTTCACTGTCCCCTTTCTCCAATGACAAATTGTAATGACCTCTTTTCCAAGCTAGTCACTATGGAATACCTTATGCCCATTCCTATTTCCACTCAAAAATGGGAAAGCATTTCCATAGTCTTCATCACCGGGCTGCCCATGGTTCAAGGTAAGGGTTGTTTATATGTTGTGATTGATAGACTCACAAAATATTCCCAATTTTGTCCACTTCCAGCCAAGTATAATGTCGGAGTGGCACAACATAAGCATGGTGGAGCTACCTCATGGTTGAATATTCATGCAAGAGATCACCAACAAGGTATGTGGGTGGTTAGTAGTGATAAAAGGAATGTACCTTGGAGAACTATAGCTCAGAATTTCAGACTTGGTGTTGTTGTCATTATTCATATCAGCCACCACATGATTTCATTTGCATACATACAAGTGGGTAGGCAAGTATTTTCAGTCAAAGGATGGAGCATTTTTCAATTGATGAATGTTGGAAGAAAATTTCCAGCCTTTAGAGAGGCATTTTTGGTTATTTCCACGCACACAATTCCTAATTTTGCTAGGAGGTGTCAGTTTTGTAGAAAGGGATATTACACAAATAACAAAGAAGAATAAGTAATCCAATTCTCATTGTATACCTTCACCCTTCTTATGGGTTTAGACTGTTATTTTATCTCCTGACTGCTACCATTCCCTCTCTTATCCTTGAATTCACCTTCTCCATATCCTTTCACCTGCACAATTCTTATTGTAATGATGAGAACTGAGTTATGACCCTGCACAATCTTCAATCATTCATGAGAAAGCTAGATATGAGTACAAACCTGCAATATCCTGTTATGATCATAACTTATCCACTTATTACACTTTTCAAGTTTCTTGAGTGCATTCCATTCATAAAACCTCCTATCTATTATACTCCGTTCTCTTGAGCTAGTAAAGGACTATCATAATAAATCTCTATAGCTATCCTTCTTGTGAAGCATATTGGATTCCTTTAATATCTTATGTCAAATATCCTTCCATCATATTGATCAACATGCAATTTTGTACTTATTCATACTCTTTCTAGACTAGGGCTTGAGAAACATGTAACAACCTGCAATTACCTGAATTCAGTCTCAATAATATGATTCTTCCAATAGAAATCCAATTCTAAAGCTATTAATCAAGATTTCTCTTCTTGGCATAGTGTCCTTTCCTCTTTCTAGCCTACTAGGTCTGGTTTTGAGTAAAGTTAGGTCTAAATTTCGATTAACTCAACCTTTAAAACCACTGTTAAAATTTTCCTAAGGGGTTTTACCAAGTTCAGATTTTGATTTTTTTAATTAGGCCTTGGCGGATTTTGAGACTGTTCCTTAGGGACTGTCAAGAATATCTTTCACCTGCAGATATGAATCCTTATAAAACTTTTTGGATCTTAAAGATCATCCTCTGTAGGTTATCTCTTAAATGGCTGAGATATAAAGATTGTTCAGGGTTTGTGGAAACCCGGTAGGATAGAAATTTACTAATCTTTCTTGTCTGATCTTTTAAGGCCCCAAACCGATTGAATTGGCTCTGAGCCACCCCTCTATAACTTTCTCATTCAATAATCTAAACATGCAATTACTTACCTAGGTCTGTGCAATAAGCTTTGTCTAGAATTCCACTGAAAATGACAAAAATACAGTCGACTTTCAAAGTATTTGCAAGGAGATACAAATTCTTACTAGAAACTCAATCTCTCAACTCTTAGTAAACATCAATATACACCCAAAGAATTCAAGGAATAATGAAATTCGATCCAACTCTCACGTTTTGTTCTTTTTGTAACTTGACTGGCTGAATAACCCTTGAACACACTTCAATAGCCAAGGCTTGCACTAGAATTCATACATGTAGTTTTTCAAGAACCTATTGACTTAACTTGCACAGGCCTTCATACCATGTCTCTCTTACCATATGATTCCTCAATGAACCTGCACAGTCCTTGACATACTTCCAAAACACAGAATTCTATGCATATGAGAATATGAATCACACATTCATTAGTCTAGGATCAACCCTGTCCTGCTGCCTTCTAATACAGTATTACAAGTTTGATTATCATCAAAACATGCATGTTATAGGAAACACCAACAAAATCACATCTTCTTACGCATATTCGAAACTTCGTAGCTTTATTCATACAAGATCTGTTTTACAGATCATCTTGACCTTGTTGAGCCTGCATGGCTCTCTTCTTACCATATACAACTTCTCCACCACATCTTATCTATCTGCATATCCTGCTCTATATTACTAATTACTCATCCTCCTTGTATATTTGTAGTTTATCTTGGCTCCACCAAGGATAATTCGTTCCAAACAACTTCCCTTATTTAGGCAAATCACAAGAATCTTGCCATAAATCATGGGATAGACTAATCTCATCTCCTTCTACGTTGAAGATTTCTTTAGAGGATTCTTGAGGTAAGTTTATTTTGACATGGAGGTGAAACCACATAATAATGTTCTAGGATCATACAATATAGTTTACAATCTCATATAAATAGTCATGATCCTTATGACTCGTGCTTAGCAACTTAAATTTTCAACTTACATAATTGGAGGGAAAATGACTTTTAACTCCTATAGTCCTAAAAAGACAAATTTGACTCTTGACCAACTCCTAGAAACTCCTAAAACCTTATTACATCACTTTAAAAACATATTTACAAGATGTGCACAGAGTATGATGCTCCTGCATCACATAATCTAACTCATGTAAGAAAGCTTAATTCTGTAAGAATATCATCCTACATGAAAAAAACTATCCTTGCTAGGACACAGGTACAGGTATGAGGAACTATTTTCTAGGAACCCTAAATATGAAATGGCATGGAAACATCCAGACAGAAACAGATATAAAAAAGTCTAAGCATAACATCAATGTTTTTGCATCAAATATCCAAAATCACGTGTCAAACAAAAATACACGTGATATAATAATTGATGATATCATGATATCAAAAGTTTTTTTGATAGATGCTTCATATATTAACAAAAACAATATTTACAACAAAGGGTTGTACAAAAGAATGAACTGTACAGTGATATTTACAATGAAAATCACAACTTTGTCCTTAAAGCAACAAGGACAGCAATGAAATCAGAATAATCCCTAGGATCAAATTTTTTAGCTTCCTTGATCAAGAGAAATCCTTTTGCAAGTAATTGCATTCTAACTTCACTTCTCCAAGTGTGACAAAAATCATCCAAATTGCATACCTCATCCTTGAAGACATAATTGCATTTCCAGATAATGAACAAGGCAGAAATCCATACACAATTCCAAATACTCCTAAAAGGAACACGTATAAGAGTATTGGAATCACCCAACAGCCAATGAAGAGGTCCTTGAAAAATAACTGACATACTGGACTGCACAAGCTTCCAACAAGATCTTGCAAAAGGACAATGCCACAAATCTCACGCGATATCAATAGTTTTTATAAATTATAATATACATTTTCAAAATACAAATCATCTCTTGCTGTCAAATTCAAAAACTATTATGCCATCATATATTTGAAAAGTTGAAAGTTCATAATTCAAATTTGCACTTCATGCCACAACGAAACAAGTAACAATGACAAAGGGAGAAATGTGTGGGAACTTGCACCAGTAGTAAAGAACCTTCACGTAGTTGCAGCAGCAGTAGTGATCCTTGGGGTAGTTGCAAACTAGCAGCAGCAGTAAAGAGCATTCAAGTAGTTGCAGCACACTTGGGGCACTTGTAAACTTGTGGCAGCAGTCATGAGGCAGGAATGAGATGAGTGTTATGTTTGTTTTATCTTTTAGTTGTAATTTGTTTTTAGGGTTTAGATGGCAGTGGATTACATTTGGGTGGGTTGGGGTAATTGGGGGTGGTTTTGTCTAGGGTCAGTTACCTTTTTGGGGCGGCAAGGGGGCCGGGGTGGGGGTTCTTTTAAGTTTGATCCACATGGGACTACAGGTCTGTCCATAAACACCTTGGAAATGTTTTGGAGGTTTCAGGAACAATCCACCATTTCTAAAATGGACCACCAGAGGATCAGGGCCAGGACCAAAAATGTTTCTGTACCGAAATGATGGAGAGGAGATTGGTACTGAATGTTTCCTGCAACACAGGAAAACAAGAAAAACAAACCACATAAACCACTGGGACCACCAGCTTAACCACGAAGACATATCTCACTAGAGAGAATGGAACTGAACAAGGATTTGGAATCGAGTACACGAGGAAAAAAGACAGTCTCATCTATTTGAAGGAGATGTGACACCAAAATTAGTACCAATCTGTAGGAAACCTGGGCCAATCTAGGAAAGAAAAATTTAGAATTTTTTTAGATGTATAAATAACCAATCAATCCAATTTCTATCTGAAAACAGTATGAATTCAAAAGCAGATTTCAGTGACTTGAAACAAAATTTTGGATTCAGCTATCATCTTGTAATTACAGGGTGCAAGTCATCTGAGATATATTCCATCTAACTTCTACTACTTGTAATATGAAATTTTCCGTAATAACAGCAATATTGGGATTTATATAACACAAATGCATAGACCCCTGATGTACTGCCTAGAATGATGGTGGGTTATATGCTGGTAATGCCTTTTTTATAATAGTCAAGTGAACTTTAGAGTCCTGGCCCGTTCTTTATGAACTCACAAAAGATTCCTAGCAAAAATATTACTACATATTTCTTAAAATCTATAAAAAGTACAGAACTACTACAAAGATACTAAGATCTACATGATGGTAGCATTGCTATTTCAATTTGCAATAAATAAGGTAAGTTACAACCATCTTAGAAATGCATTTAATATGAATACACTTGAAGAAAAATAAGGCCAGCAAGATCCACGCGAATTATTGAGATTTGAGCAATTTGTAAGACTTGAATGCAAAATGGAAGATATTATTGAAGAATTTAAGTAGGTTATTCAAACAGACATTAAGCACAACTCCCTTGCAACTTAGTACCAAGTGTGAACTTTGAAGCATTAGAAATGTGAGATGGATTGCAAAAACACTATATAATTACAAGCATCATCATTTTACTTGTTCCCTTTAGAGACGAAAGATAAAGACCAAATGGACCAAATACTATTCAGTGTAATTCACTCCAAAGGAAAAGCAAAATAGTGAATAAAAACTGCAACATAAATTTTAAGCAAACACCTTTGAATGTAATCCGAAGCCCCATGCTTGAAATGAGTACCACCACCAGGGAACCACCACAATTTACCTTGCTCATGCACCCAATTTTGCCCACCTTTGACTTCTGCAAGTTTCGGTGATTTACATTGCTTCGCCACACATAATCTCTACTAGTTGGCCATGAGATCGGAATCTTGTATTCTTTAGGAGGGGGTATTAGGCAGAATGGTCGGTCTTCAAGTGGAGGGCAATGCCTTTCAAGATGTTGTTTTTAGAAAGATTCATATTTTTAATAAATTTCTCATGTAGGTAAAATCATGACAAGGAATGTACTCAGTATAATTAGATGGGCAAACATTCATCCCCCTTTCAGGTACCTGCACCATGTCAGCCCTAAAAGTAAGATCCACCTTGTTACTCAACCAATTTTTTCCTGCACCGATCAAATACGGAAGGTTTCAGTTTTTCATTTAAAAGGCATTTCAAACACAATCATAAATAAAAACGGTGATTAGTTTATTGCATGCGATTCTTCAACTTTAATTAGGAACATAATGACAGAAATTACTTACTGTATACTGAGAAATTATTAATGTTACAGACAAAAATTAATTCTGGAGTTGGTATTCGTTCAGCTGGGTTGATTGGTTACGATGGGGTTTTTGCAGGCAAATGCGCCAGATTCAAATCTTATCGGATTTAGAGCCCCAAGGTGCTTCAAGGCGAGGATTTTGACCTCCAAAATGGACCTATGGTCAACCAAGGTCTCATAGCTCTTTGGTGGAAATAAAAATAGTATTTTCCTATCAGAAAACAAAATTTCTAGAATTGTTAATAACTAATCCAGGGATAAATTCACAATTTATGGATAGAAAGTTGCCAAATGAAAACAATATAACCAAAGAAGCAAAATTACTAAATTTAAATGATTTGAGGCTTGGAGACAGAATTTGGAGAAGAGAACCAGCATGTGTGTGTGTCTGTGTGTGTATGTGTATGGTTTGATGAAGGTCGTCTACTTTACTAAGACTGCATGTTTCTTTTAACTTGAGTCCTTGCACCTTTGCATGGCGTGCACGGGTACAGGGAAGGTGGCCTAACATTGACATGTACTCAGACAAAATACATTCAAGCTCAAAACTGAAGCATACAAAAAAACCTCCTGATTTGTTGTGATCTGCTGTATCTTTTGTTCTATCTTGGATGACCCATTTTTTCACAGGGCACCCTTTTTGTAGACCTCACTTTTCCAATATATATTACCTTTGTCAAAAAATGATAAATATTCAACTGAAATCAAAGTTGCTGGATCTTCTTTTGGTGATTTAGCTCCCACAAACTCAAAATGATTGTTAGAGAAAAAAACATAACTAAATACTTTTATATTTGAACTTTGGTCCAAAGAAGCTATACATTTACCCCAATAGGGGTTTCCACTATGAAGTTGAGCTTTGATTGCTGCAATTGTGGCAGATGGAGATTTGACACATAATATTCGATGTAAATGCACTACCATTTTCGGATTCCTAAAGGTTTTGTTTGTTCACATGACTTTTGGTTATGTGCAAGGTGTGTTGGATTAGGATATATACATGTATACTTTGATATATGTAATGGTGTTAGAGTTGTGTTCACAAAAGTGGTATATTAGGAAGTAGTTCAAGTTATTTTCTATTCTAACTTGGTTTGTGTTCACACTTGGTAAGCTTGTTATAGGGAGTTATATTGTTAATTTGTTGCAACCAAGTTTGTCACTTTATTAAACAAACTTGGTGCCCGTATGAATTTGTTCAAACTGAATTAGTTTGGACAAATATGAGGTTGTTAATTATAACGTCTTTGTAAAGCCCGTAGTTACCTAAGACTCCGGGATGGTGGGACGTAGGGACGGGGTTTCCAGGACGGCAAATTTTTTTCAAATTTTGGGGACGGCAGGGGGACAGCAAGGGGATGGTTGATAAAAAATATATATAATTTATTAATTTTACAAATATAACATGAATAATTCAATAAACTAAGACTTAAAACTGAAAGTTTGAAGATTGAAACCATTAATGATTAAATTATTAATCCAATTATTCATCACATAAGCCAAGGCCCAAAATGCTATATATTCAATGTTCAAAACTTCAATATGACAATGAAAATTAAAAACAAGTCTTCAATAATCAACATGAGAAGAGTACAACTACATATACCAGCAAAATGACTGTTGCATAGGAAGGGATACCTAGATAACATGAAAATGGAAAAACATGTTACAAGCTTTTAGATCCCTAGTATTGGCTATATCTATTAAACCATTAATTTCATCTGTGCTGCACATTTTCAATACATATTTAAGAGACAGACAGCTACTTGGCATACAAACTGTCCCAATGCCATATGCTGGAAAAATACTGAGCAAGAGCATTTACAATCCATGTTGCATCCAACTCATTTTCTGAATCAGCTCACAACTGTTTTCAAAAATTCAAGTCTGGACTCTCCTAAACAATATCTCCTAGTCATCACTTCTTGAAGTTTTTTTCAAAATTTTCAGCCTATGAGTTGGATGTCTCCTGAAACAGTGAACAATAGCCATTTCCAAACTACAGGGTATATAATTTTGAATTTTACAGAATGCTTGAAAAATGAAAATGCTTGAATTTTACAGCCTAGACATTGAAAAACTATGGACATTGAATTTTTGTTTTTTTTAATGCTTTAATGTATAAGACGTAGGGGACGTCGTGATGCCCCGGGGACGCCCCCATACGCCCCGGGGACATCACGACGTCCCCTATGTTGTCCCCTCAATGCTGAAGCACCCGGGACGTCCCTGGTGCATCCCCTAACCTTAGGGGACGTCCCCCTTGTACCAGGGACATCACGACGTCCCCTATGCCATCTCCTCAATGCCGAAGCACCTGGGACGTCCTTGGTGCGTCCCCTATCCTTAGGGAATGTCCCTGGTGCGGCCCCCTTAGGGGACATCCCCTCTTTTTTTTTAAAAATTTCAGGACGTCGAGGAAATGTCCCGTCCCCATCCCCAAGTAGGGGATGTCGGGACTACAGGAAAAGGGGGGTGAGCGTCTCGCATAACACTAGTAAAGCCTATTTAATTAAGCATTCTTGTAGAATGATTCAGTCGAGTAATGAAGAATAAAATAATAATTGGTTTTGTGTTGCTTTGTGCTCACGGTGTGTTCGGGGGAAAATCAGAGTGTACGTATATCAAATTGAAATCTTAATCCCTCACTAGTTCATTCCTGGATCCTCCTAGTTACCCTCATATTGTATCGGGCACGAGTGGCAAAAGAAGCCCAATCTAGTCTAATCTGCACTGAAAAAGCTTTTTTAGTGCCAAGGAAATATTCATCCTCTGCCCATCAATTGCAGCACCATCTCCCTATCTGCTTGGCTTGGCAAGTTGGGAGGCTCAACATTGGCAAGTTGATCTATTTTCGAGCTAGTGTTTTTGGCAAGTCAGTCCTATTGTTGTGTCTCATATTTGCAATTGACTTCCTTATGCATTTTATAGCATTAGAAATGGATCTCAGCCACCACACAACCAGCTATTCCCTCCTACTGTTGTGTCTTAGATTTTCCATTGACAACCGATCTTGTTGAGAGTGGATTAAAAGATTCAAGTTGTATTTGCACACCTTACATTGTGCATTATTTTGTTTTTCCTTGACTGCAATCATCTTTTTGGCCGCCAAATGTCACAGTTTCGAGTCATATTGGACCTTTGCATTTCCATCAAGCTCCACCTATTCTTTTCAGCGGCGAGAAAAGATAAAGATTTCCTTCAAAGCATCGTCCAAAATTTGTAGCTTCCAACGAAAACAAAGTGTGATCCCTAATAAAGCATATGCAAAGTGGAAGTCGCAGTTTCAAGGCTTCCAACTAGTTTTACAAGGATTTGTGTATTCATTAAAGATAAAATCAATTTGGTTCTCTGGCGATTCTTGAGAGACAGTGTTTCTGCCACCACTTTCAAGACATTCCTTCCAAGATGTCCCTCTATGATTCCCTGGTTAGGCCCACAGTTTTGTATGGTTCGGAAGTTTGGGGTCCCTCTCGTTTGGACTCAGATTGGGCCACTATCGAGCACGTTCAGATCCTCATGCTCAGACGTATTATCAGGTGCAAATAATCTGTTCCTCACAACATTATCCTTGCTGAGTTTGGGGCTCGCCCTTTTCGTTTGGAGACCATCTTCAGCCTTGTGTTGTTGCACCATATTCGGGGGTATTCTAGTTCTTCTGTTGACAAGGACAGGTACACTTATCTTGCCTACTGCTCCTCTGAAGCTATTGCTTCCTCGGATCACAGTAGACGATCTCGCTGCCGATAACCCTGCGTTTCACGCCTCTTCGAGTCCATTGGCATCCAGATGGACCGTCTCCCACCCTTCAGCTATTCTCTGGATGCCCCTGCCCATCTGCTACCCGACCAACGAGATCTTCATAGGATAATCAGAGATAATATCTACAGACAGTTCATCCAACACACATGGACCAACCCCGGGGTTGCGTCGAAGATGTCACTCTATGTGGCACACTTTCTCGAGATCCGTGATGGGGTCATTTTCAGACCCATGTACATTTCCCGACATTGGTTGCAGGCCCTTCACATCTCTCTGGGTCAATTTTGAGTGGGCTCACATCAACTCCGTATTGAGACTGATCATCACTTAGACCGCTCGGAGCGGACTTGCCTGCTTTGCTCTCTCCAGGAGGTTGAAACCGAAGAACACTTCATTTTCAAATGTCCTGTTTACTATGAGATTCGTGGGCGATTCCATTGCCTGTTCCGCGAGCTTCCTTCCTTCACAACTATCTTTAGATATTATGATCAAAGATGTCTTACTCTCTACCTTCAGGAGGCCATCAGGCTTCGAGACAGGTTCCTCCATCCTCCCCCCCGACTGATGGCTACTAGACTAATCACTTCCTTCTTCCCGTTGCTCTCCCTAGTGAGGGGTGCTAAGCGGCATTTGGTCACGTGTCAGACCCCGCCTAGGTGCTGTCAGTCTCGTGACTTCGTTCCTTCCACCCTAGGCTCCCTATCTCGGGCATGTCCTGTGGCCCCTCCACATAGGCAGCGATCCGCCAGCCTAATTTGAGGCACCGCCTTCTCTCCGGGACGCCGGTTCCCTGCATTCCACGCCTCTCGCTTGTCTGGCGCAAGCAGATCACTGAAAGTTACTCCCATCCGGCCTTTCTTTGTTAGGTGATGTTGTTGGGGATGTTGCTCCTTCTTCGCTCCCTCCCACACCTGTCATCTATCTCTTCTTCGCTTCCGGCCTCTCGGCCTCTCGTTGTTTCCTTCTCCTCCTCTCCTTCTCTCATTGTATTTCGGGTGACCCGTTTGGGTCCTCTTGCTGGGTTTGTTTGCTTTGTACTTTGCAGTCCCATTGACCTACTTTTGTGGTCATGTGTTGGACATTAATAACATTATCTTATCTTATCTTATCTATATATTTCAAGGAGACTAGTAGTGCGATTGGCGTGTATTCTTGGGGAAGAGCATTGAGCTGGAGTTGCTCACGAGTTCGAGTCATGAGAAGCCTTCATTTTTAGAAAAGGTATTCCCGTGTTTATAAAACATGAATTTATGATGCTTGATATAAACATTTCAAGCGCTTTCATAGGGTGAACAATGATAAAATTTTGACAAGGCTTTGATTTCCAATAGGTCTAAGGTTCAAATGCACGAAGGACATTCGCTTTTTCAAGGATTCTTTTGAGAAGAAAAAATTTCAGAGGGGTATTTTTATATAAAGGAAAGACAAACTTCAAAAGGTTTTTTAATTGGTGAAAAATACATATGTATTTTTCTCCGGAGATAAAAAAATCGACAGAGGATTTTTTTTTGAAGAAGTTAACTATTATGGGGAAGATTTTTTTGGGGTGATATCTAGGACATTCTTCTTCGCCAATTCCTCTCGCTTCCACACCTACAACGGAAAGTTGTTTGAAACCCTTAACTCGTCTAACTATCATGTATGGAAACTAAAGATGAGATAGTTGCTCCAATCTAAAGGCCTATGGAGAGTGTTATAAGAAAATCTTCATGCATTCACCTCGAGAGAAGGATAAGAGATTTTTTGGGGGTGATATCTAGGACATTCTTCTTCGCGAGTTCCTCTACTTCCACACCTACAACGGAAAGTTGTTTGAAACCCTTAACTCGTCTAACTATCATGTCTGGAAACTAAAGATGAGACAGTTGCTCCAATCCAAAGGCCTATGGAGAGTGTTTTAAGAAAATGTTCATGCGTTCACCTCAGAGAAGGATAAGTACGCTTATGTGTGCAAGCAGGATGAAGCTCTCTTGGCCTGAATGTGTCTGAGAGTTTGCAGTTTCACATAGAGGAATCCAAAACTCGAAAGAGGTATGGGAAATCTTTGAAAAGCTCTTTGATAAAGTAAATGAATTTAGAATACTTCAATTAGATACAAATTTGAATGCTTGTGTGCCCTTTGATTTTCCATCTATCGCGAAGTTCTCGCTAAAATTCAAATCACTTAGATCACAATTAAAAGTTGGTGGTAGAGAAAAGAAGGATGATGAATGTATAATTTTGATTCTATCTAAATTGAAAGGTCCTTATAGTGTGTTTGCATCCACATTTTACCCCACAAAGTGGATTCATTATTAAATGCCTACTTTTGAGCTATTTTGTGAAAGGCTTACTCGTGAACAAAAAATGCGAGCTCTGGATGCCTTACCTAGCTCAAGTCATGCACTAGTGGCAAATTCTTTTAAGGGAAAATGGAAACCAAAACCAAAATCAAGACCTCCTCCAACAAGTAGAGTCAAACAAACCTTCTCCAACCCCTACAGAGACCTCTAAACCTTAAAATTCTAGCAAGTCTCAAAAGTTTTTCAGGATAAAGAAGGTTTATGACCCTTGCCCTACTATAGCAAAACTAATCATCCTGATTACAAATTGTACAAGAGAATAGAAGCACTAGAAGCAAAACTAAAGCAACATCAAATTGATGTTCCTTCCTCCACAAATATAGGGAAAGGAAAAGCTCTTTTTCTACTGGGCTTGTTCTCCTACGACAGATGGATTTTATTTTGGTGCTTCTCATCATCTAACTCACTCACGTGGTTTGTTGAGTTCTCTTTGGTTGCAGCACTTCTCAAATAATCATGGGAAACTCTTCAAAAGTTGATGTTTTGGGATCTAGTTTTGTGCAAATGTAGAATGGGTGCATCAATGATGTACTCTTGGTACTTGAAATTTCATCTAATTTGTTGTCAATTTATCATATTTGTAATTTTGGTTCGAGAAATTGTGGAGTTTACTCCACAAAGTGTTGTAATTAAAGAATTATCTAATCCACAGGATGTTGTAGCTACAAGTGTGGTGGACCATCATTCACGCCTTTATGTATTTGATAAGTTTGATACCTCTACAGGGTCTTCACTTGTTGTTCATGCTAACACAATGAGAAAACTATGGCATGAACACTTTGGTCACCTGAATTACAAGTATCTACAGTAGCTGAGCTCACAGAAAATGGTGAAAGGGCTTCCTAAGGTCTCCAGTTGTGATGGTGTTTGCCAGGATGCATGCTTGGAAAACAACATGAAGACCCTTTTCCAAAGAGACAAACTTCGATAGCTAAGGGTCCACTTGAGTTCGTTCTAGTGATTTGATGACTTTTCCCATTAGGTAATTTTCTAGTGCAAAATATGTACCAATTTTCATTGATGATTTCACTTGAAGGACTTTGGTGTATATTTTATAGTATAAAAGTGAAGCATTTGAGAACTTCAAGGCTTTTGTTAAGAAGAAACAACGATTTTCACTCAAACTGCTCCGCATAAAAACGGGGGAATATATAAGTAATGTTTTTCAGGATTTTTGTAAGGAGCATGGTATTTTGCATTAATACACATTGCACCTAACACCCTCGGTAGAATGGAATAGCCATGCGGAAAACTCGAACACTCAAGGAAAAGATAAATTGTATGATACGATCTACGAACATGGCACTGAGTTCTCGTATAAAGCAATAAATTTGCAATTTACATTTAGAACCGCATTCTCCACAAGGCAGTGCCAGACAAGGCTCTTGAAGAAGCTTGGTCATGTGAAATTCCTAATGTCTCCGGATTTCAAGTCTTCGAAAGTAAGGCTCTTGCGCTTGTTCCTAATAATAAACGCAAGTCTATGGAGAAGAAGAACCAAGGGCTCATTTTTCTTGGACACTGCGAGGATGTGAAGGCATATCGCCTCCTTAATCCCATCACACAAGATGTCTTGTTTTGATGAGATGAGTTTATGAGAATATCATTTCTTTGAAGCCAAGTTATGAGCCTTCTCCATCAATGACTCCACCTCCTCCCCATGATAGGGTGGGTATACTTCCTAATTTTGATTACGACACCTGATGATCCCGCTCTACCTCATCCTCTCGGAAATATCTACTTTGCAAGCGTCGGTTCTTTGGTTGGTGATCCTCCTGATCCTCGTTGCACTCGGTATGAGACTTCTCGTATCGCTCTCACGGCCCAAACAATGTCTACTAATCTAGTATTGCTTTACGAAACTGGCGGTAAACCTGAGTGGCAAACTACTATGCAAGATGAATATTCTTCACTCATGAAGAATAACACGTGGGAATTAGTGCCTCTTCCCAAAGGAAGAAAACCTGTGCGTTGTAAATGGGTCTACAAGACCAAATATGCAACAGATGGTTCAATAGATAACCACAAGGCTCATCTTGTAGCTAAGGGGTTCTCACAAGTCGAAGGGGTGGATTGCTCTGAGATTTTTGCTCCAATTGCAAAGATGGATTTTATTTGCCATATTCTTTCTCTCGCCGCATCACATCCATGACCAGTCCATCAGATGGATGTGAAGAGTGCCTTCCAACATGGTGTTCTCTAAGAGGAGATCTTTATGGAGCAGCCTTTGGGCTTTGATCAAGACTCTTCCTTTGTAGATGAACTTCGTCGTTGTCTTTATGGGCTCAAACAAGCTCCTCGAGCTTGGTATGAGAAGATGGATAGCTTTCTACTAAATTTTGGATTCTATCATTGTGAATCTAATCACAATGTTTACATCTTGAAGCAAGGTGAGGATCTTTTGATATTGGTGTTGTATGTTGATGATCTCATCATCACAAGTAGTTCAAACGCTTTAATTCAAAACAAAGCACAAGTTCATGGAAAGATTTGTGTTGGCTAGGTTTTCTGCAGGCTGAAAACCTAGGCAATCATGAAATAAATCTCTCTCATTTACCGGTGAGGCTCCCGTGTAAGATTTGTCAATTAAATATGTTAGTATCTATTTTGGGGTTTTACTTTAACCATTCAGCTCATAAACCATAGTTGTATAGTTTTGCAGCAAGTAAATAGTTGTTTAAAGAAAGGAAATATCTAAAGAAGAAGGAAGTAATAAAAACACAGGAAAGAAAGAGGGAAGATGTGCAACCCAATCAATAGATTACAAAGTTGATTGCATGCACATGTAGAAGACAACAATAGATATTAACACGTAATTATAAGCAAAGGCAACTTCGGATCAAGTAGATCTAAGACAATAAGCTAGAAACAAAATGCACCGTGACACAAAGTTCTCTGAAAATTTGCTCCTTTCTATTCCTTTGCTTCAAATAGCTATCAGGGGCTTCCAAGACAAAGTCTAGAACACAAGAATGCTGCTTACAAATTCCGATCATTTAACCCGTAGGTTCTTCCTCTACTTATAGCATGTAGAGGGGAAATTCCAAATAAGAAGCTTTTAGTTGAACTGGCACATGTGGAAGTCGGAAAGGAAACAACTGGCAGTCTCCCTCTTGGAATTCCTCTTTGCATGACATGCATGATTTGCAACTGAAGATAGAACCTTCTTTTGCATGTCTGCCACCTATTTCCAAGTAATTGACTTCTTCAAGTAATGGTTTTTAAACTAATCACTTAAGTTTTATAATTTAATTGATCGTTCAATTACTTTGTCAGAGGAAATAAGAGAAAGAAGAAGAGAAAGGAAAGCTACAGTCTTGTCTTTTTCATATTCTACATGCAACTAATTCTTTTGCCTTTGATTCTCACCAAACTGGATCTGGAAGCAATGGATCTAGAAGCAAGTGACTGTGATTTGCTTGCGGGTATTGCCTTTGACATGTCTTCCTTCTTATCCTTGAAGCTTTTGCAGTTCTTCTCCAGTACATGCATCAGTGCAATGTTTGCCGTAAATAACTCATCATTTTTATTTTTAATTGCATATGAGCAATTAAAAATTCTGGAAAGCACTCCGGGTGAATGCAAATTCAATGAAGGCTTCAACTAGAAGATTGGGAGAACATGCACAAGGTCTGGAAGAAATTCTCCATGCACTAACTTTTTCAGGGCTGCATTCGAAACAAGAGGATGAAGCCTTTGCAATTATGGATCTGGATCTGGATCTGAACTGGATCGAATCTATGCATGATTCTGCTGATCTTTCTCGTTCATCCCGCTTTGCCATGGCTAGAGCGATCTTTGTCTGAGCAATTCTTTTTCTTTTTATTCAACCGAATTCTTTACAACCGGTGCAGATCTAGAGATTTCTTCAGATTCGGAGGATATGTTCAATGTATTGGACATTGATTTAAGCTCCCTTTCTCTTATAAAAGCACCTGTAATGAATTCCTGCAATTAATTCAGACAAAGATGGCAACCGGAACATGAACACTTGATTTTAATTATAAAAATCTGCATATATCAAGTCTGCTGCCCCAAAATTTGATGTTTTGTTTGCATGCAAAGCAAGCATGAATTTTGTCAACTTCACCTGAGCACCTGTACCACTATGCAGACAATTAATCAAACTTAATTCAAGCTTCTTCAAACCTAGGCGCCAAACTTTGAAGCCTTCCAGCAGTAAAAACACCTTCTTCTGTGCAAAATTCCTCCTTAATTGGGTGCCAAAATTGTCTGGGTTGCACTTCCTTGTTGAAGAATTAATTAATTCATCATTATGGCAGCCCCTTCTTATATAACCTTCACCATTCTATAATTAATAATTGTCTCTCCTATTCCTGGCAATTAATTAATTAATTAACATGTTTTTCTCTTCAATTTGGGCGCCTATTTTGTGCATGCTCATGGCTGTCATTAAATAAATTAAATTTATTTAATTTTAGCTTTCTACTTCAGTCCACATTGACTTCACAGTGTGCTTTGACTTTATGCACCAAAAATAGGAATTAATTCCATTAATTAATACTTTAAAAAGTATTATTTCTCCTCAATATGGGTCGCACTTTTTTGCATGAGAGGGGGCTGCATTAAATAAATTAAATTTATTTAATTTTAGAATTCTATTTCCAATCTTCTTTATCCTTTCATCATGCGTTGACTTTTCCTCATGCTTGGGCACCAAAATTGGGTGAATAAACATTAATAAATATTATTAAATGCATTATTATTCACCCAAGGTGGGTCGCACTTTTTGGCAAGGGTGAATTCTATTTTTAAAAGTCAATTTCTAATGGGATTATTCACCCTGCACCGCAGCTCCAAAAATCCCATGATCCACTTAAGTTGTTTGACTTTCATAATGAGATTTTTTACCCTGCAAGGTAGGTAAGAAATTCCCATCAATGCCTTAAGTGATTTTCTTTTATTTCACAATGAGAATTTTCATCCTGCAAGGCAGGTAAGAAATTCCCGCCTGCCTGCTGCCTCTAATTTTCCCATTGTGACTTAAGTGACTTTGTTTTCATGGAAAAAAGTACCCTGCTAGGTGTACAAAATTCCCACCTGCCTGCTGCTACCAAAAATCCCATTGTAGCTTAAAACCTTCTTTTCCCAAAAATGCGACCTGTAAGAAGTTTTTTCATGCATGACTTCGTCTTTTCAAAGAGAACCAGACCTCTCGAGGCAAATTCCTTCTAAAGATAACGTCCATAGATGATCTCCAGATACTCCAGGCAAGAAAACAGCCGAACCTGCAAAGAAATTGACATAGAGAAATTTCACACAAAACAAAACAAGAAAAACACCAAAAACGCAAAACGTTGTCAAAAGTCATAGATAAAGTCCAAAATTCATTCTGGTGGAAACCCTACTGGTATATGGGAATATTGACATGTAAGACCTCAACACGGTTAAACCGGAGTACAATTTGCCTCAAACGGGGCTCAGAATAATTAAATAAAAATTTCCCGCAAACAAACCCCACGCGAAGGGATAAAATGAGTTTGGGCATCCGGGAATTTGTCGAAATTGGCTTATATGACTCTCTCTGGGAATATCTTGATGCAATACATGATATTTTCCGACAATAAAAACTCGAAACGACCCATTATTTTAAAAGTACGAAATTTTTTACATGGGGTAGTCTCGCATTTCGGGTGAAATCTGGGACACCAATTTGACATACAAACTCAAAGCTTTTGCACTATTTTCTAGGCCTCCAAGTTCATCGGCCTACTAAAGGTATTTCTATTGGATAGCGAAGTATATTCCACATATTTTCTTCATTAGTATGGCATGGTTGGTTACAATCTTTCTCCCACACCATATCAATCAAGTATTGAGTTGACTATTGATTACAAAACTAAGTTGGTAGATGCCACTTTGTATAGACAATTGGTAGGTAATCTTTTATATATGACACATACTCGCCCCAATATTACTTTTTGTAAACCTTTGTCTCTTGGTTTTCTCATGAGCCTCATGACATTGGTCAAGCCTTGCCCAAGTGTATTTTGCACTATATTCGGAGCACATTGAATTTGGCATTTAATACACGCCACAGGAATCTTCTCACACTAAGGAATTCACAAACTTGGATTGGTATGGATGTGTCGATACCCGTCGATCTACTTTTGGATTCGTCTTTCACCTTGGCTTTAGTCCTGTTGCATGGGCATGCAAGAAATAGAGAATAGTTGCATTGTCATCGACTAAGGCAGAGTACAAAGGTATTGTTAAGGTTAGACATGAAGCTCTATGGCTTCAACAATTACTTGGTGAGTTTGGATTTCCACAATAGGCACCCACATTAATCTAGTGTAACAATCAAAGTGTTATTGAGATTGCACATAACCCAATTGAGAATCACCGCACTAAGCATATAGAGATTGACATGCACTTCATTTAATAGCTAGTCTAGGATGGAGTTGTTTGCTTGGAGTTTGTCTCCTACAAATGATCGTGTCATGACATCTTCACTAAGCCCTTAGCTTCTTTCTTGCTACATTCAAAGAGCGAGAATTGCTTAGGAGGTTAAAGAAATTGTACTTGGGAGGATTCTAATAGAATCCTTTTCATGATGTAGCTTGAGACCCACTTTCTTAATAGTTGGGACCCACCTTCATAGTTTTTTTCTCCCCGCACCTTCATTAAAGGGAGGGTGTTAGAGTTGTGTTCAGTAATGTACCTTTGTAATGTCCCCTTTTTCAAATTAATTCCAATTGAAGACTTCTTGCCATTTTTCTTCCTGTGGCCAAGAAAAAATTAAACAAAGGAAGTCATTGGGTTTCATTTATGTTTTTTTTCATTGCTTATTAATGCTTTCTTTTAGTATTTTTCCACCCTAAGGCAGGTTGGCTGGCCTAGAGAGCTCATAAAGCCAAATTAAAAATAGAAGCAAGCACTTTACGAGGTCAATCTTGGGGAAAATTCACCCTTACGACTCTTGGCGCCAATGAAAGGGTATAAGAGGAGTCGAATAGGCTCATTTGCGTATCAATTTTGGCATATACACTTTTATACCGGGTCCTAGGGCTGATTGCTCTATTTTTCATTCCACTAAAGGGCGACAGTCCATTTGTGTGGTGTCCAAGGAGAACGAAACTTCCTTGTGAAAGATTGGAGGACATAAACCCTCCAATTTGGTGGTGTTGAAGTCTTTCGTTGAAGACCATCTTGTTGGTTTGTATCTAGGGCATTAAGGAGTCATACAAGAGCTTTTGGCATTGTTTGGAGCCCCTCTCCTAGGGAACGACTAGGGTAGAAGATCATTTGGGTGCCTTCTAGGGCACAAAACTTCATTATTCTTTGATATTCAGATTTATCATAATTTATACGGCTAGTATCTTCCATATTTTTCTGTTGTTGGGGTTTGGGGACCTCAATTTTTATCATTTATCTTGCTTGTACTTTTATTGTTGATAAATAAATTGCCAACTCTGTTTGAGATTGGATTTCATGATGAAAATTGTCCTAAAGTGTTTCTAAAAGGTTTATAAATATTGTGGATGAGTTTTATGGAGATATTTGGGTCAAATCTCTTCTTTCAAGTTGTTTCAAAATCGATCATTGTTGTACATTGTTGATCTAATTTTTCCGTTTGTTGATCTAAAATCAGATTTAATCAGTTTGGGATTTGTGTGATTTCCTTGTTCTTGTGTTTCAGCCCTAGAAAGGGATATTACGATCCTGTAACACCCTTGTTATGATCAACCAAATTAAGGGATTCTTTTTTAAAAGCATACCCTTAATATACAATCAATGCTACTAATGATTAACATTATTATTTAGCTTACTACTAAATAATCCAGCATAATTAAAATATTCATAATCCATCGATAACATATAATAACCATGTGTAACTGTAAGGGTATATCCAGATCTCCACGATCTCCCTTAAGTCACTCTAACCGAGTGTGTACACTTTTGTATACTTGGTTTAACCTTTTACAGGTTATGAGAACTATGTGCATCTCCTAAGTGCCTACTAAAAGACATTCATGCAACTTCCATCCTAGTATCCGACATTGTTTATTTAGGGGATTGGTGATCAGACAATGTAGTCAGCTAATACATTACTTTTGCAAGCTTAGTTCCAAGACCGCACACAAGATTACGAAATTGTCTTTCTTCGTCACCACACAACCATCTCAATATAGTTATCTGGATTCCTTGTTGTTTAAGAAGGTGAACTAGCTAAGAAGAGGGAGAGTCCATTATTGGCTCATTTCCCTATATGTAAAGAATCTCATCCGTACCATCTTAGGATTCCTAAGGGAAACATAGGGACCACGTAATGATTACCCATCATTACGTCCTCACTACCCTTCCCGTAGCCATCCTAAGTTGGCACTAAGCTAAGATTCTAGTGAGATGACGTAGGAACATTACGCCCCACACTCCTTATACTTAGGTTACCTTAGTTGAGTAATGTAACTAAGTCATCCTTTAAGAAGTCATTTTAAAAGTATTATTTCACAATACTTAATAGGTTCCATAAGAGGGTCATAGTAACTCAACGAGTTACTAACTAATATTAGTTCCTCTTGTCGTACTTTTAACATCTTAGTAATTGTCGTTAGGTGTAGGTTAATTATTTGTTTTTCATACCGAGTCATTTAAATACATTTACTCGTCATGATTAGTCCATTATTACTATAAAGTACATAAACATCTTTATTTCGTTTCCTATGTTATCCTTTTAGGTTTATCTATCGATATTCATTTTGCTTTGATTATTCTATCTGAATTAATGAAATCAGAAATAATCACATAACTTAAGAAATTATCAGCTTAATTAATAAATCAGCTTTATAAGTAAAATATCTACATTTTCAGTTCAAATAAGATAAGTCATAAGACCAGATTTCAAATAAGGACAAATATCTTAATCTTCATTAATAATGATTTACAATAATCAGCAAGAATAATACATTGGGCCATAATGCCCTTTTTAAGATGCATGATATTTCAATCGCATAATCAAATTGATTACAAATAATCCTTTCGGATTTATTTCCCAATAAACTCAAGACGTAAAAACAATCACAGTAATCTAATCCAAGCAGTTACTTCAAGTATGTCGGCATTTCCTGCAAAACGTAGGAGAGAGATAGATATGGATCAGTTCATATGAACTGGCATGAGTCCGCATACTCTTATTTTATGTTGTAATTATAATGAAATAATAGAATAAGAGATCGGCTAAGAACTATTCTTAATCAATGAGTTATAATCGTAAATTCCATAGTTTATATTATGAAATCTACCTTATAAACATATCTTAATGAAACTTCTTAATTATATAAAAACATTATGTCCATTGTTACTATATACAACCAACCTAATATGACTTAGACATTTAGACAATAATGGATCATTTATTGCATCACAAACATCAATTAAAGATGTAATAACTCACAATATTTTTTTCCAACTTTCCCGCTATTAATAACAACTAGAAAGTTCATAATGCAAGCAATCAATAATGACAACGGTCTATCTAACAACTCATATTTCAGTAGAGTTAAACTTCATAAGGTTGCAACAATCAATCATAGCCCAATTAGAACCTCAATCAACTGAAAACTAATGAAGTACTTCTATTTTAGAGACCCTTTTGAGTTGACTACACATATATTATCGTTGTTTACAAGAACATCTACAATTCCATGCAAGGACTCATTTAATCGTAACAGAAGTTAACCAAAATGTCTAGTCCCAAGAAGGGAGAGAGAGTTCATCAATAATAAACAAATAATCATCAATTGTATTACACATATCAGAAATAAATAATAGGAGACAAACCTTTATTCCCTTCCTAAGAATTCCCCTAACTCAAAACAGTCATGCTTAGTTATCACAAAGCCATTGTTCATATATATCAACAAAGAACCCAAAAATTGTCCCAAACTGAAATCATATACATACAAAATGAAAAGGTTGTTTCCTTCACTATTGTTAACAATCAATGGAGTTGAACATTGTTCCTATAGAAACTTTTTTGAATTTTTGTTGTGATCGGTTTCTCGCTTTGATGTCGGATATGGTTGGGCCATCCCCGATCCTCCTCCTAACATCCGCCTGGTGTACCAGCCGAGTTCTCAAAAGACGTTATGGCTGGCTCATCGAAATCAGTAATGTCCCCAATGGACATTATTTAGCCCCTAGACGGATTTTAGGCAATCCCAACTTTAAATATGCAAAATACAGATAAATTGCAGCCAAACAGAAATCTGATTTTTGAAGAAAATTAAATCTAGGCAGCGAACAGAAAATAATGGATAACTCCAAAAATACTTGCTCAAATCTCTTGAAATTTTAAATGGAGCTTGCTAATACAATAACAGATATTATAGAACTATTTTTGAAATTTTTCGAATAACAGAATGCTGCCAGAAATTTACAGCGTGCCCTAAACAGCTGAAAACTTCTAAAATTAATATCTTTTGCTAGAGAAGTCCAAATGAGCTGAAACTTTGGATCTTGGGCCACAAAAATATGAAGAATAATATTCCAAAAATAGTTTTCGCACAACAAACACGAAACCCTAATTTTCCCTAAAAAGTAGGTCGCCCAACACATTTAGGGCATCAATTCAGCTCCAAAATTGACAAGCTAGGGTAGATCTCTCACTACCGAAGAATGCCCTGCTAGCTAGGGATGGATCTCTCACCACCGAAGCTAGGGTTCTCTCGGGATCTTACTCCACACGCTAGATATTTCAAACAAAGAAACAGACATGAAAGAATATGCATAAGCTACAAGCTTAAGACACAAATCAGAAAATATCAAATGGTTATGCAATATCTTTCCTTCAAGTCGACTTCTCCTTATAAAGGAAGAAGAGACCCAAAACAACCTCTACAATATTCAATTAGTTCCCAAGGATTTTCCTATGCAAGCATTTAATATTTTCTCATATTAAATGTTTTTTCCAACAACTTTTCCCTCCTAATGCAAGTTGCATTTTTCTAGGGAAATACATAGTAAAATGGGCATTTATCCTTTCTATGTTCCCATTCCCCTTTTAAGGCAAGTCGCCTTTTCACCTAGGATGGATAACAATTTATATTTGGGCCTTTTCCATCCTAGATTTAATAATTATTAAGTCATATAAATTATTACAAGTGCCCTATATATTTTTTTTTTTTTTATTAATGGCACTTTATAATAATTAAATATAACTTAAGTCACCCTTATATTTTTCCTTTGGCCGTCCGGGTCGACAAAATAGGCCAAAGGTCTTCGAATGGGAAAGGGATATTACGTAAATCCACCCCCTCCGAAGCTTCAACCACAACGCATTGATGGGACTTTGTCCTTACAAATCCATGCTCGATCATCAAGCTACATAAGCTTCAAGGGAGTCGTCGCTGATCAAGAGACTAATGGATCCTGCACCACCTTTGGAAGAGATTCAAAAATGGGTACGTATTAAATGGGCTCCATGTGGTCCATTGACATTGCTGCTCTTTCCAATGGATTCATGCTCTTTACTTTTACTCATAAAGAAGATTTTGCGAGAGCATTGTTGGGGGTCCTTGGTTCTTTGGTAGGAGAGGCTTTTATCTCCGACGTTGGACACCCAAGTTCAATGCTAAAACTCGAAGCCATACGAATCAGCGCCGATCTCGGGTTCGTCTCCCGCAGCTACCCTTGGAGTTTGGCACTGGTATCATTATCAAGGTATTGCTCTTTCCATTGGCTCCCTAATAGCTATTGACCAAGCAACTAAAGCGGGCTCTAGATTTATCCATGCCAGATTTTGTGTCAATGCTGATATAAGCTCGCCTTTGCCATCTTCCATTGAACTCCACTCTGATCTTGGTACTGGGTTCATCCCATTGAGTATGAATACATTCCTCAGCTTCGCACCATCTCGCAAAAGTATTGGTCACCGTCTGCTGCACTCCAAAACTAAAGAGCAGTCCACACTCCGAAGAACAAAGGTAAGTTCATCCCCAAAGTCACGAAGGATGTCAGCACTTCGAACCCTTTTGTTGTGCTTTTGAGGAGGGTGAAATCCCGCCTTCCTCTCGCTTCTCTTTCCTCCCCGCTTCTCCATTATTGGAACCTTCACGGCCGTATTTGGTCTCTCGAACTGTTTTGTCTCTACTGCCGCCCCTTCCCTTCCTCCCTCTTCTCTCGGTTTTGACTCTAGCTCGGCCTCGTCCGGTTAGGTTGTGGAGCCTGTTTTCATGTGTGAAAGTGTCAAGACTCGTACACTAAGAAGACCGTACACTAAGAGTTTTGGGCCTTAAAACGTGCCCAATATATCGGGAAACGTGATTTTCTCATATGGGCGGGATTTTGACCCATAGGTTTATGGGACAGCTTTTTGCCCATGGTTTTGTAAACTCGCTAAGCAGCTTGTCTATTTATATGGTTTTATGCATATGATAGATGTATGAAAAACATCGAGATGTGCTTTGAATTCGGGTGTGAATTCTCAGAGAATTTGTTGAGCATAGCTCCAAACAGATCCGGGTATCAGATTGAGAGAGTGGTGGCTTGTAATAAAATTTGAGCAAGTGATTCTTGGTGGACATAGCCCAAATTGGGTGAACCACGTTAAACATCGTCTCTTCAGTATTATGTTATTTTATTCGCACTTTTATTTGAGATCGTAATATTTTTCGCATATTAGTTTCTACTGTTGTGATTCTCGTGAAGGATTATTCCGCATATTTTATTACTTATTCCCTAACAATTAGTATCGTAGTCCTGGTTTGGTTTCTTGGTCAAGTGTTGTCAATCGCAGGAAAGTTTTATCTTGAGTGGGAGCTATGGCAGATGATGGAAGATCTAGGGTTGATAAATTCAACGGGCAGAATTTTAGTCTTTGGAAGATACAGATGGAAGATTACCTTTATCAAAAGGATCTTTATACTCCGTTGTCTGAGAAGGTGAACAAACCCTCGAGCATGACAGATGCGGAATGGGATTTCTTTGGATAGGAAGGCACTTGGGACAATCCGGTTGTGTCTTGCATCTTCGGTATTATTTAATGTTTCAAAGGAAAAGACTACAAAAGAACCGGATGGATGCATTAGGAAGTTGTATGAAAAACCCTCTCGCCTCTAATAACATATTTTTAATGAAAAATTGTTTAATATGAAGATGTCTGAGAATGGTTCAAGAGCAGATCATCTAAATGATTTTAATACGGTCAGTAAATATGCTAGCTTCTGATACAATAGAATTTGATGAAGAAGTTAGGAATTTATTAGTTCTGTGCTCTTTCCCCGAGAGTGGAATAGCCTGTAATGGCGGTAAGCAACTCGGTTCCTACTAACTCAAAATTGAAGTTTGAGGATGTTGTAGGGGTGATTCTAAGCGAGGAAATGCGAAGAAAAACCTTTGGTGAATCTTCTACTTAGGGAATGCTTTGACAATGGAAACTAGAGGGAGACAGTAAAAATAGAGGAAGCCGTGGAAAATCAAAGGATTGGACAAGGTCAAAATCCAAAAGCAAAATAGTATGTTGGCAGGTAATGTGGAAAGTCTAGGCATGCAAAGGATCGTTGGGAGCTTGGGACAAGAAGAAACAACAGAAGAAAACAAGGAGGCAAATATGGCAACGGGTAATGTATGTCGTGATGCTTTGATTCTTTCTTTGACAATATTACCGAATCTTGGGTTTTAGATTCGGGGCTTCTTTCCATGTTACTCCACATAGGCATTATTTTGTTGATTATGTTCAAGGAGATTTTGGGCATGTTTTTCTTGGTGATGATGAGCCTGCAAAGATAGTTGGAAAAGGTTCTGTTTGGAGTTAAGATGCAGAATGGGAATACTTGGTTATCAAGGATGTTAAACATGTGCCTACATTAACATGAAATTTGATATCGGCAGGGACGGTTGGGAAGTGATGGTCAGACTTGTGATATTTATAGCAGACTCTTGAAAGTTACCAAGGGTTCTCTTGTGGTGGCAAGAGGTAAGAAGGTTGGAACCTTGTATTTAACCACTTATAGCACTAATGTTTGTACTCTCGTGGCTTTAAGTAGATACAACATGTGGCACCGTAGGCTCTGGCCATATGAGCCATAAGGGCATGGAGATCATAAAGAAGGATTTGCCTCGAATATACGTAAATGTGTTTGGAGTTCTGTGAGGACTGCATATATGGGAAACAAAAGCGAGTAAAGTTTCTCAAGGTGGACCTACAAAGAAAGAGAGTAAGTTAGAGTTGGTGTACTGATGTATGGGGGCCACCAAGTATCATTTCTTGGGGTTCAAGTTATTATGTTACTTTTATGATGATGCAACAAGGAAAGTTTGGGTTTATCAGATTAGAAACAAATCTGATGTATTTGACACTTTAGTTAAATGGAAAGCCTTGGTAGAGAATAAAACAGGTCTTAAGATAAAATGTCTCAGGTCGATAATGGAGGGGAGTATCGTAGCAATGAATTTGATAATTATTGTTCTAAGAATGGAATCAGTAGGCAAAAGACGGTTCCAGAACTCCACAAAGCAGAATGGGGTGTCGAAAGAATGAACAGAACAATAATGGAACGTGTTAGGAGCATGAGGTTACATGCAGATCGCCTCTTTTCTTCGACATTGTTGATCATGTAAAGAACACTAGGATTCGAATGTCAAGTCAATACCTAAGAGCTTTTCCCGAGCAAGTTAAATAGGCTAGTTAAATATGTGCAATCACCAGACAATCCAATACATCAAAAGGCCTTTTGCCTAAACCCAAGGATACTCCTCCCGTAACAACACTACGGCTTGTTAAACCTCATTATCTTCCGAAAGAGTAGAACCTTTCTATGTCTCCTTATTGCTTCATGGTTTCAAGTTAAGCAATTGCATTCTAGATTCGGGTGCTTCTGACAATGTCATGCCAGCTAAAGTCGCAAATGCTCTTGGGCTTACCTTGACGAAGACCATAAAAAGGTGTTATTCCATGGAGAGACAAGTCCCTTTAATCGGACAAATCAAAGATGCACAAACCTGCTTCAGCAGCTTTTCCCGACAAAAGATTAAAGATAACAATTCTAGTTGCAGATATTCCTGTCTCCTATGGGATGTTGCTGAGCGGAAACTTGTGCAAAGAGCTGGGAGGAGAAGTAAAGATGGATTGGTCTTGTGCTCATATTCCTATCAAGGGGATTAATCAGAAGCTGGAGCCGGAAAAGAAGTCCAAGTACATACAAAATCGAGAATCCTAGATCTCGATTCTTTTTCGTGAATCTGACCGTGGGGTCTATTTCGCAAATGGATAAAGACGCTCCAACCAAAACTTCAAACCAGAGCCAACACAAGAAGAGGAAAAGTTTGGACGCTGGAGTTTAAAGGCAGTTGTTGTTCTTTTGGATCAGGAGTCGGTGTTCTACTAATATCTCCAGATCATGAGATATTCTCATACTCCCACAAGCCGATGTTCGAGAACACCAATCATACGGTGGAGTATGAAGCATTGCTGCTAGGAATGGAGCAAGCTAAAAAGAAAGGAGTAAGACTCCTCAAAGCCCAAGAGAGATTGAACTTATAGTTGTAATTGTTAGTAATCCACCGGGAAAACTATCTTTGGTGTGGATGTTGGTTAACAACTCAAAAACCATCCAGAGGTTATTGGTATTGTCCTAGAAACCATCCAAATCATGAGCAAAGATGGAAGCGGCAATACGGTAAAGACACGGCGTGTTTTCAATTCTATGGTTTAGTGATTATCATATGGTTTTATATTTATGCATCAGAAATGTAAATGTTAATGGTGAAAGTATATAGAGTGAAAAGTGGGTGAATAATAATTACATGAAGTAATTATTATTAAGGTTATGTAAGTTAGTGAAATAGTAAATAATAATTACTAGGTAATTATTATTTATATATATGTTAGTAATTTGTTATAAGTTGTTTTATATAAAAACTATAACAAATATATTTGTTGAGTGAGTTTCAACAACTTGCGTTAATAGATTTTGGAGAAAACGTGGAAGGAGTAGTTTGAACTATATCCTAAAATATAGGAATCATATTCCTATATATATGGTTTGTATTGTAAAGACGTAATTAACGAGAATGAAAGAGAATATTATGAGTATTGTTTATTGTTTGTAAATTATTGTTACTTCCTGTGATCTTTTCTGCAACTCCATTCGGATCATCCTCGACAAAGGGTGTGAAGAAAGACTGAGAGAAGATATGAGCTGATTTAGTGATCATAATATGTTAGACAACCAAGAAAGATTGATCAAACCATCTTATCAAGAAGTCTAAGTGGATGCTTAGCATACAAGGAGTTGATGCTCCTCTTGTAAGTGGCAGCTATGTAAGATCAAGTAACAGATTTGATTGAAGTGTTGGGAGTCAAGCTTCCATGCAAGTAGAAGCTTGTTAAAGGTTAAGTGGCAACTTGACTAAAGTATTGGAGTTGATGCTCCAAGTTGAGTGGATGCTCAACAATGAAATCATTGTAACATTTATAGGACAATTTTTCCAAGCTAGTTCTTTGGTTTCAAAGTGGGTTTTTCTCCCTTGAAGGGTTTCCCACTTTACATAGTGTGTTCATGTGTGTTTTTTTCTCTCTCATGTTTGAATGTTCATGCTTCATCATGGTTAAGATTGTTTCAGTTTGATGGTCAAGAATTGTAAATTGTTTCAAAACTTGAAAGGACTGATTCACCCCCTCTCACCCTTGTGCTTCTAACATAATTCACACCATATCGTGGGACAAACAGTTGGCCATAGTATCAAGGATCCATCTCAACAAATAGAATGGAGGGTATCATAGATAGTAGTACTCTTTCTAGATCCCAATTGATTCATGACTCAACTATTCTGGATGCACTCGTTGAGATTGTGAAGGAGCTTCAACTGGTGCGAATCTACTCATGTCAAAGGGGTGCAACAGAAGCCAACTACTTCACAAAGCAGAGCAAGGGTTGGTAATTGCCAATCTCCAAGACTAATTTGGGATCCTGGGATTTGCAAAAAGGTTCAATCCAAACGAGTCAAGAGTTGACCCGTAATTGCTTGAGGGCAAGCAATTTTGGGAGGGGAGGATTGTAATGTCCCCTTCTCGAAATTAATCCGGAGAAGACCTTTAGCCTACTTTTTATTTCCCGTAGGCGTAAAGGGTGTGGTAAGGGAAATAATTTAACAGATTTAACTTAAGTTGTCGAAAAAGTAACTTTATGTTATATTCATAAAGTGACTTAAGTTGTTGAAAAGTAACGTTAAGTTATAGTTATAAAAAGGCAACTTATGTATTCTTTTTTTTAAAGGTGACTTTCTAATAAAGCAAAGTCAAACATCAAAATAGAAGTGGGACATCCCATTTGGGGACCTTTCCTCATGAAATGTACCATGAAAAGTTATAAAAGAACATGAGGGGTCATTTGGAGCTCACTTTTGACTACATCTCTTTCATTTTGATGAGTTTGAGCTTTGTGCTTCAACTTCTGCATTTGAGGACGAAAACCCTCCTTTGCAAAAGGACAAAACCCTCTGGGTGTATTCAAATTTGAGGACAAAACCCTCTAATCTTCAAGGGTGACTCCATACAGGAGTTGCATTTGGGCATCCATTCAGAGTTTTGCAATCATAGAACTCATTCAGCAACAAAGGCACATTTCATATCAGTTTCCAAGATCTTTCAGCTAAGGCATCACATTTTAGGTCAGATTTCATGATTATACAACTAAGGCATCAAAGACACCAATTGGGACAGCGAGTTTTGGGGTTTTACCCTTATTTTGGGCAGATTTAGGGCTGGACGACTCCTTCTAGGGCTGGACGACCCCCTATGAAGACTATTACCATTGTGATTCGAAGTGGGTTGGGTGCTAGGGTTTGCACATAGCCAGATTCTGCCCTAGAGCACCATTTTCAGTCAGCTAGAGCCATTCATTTGCAAGATTTTATGAAAACAGTCAGTTGTGCTTTTTATTTATTTCCAGTTTGAAAATAAAAAGAAAAAAATCAGTTTTGATGTAAATCTGATCTTTTCAATCAAATCCATATTTTTGGAGGTGTTATCAATGTTTTCCAATATCTAGGTAATTTTATTTTGAGGGTTTGCATTAATAAATCAAAGAAATCAGACTGTTGTCTTTTTATTACAAGGGTTTACTGAAGAAAATTATATTGTTGTTTTTTAATTTTTTGTCATAAGAGTTTTCTTGAAATCCAAATTTCATTAATTTATGCCCTTAAGGGACATTACAGTCCCACCATCTAACTAGTCAAGTCACCATGGAGACATCACGCAAACAGTGCAGCCTCCTGCACAATCTAACTGCCAATAACCTGCTAAGGAGGACAATTCAAAGGATGAGAAATAGAATTGGTATGGAACCCGAAGGTTTGAAACCATCCTTTCCTGTTACAGTAATGGATCCCTATTACTCTTTACCTCACTCACCCTGCCCATTTCCTTGTGATCCTGTACCACTAGTTCTTGTTTCAGCATTTCACTGTCACTGAAGATTTCATTCTTTGCGCCTATGAACATGGAGCTTGTCTTGGAGAGCATTTCACACCCAGGCTTGATGCCTTGGAGCAGAGTTTTAGTAACAACGCTGCAATCCATCCGAATGAGATAAGCAGATGACTGGACCAGATTTTGAGAGAGCTGCAGACCATCAATGAAAGGTTGTCTACCACTCTTTATCGGTATGCTTATTCCCTGCTTTCTGTCTGGATGAAAAGAATTTGAGAGCTATAGACCATCAATGAAATATCATCTACGATTCGGAATCAACATGCTCATCCTCCTCCTTGTCAAGATGAATACCTGGTTCATGTGCATGAATATACTCCCTGCCAGATAATATAGGAAATGCCTCCGAATTTTCTTCAGGAGTATCATGACCACTGCATCAACACTGATCTTGAGCTCCACAAACTCGTTATTCAGATGGACAACATGTAGCAGCAGATTCATGGTTAAAGCCTTGAAGCATCCTTCATTTTAGTCGATCGGTCTTGTTAGCCTTCCTATAGAGTTCCAGGCAGATGCTTCCTTCCTGTTCTAGCCAATGATAATGCTCTGGTGTAGCTCGGTTCGTATTTCAGTATATGGATAGTACTTATGTTCATTTGGCTATATGAATTTCTGCAATCATGTAAATTATTTTGCTAGTACTCACATACCTTTAGTGGTACTCTTAATTTTAAATGTTGCATACCTTTTTATGTACTTTGGTCCTTCTAACATATTCAGATTTTGTCCCACAAAGAAAGATAAAGCTTGCTGAAGATTGAGAAATGCAAAATGGCAACAAATATAATAGTTGATACTTTTCTTCAGAAGAAGCCATGCACCATCCAAGAACTTTTATATACTCTCCTTACACTCGTGTTATGAGAGAAAAATCATATTGTCAGAATGACATTTTCATCCATCTTGAGTTACAAAAGATCATAATATGTTCATCTCGATCCTTATTGTATTCTGATTTTATTTGTGTCTTTTTTTGCTCTCAGGATGAGATTGTGATTTTCATTGTATATACCAATCCATTCTTTGATTTGTCATTTGTAAATAATTTTCTCTATATATATGAAGTATCTTTCAAAATAAAATAAAGCATGTCCGTCTGTTTGCATGCTGGTAAAGCCTCAAGCATGCCAGTTATGGCTGTGCTGCATATGAACCACTTTTCAAGACAAATAAACAGGTCATTATAAACAAAATGGGCTATTAACAATCTCTAGACCAACAACAGCAATGACCGTAAACAGCTCCTGAAATTCCAGTCTGCCATTATTTACATTTATTACAGCTTTAATCATACCCATCAAAATGCCAAGGAGTTCAAAGAAAGAGATAGAACTTTTACCAGCTTGAACGATTGTGATAAAGTTTTTTTTTCTTGCAATCTTATTTGCTTTAAAAATATGATTCCATAGATTTAAAGAATGAAAAGTTTCAAAGGAAGCTAAGCATTCACTGATCATTATCTATAGGTTCTCGAAAATATCATACCCGGTGAGATCAATGGATCTTGCATATAGATTCCATGCTTTGTTCCAAATAATGATCCAGCATAGAAACTGGCAATCGCCAATGTGAAAGCTAGCAAAATAAACTTCCCTGATTGTATATCCAATATGGCAGAAAATGAGTAAGCCATATTTATATGTAAACATTCACAAGATTGATCAGCTGAACCGGTCAGATAGAAGCTTGCCATTGACAAATATACTCTCCCGCATCCACCCAAAAATAGTGCCAAATAAAAAGAATTAGATAATTAGAAAGCATGGCATAAAAATAAATCATTGTTTAAAGCATTTGTGATGCATTTTTCATATCCAAACTAATATCCAATGAACCTTCAAACATATTGATGATGATGTCGCTGTCCAACTTCTTTAAGGTCACAATGAAAAACCTTGATTTTTTTCTGATTTTTGTAATGTCCCCTTTTCCAGGGGCATTACTAATATATTTCATCTCTTTTATTTGCATTGTAACCCCTTGGCATGCCTAGCGCTACAAGTGGGAGTCTCTAGTTAGTTCAAAAATGTGCACATAGGTTAGTTACTCTTTATTATTTAATTAGAAAATAATAAAGTGCACATTAAGTGAGTCTTTTAAGTATTTTAATTAAGTTTTATGTTTTCCCTCCAAGTGGGTCGATCCCTTTGGGAAGTCTATTTAAGGGATGTGAGGGGGTCATTTCACGGCATGTTGATTGATCATTTGATTTTACTCCATGCTTGGAGAAAAGGGATGTATGCCCTATGTTGTTGATGCTCTCATTGTTGAAGACTCTCATTTTGCAAATCTATTAAAGTTGGTTTGGAGATCTATCCCTTGTGCAATTGTAATGTGATCATTGCTCTTACTTTGGTGACTTGATATAGAGTGTGGCGCATTTATTTGTGGGAGAAATTTGCATGTTTATTGCTCATTTTTTAAGTAATCTTTGAAGGGTTTGGGCTTTTTTTTATACTGTTGTTATTTACTAGCTATGGCGACTTGTATTGGAGAATATTTTGGCATGTTTTGAGGGCAAATAAGCTAGATCTGAAATCTGGTTTATGTCATCATTAATTTCTGAGCAAGGGGAGTTGATTTGGAGTGTTTGGAAGCTTGGAAAAGGGCTGGAATATTTTTATTTTATTTTTCTCTAACCCTAGCAACTTGATCTGGGATTTCCGGGTCTGTTTTGGGTGGGTTTGCATGCTCAAAAAAATCTGATTGTTAGTGCATTAGAAAGCTCTCAAAATCTAGTTTACTATGCACTTTATTTCATGCAGAAAGTTGGAGTATTGAGTGAGCTATGAATTTTAAAGTTTCAGCTGTCTGGAAGTCATTTTTATTTAATAATTGCTGCTATAAAAATATGAACTGGTTAAGATTGGAATTCCAATTGATTCTCCCATCTAACCCACCACTTTGGCTACTTCCAACCCCATTTTGGGTTGTAATTACGCTGACATTGGGTTATTTGAGGTTGGATTGAAAGGATCTAATCCTTCTTGGTTCGATTTGGGTTGAAGTTGTTGCAATTTTTTCTATTTGCCCAAATAGAGGAAATCACATTTTTCACCAATTGATCATAAAAATTAGTTTATCTCAAATCCATTCACTACAAGCAATGACTTCTTTCAAACAAATAAAAAGTGGGGAAAACCAATTTATACACAACAATCCCTATTGTAAAATTTAACTAGCAAATAAATCCAATTGCCTCAAGGCTGAAATATCAAGCCTCTACTTCTTCGGAGCAGTGTAAGCCCTGCTCTTTATAAAAGTTTAGAGAGCAATGCAGGCAAACTTTGGACACATAAAAATTCCACTAGAAAATCAGAAGTTTGATTCAATATCAGATGAATGAAAGTTATGTTGCTGGAAATAAAGAACATGAAATAAGACGACAATGGCAATGGGATGATAGACAGGGTTGGGGAGGCTTTGGAGTAGAAAACGAATAATTTCTTATATATAAAACATCATACATGTCTATCATAATTCACCAAAAACATGTCCATGCATGATAAATGAAATTTAAATTTTAAAAACGAGCGCAAACACCTATAATTTCTGTACTCCAAAGTAAACCATAAATAGGATAATGTCACTGCAATAGTAATAATAACAGTCCCATGTATAAGAATGAAGCCATACTCAATAAGATCTTGAATGTGAACACTACACGTAATAATTTGATCAAATGTTACAAACAAAATATATCAAAAATTAATCTGTTGGATGCAAATGGGTTGAAAAAGACTAACAGTGTGGAAAAAACCTTCTAAAGATTATGTTACTCTCAATTGATGAAGCTCTGAAAAGAAATCCAGGATTAGCAACAAGGGGAGGGATCTTTCGAGATGACGATGGACAAAATATATTCTTGTTTTCAGTCCACTTGGGCTGAATATAAATAATAAGGCAGGAACAATGGCTCTTTTAGAAGGAATAGGATTGGCTAAGGAAAATGGATGGTGGAGACTTCAGGTGGATGGGGACTCAACACTAATGTTGAATCAATCAAATGGGGAAAGTGCAATGACTAATAAATAAATAGCATTCGACATATTAATATGGAAACTGAGAATATCAAGACATCTTACAAACATATCAATACATGAAATATGGTGACAGATCGAGCTGCCAATTGGGGGTGGAAAAGTTGGGAAAGATGGTTTAAACTCATTTGTACCCTCCACAGCAATAAAGCTAATATGAAAAGATAGTGCCAAAATGAGAGAGCTTGCTCTTCATTAAAAATTGTAAAACTCAAGATCAAAAAGAGGAAAGAATTTTGTGGATAAGAATTGTCTTTATGCACACACAATAGTAGATTTTCATGTTCGATACAAACCAAGCAGAATGATAAAAGAAGAAACAATGCGATGAATAAATGATGAAAGACACAAGATTTCAATTTTTACTTACTTTCTCACAACTAGAATACTTTCTCGTAACTAGAATATGCTTCGAGCAGAAGAAGGGAGAGTTCCCTATAGGAGGATAAGCATATGCTTGAATTTTATTTTATAATTTATGTCATATTTTTATTTTCCTAGTTTGGCTACAGTTAATACCATATGGGAATTGGCATCTCAGTCACTAAATTTTCCATGTCTAGGGCCCATTAGCCCCGAGTATCTTTAGCAAAAAAAAATCTATCAAAAATGGGAAAAAAACATTTTGTAATATCCCCTTATGGCATAAAATATGAAATTCTGGAAATTCCCACAAACCCTTACACAAACATATAACCACAATCTGATTTTTATTCAAAAAATACAACAATCTGAAATCTTTCTTTATTTATCAAATATCACCAAAGCAAAAATACCCACAAGGGGCAAAGCACTTAGAAAACCTCTTAGCACATGAATATGATGGAAAAGAATTTTTACAACCAAGAACTGAATTTATTTCTATTATATTTCAGACCACAAAATAGGGAAAATACCCATGTATGATTACAGCAAATTTTCTGATAAATGACACCTGGATGGCATGAAAAGGCCAAATGACATGTATGCAACCTAGGATTGAAGAAATTTGCCCGCGGATGATGCCCTAAATGCAGGTTTGAAACCCCAAAGGGTGTAGATAGCCCTAGAAATGGCTGCAAATGTCTCCAAAGACCTTCCCAAATTCGATTCCAGCTGATAGGTGGCTGCTCCACTATAGAAACACTAAAAATTGGATTTGCATATGATGCCCTAGGTAGGGTCCGGAGCTATATGGGTAGGGTCTAGATTAGTGCCCGGCCTATCTCGAGTCCGGATGGGGCTAGATAGATATAGATAGCGCATATATATCTAGATATAGATGGCGACTCTATCTAGATATAGATGGCGACTCTATCTCTATCTACCTGCCAATCTCTGAAATCACCCTAAAACTATGCTCTAGCTCTGAAAAAATAGCCTTTAACTCTAAAAATATGATCTTTAGCTCAAATGTGATTTATGTGTGAGATCATCAAGGAGAAATTGAAGATTTTTGACTCCAAATTTTGAATTCTAATGAGGGTTTTCGTCCTCAACAGCTTGCCAATGAGGCATTTCCTCCTCAATAGCTGAAGGTGAAAGCACAAGCTCCAACTCTCCAAAATAGAAAATGTTGTAATAATCATCATCCCCATTTCACCCCCAAGTAACCTCCTTTATAGCTTTTGGGTTGCACAAAACTTGAAATAAAGGTCCCAAGTTCGACACTCCACTTTGAGCCTTCTATTTATTTTTAATAAAGTAACGCTTATATTTCTATTTTAGCGTTGACTTCTTTAAAATTCACCTTTTTAATTAAATAATAATAAATGTAAGTTGCCTCTATTTGAACATAAAGTTACTTTTTTGGCTTAGTCATATTATTATTTTACTTTTAAGAATTTAAAATACTTTTCATTTTAATAATATTATTATTAAGTTGCCCAAAAGATTAGAAATGACCAGGCCCAACTTAAATAATATTATTAATTATTTTAATCTAGAAAAGGGGACATGACAGTCCGCCCTTCCCATAATTTGCTTGCCCTCAAGCAAATGCAAGCCCATATGCTCAAGTATCACTGTGCCAATGTGATGAATCAAACTGTAATGCCCATGTAATCTAGAGCATGTACCGTGGAGTGGGACAACTCCTCCAACCTGAACCTTTCTGTCAATGTCAGGATCCCAAACCAATCTCAAAAACTCTTCATCATGCTTTTGTTGCACCATTCTGATACAATTGGAAGCTAAAAAGCCTCCACGAGCTGCAAATTGGAGCTCCCATAACCTGGATCCCATATCATCCTTGGGAATTGGTGTGACCAACTACCCAATTTTTCAAACTGTGGGAAAACTTCAGTAAACTCCCAAAAGCGTTCACATACAATCTCATAATGCTGCTGTTCAAAATCAACAGTAGGAGCAAGATAAAATTGTGCCTTTGTTGGATCAAGTGTCTTGGAGTCCTCCCATTGAGCCACATAATAACTTCCTTGAGTTCCAATAGATCGTACAACTATATTGTAGGCAGAAACCCTCATGAATTTGTACCACTCAGCTTGTATGCAAGCTGGAACAAAGTTGCAGCAGTCATGGTTCATTTGGAACCTTCCCCAAAACAGCAGTATGACAGCTGGAGTGATTGCTTTCAGTGGCTCCAATGGCTGAAACCCTTCACAAACAGCATGATACAAGAAAAATTCCTTAAAGTTTGCAAACTGGGTGTTGAATGTGACTGATAACAACAAAATCAATAACCCTGAAAATCAGTAGTATAAGAATGGTACAACAGTTGTAATACTGAAAATTCTTTGTAGAATTCAGCAATGTCAGTAATATAGAGGCTGGAAACAAGTTACAACCGTCACAAACACCCTAGAATTCCACCTGAATCAAAACTATGGTGGCCGGAATGATGGTTCCCTTCAGTGAAACCTTCTACCAACCTCATCCAGCGTTGATACTCCCTTAAATGTGCAAACTTGCAGCTGTTCATGACTGCTAACAGTAGTACCAGGCCTGATATTTTCAAGACCAGCAACATGATAATGGTATAACAGCTGCAAGACTGAAACTTCCTTGAAAAAAACAAAAAGGTGAGCAATGTAGAGGCTGGAAACAACCATACAATGACTGAAAATACTTCAATAACAGCAACAAACTGAAAATCCCTCAATCCTATGACTGAAAACACTTGTATGGCTGTAGTGTAGCAGCTGGAAATGGTGATGACATTAGCCCTAAAGCTGGAATTTATGATGACAGCAGCCCCTGTTATGTTTCCTTTGCAACATAATTGCAATATGCTATCATGATCAAGTGTCTCACCTATGGATGAAGTCGTGGTTGTCACCAATTGATATTCCATCCACTTGACCATGACAACTCTTGGAGCTCCATCTTTGATTGACCTGGAAGCATGTAATGTCCCTGTTTCTAAATTAAAAACAATTAATAATATTTTAAGTTGGGCCCAACCAATTCTTCAATTTGGGACAACATAATAATATTATTATTAAAATAAAAGGTATTTTTAAATACTAAAGTAGAAAAAAGACCCTTAGCCTATTTTCATTATTTTCAGTCAGCTAAAAGGGAGAGGTCGTCCCTCTTTAAGAGGGAAAAGCAAATGTTAAAAAAGAAATAAAGAGGCCTACATGGAGCACTCCACAAAGAAAGGAAAGAAAAGGCTATAAAAGCAAATGTTGGGGCTCATTGTAATCATCTTGTGAATTATATACTTCTCTTTTGGAAATTTGAGCATTTAACTCTCATTTTCACCCTTTGAGGATGAAAACCCTCATTGGATCCTATTGGGGACGAAAACCCTCAATAGTCACAACACTTGGGGATGGAAACCCTCATTTGTTGCATTGGTGACTTCATCCGAGAGTCACATTGGAGCTTCAAAATTCAGAATTTCAGAACGGAAAGGGTTTTTATCAAATGCTAGGCACACATTCCAACTAGGGCACACTTTTTGGGGCTGCCACATTCATTTCTAGCTTGATCTACCCATTTGGAGATTTCGGGATCACTTTTCAATGGGTTTTCATGGTTGGAAAAATTTGATTCTAATTTTATTGGATAGCTGATATTTTTGTGGTCAATTTGAGCTATCATTTGCATTTTATCTCCAAGTATTTATGAAGATATGGAATTTTGAAGTTTCAACTATTTTTTAGCAATAATTAATTCCAAGGTCTGTAATTTATTGTTGAAGCATTTATTTTGCATGAATTCATCAAGTGTTTCATGTTGATGTATTTTTGAAGATTTGTGTGTGGGAAAGGCTAAAATCTGAATTCTACCTAGGTCACTTAGGGTTTTGTGGACCTAAAACAAGTCGTTGCCCTAATTTTTGCATAAAATCAGTTTGTTGTCATAAAAATCAGGTTTTCTACATGTGGTTGGCATCATTTTCAGCAATGTTCCATTAGGGTTTTGGGGAAAATCCAAATTCCTCAAATTTGAGCCCGAAAGGGACATTACAAAGCACTACCACTTTTCCTTTGGATTTTAACCCCATAGTGAACTCTCCAATAGAATGTAACCCTTGCATGCCAACAACTATACTCCTCTCTTCTATATTGTTATCATAATGATCACTTTGGACTCTAAAAGTTCCTACCCTGCTGCCCCAAGCTATTCTCTTTGAAAACTGGTTCGGATCAGACCTTATGAGTGTTGATAAGCAAGTGTAACAGACATACATTACCTTGAATCTCTTCCCAAACAATACCAAGGATGTTGGGATGTTGGCATTAATTGATCTCAACAAGCGAACCCTTTCACAACTAACATTATGCCAAAAGAATTCCTCCATATCTGCAAATCTATGGTTGTTCCATGTAGATTCTATCAATTCAACACATGAAACTAGGAAGAGCATTATACCATGGCTGGAGCATTGCATTTTCTTACTCAAAATCGGAATTGTAGTGATTGGAAACCCTCTTGTATCAGCTGCAAACACTTCATTCATGACAATAGGTAGGAAATGTATTTTCCTTGTGATATAACCTTCCTTTATGGCTGCAACTAGAATGTCGGACAAGTTGGAAATGTGGGTAACAAAGCTCTAAAATTGGAGACAACTCCCACACTGATCCATGTCTCACCTAGACCCATGATATAGGGATCATTACATACCTTAGGCTGACAACATGCTACAATTGTTCCAACATATCCTTCTTCAATTTTGTCTCCAAATGTGGGACTTAGCTCCAAGGAGTGATCTATGAATCGTGAGCATTGATCCTTTACAACTTCGATAGAATGCACAACATATTCTATATGATTCCTCATGATCTTCCTTTTTATCCAAATGCATGGGATGAAGAATTCACTAGAAATAGTAATATTAATCTCATTAAAGCCTTTATCCATTTTGTTCCTCAAAAGATCACTCGGATCCCATATGCAAAAACAATTTGGAGCTTGAATCAAAGAATCTATTTGCCCTATGTTGCAAGTAGTATCCTTCACCCTATCACCCTTTTAGCATGTTGTCCATGATGACAAGATTCTTGTAAGGACATAATATGGAGCAATAAATTTGGGATATGACCATCATACCTTGGGCTGTAATCACAATGCTTATCAATAGTTGCTGATCTGAACATTTCAGCAAGCTGAAAATCAACATTAGTACCCAGTGAGGCACCTTTCTCATGTGCATGCCTTTCAACATAGTCATCCGGAAACTCAGCCTCATAGGCTTCTTGACTTGGCACATTCTTTTGTAGCATGGACTCAATCCCTAGTGGATTGATGAGTGTGTATTGAACCGGAACATCTTCCTCACTTGTGCATTCATCAAGTGATGCTTTTTCCCCCTTGACTTCCTCACTATTTTGTTGATACATGCAATCATTAGAAATCAATAAAACATTCTCTACTATCAAAGAATCTTTACCTTCAATCTGCATGTTGGGTTCCTTGTATTCAGCTGTCATTCCTACTGTTAAGTACGGCTTCAGCTTTTCTTCACACTGATTAACTACCTTTTGAGCCAATGCATGTGCAACTGGTGAGACTCCTTGCTCATCCTTTCTCATATTAGTCAATAAAATTGTTAGAAGTGGCTGGAAAATATCATCACTCTCATTCAAAGTCAATGACATAATTGTTTGCATTAATGCAACAATATTTTCTGCATGATTCTTATGAACAGTAGCAAATAATTGTTCAAACATTTGGAGAATAAGATCATCACATTCAAGATCTAACATTAGAACACAAGATCTAATTTTTGCCATAGTTTCTAGAATTGTGACCCTCCTAGCAAAAGAAGGATTTTTGATGTCCTCTAGACTTTGAAAACTTTCAACAATTAACTGAAATACCTCCCTCATGTTGTTGTTGTATGGATTTTCAAGAGCTGTTATTCTTGTAATTTCACTAATACAAGTGATAACTACAAGTCTCACATTTGGATCTAGGTGTCTCAAAAGCTTGGGCTTAGCCAAATGAATCACCGATGGATTTTTTTCCCAAAACATAGACATAGAATCTGACTGTCATACCATGGATAAACAGTTTGCCACTTTCTCCAAACTACCGAGTAGAACATTTTTCAAATGAGGTGGCTGCTCAAGTTTCTTCCCTGCTCTGCAAAGCTTTATTCCCAAATCATCTTTACTCATTAACTCCATGATTCATGGCTACGCATCGAAAGTATCTACAAAAAAAATTAATTTTCGCATAGCTGGCAAGATCATCAACTCTGATACCACTATAATATCCCCTTAGGGCCTAAAATATGAAATAATGGAAATTCCCACAAAGCCTTACACAAACATATAACCACAATCTGATTTTTATTCAAAAAATACAGCAATATGAAATCTTTCTTTATTTATCAAATATCACCAAAGCAAAAATACCCACAAGGAGCAAAGCACTTAAAAATCTCTTAGCCCATGAATACGATGGAAAACATTTTTTACAACCAACAACTGAATTTATTTCTAGTACATTGCAAACTACAAAATAGGAAAATATCCATGTATGATTACAGCAAAAATTTCATAAATAACACCTCATATGGCATGAAGAGGCCAAATGACGCATATGCAACACATGATTGAATAAATTTGCCCACGGATGATGCCCTAAACACAAGTCTGAAATCCCAAAGGTGTAGATAGCCCTAGAAATGGCTGCAAATGTCTCCAAAGACCTTCCCAAATTCGATTCTAACTGATAGGTGGTTGCTCCATTGTGGAAACATTGAAAATTAGATTTGCATATGATGCCCTAGCTGCCAATCTTTGAAATAACCCTGAAACTTTTCCCTAACCCTAAAAAAATCTGACATTAAACTCGAAAACCTTATGCTTATCTCAAATGTGATCTTTGTGTGAGATTATCAGGGAGAAATTGAGAATTTTCATCTCCAAAATCTAAATGCTAATGAGGGTCTTCATCCTCAACAGCTTGCCAATAAAAGATTTCATCCTCAATAGCTGAAGGTGAAAGCACAAGCTCCAACTCTCCAAAATAGAAAATGTTGTAAAATCATCATCCCCATTTCACCCCCAAGCGACCTCCTTTATAGCTTTTGGGTTGCACAAAACTTGAAATAAAAGTCCCAAGTTGGCAGCTCCACTTTGGGCCTTTTCTTTATTTTTAATAAAGTAATGCTTATATTTCTATTTTAGCGTTGACTTCATTAAAATTCACCTTTTTAATTAAATAATAATAAAACGTAAGTTGCCTTTAATATAACATAAAGTTACTTTTTTTGGCTAACTTAGTCATATTATTATTTTACTTTAAGTATTTAAAAATACTTTTCATTTTAATAATAATATTATTATTAAGTTGCCCAAAAGATTAGAAATGACGGGCCCAACTTAAATAATATTATTAATTATTTTAATCTAGAAAACAGACATGACACATTTTATGACCAAAAATCTATTAGAAATAATCAATTGGGTCATAAATATATTATGGATGTGCTTTCAAGACCCTACTAGCTCAAACCCACAATGGTTACCCTTCCTTGCTCGTGTTCCATTGAAGATCTTCCAACTCTAGATAAGAGGGCATTTGCAATCTCCTCAAGCATGTCAATTGGAAATTCATCATTGATGTCATCCAACAAGCCCTCAAAATCCCACATCCTAGTGGTATATGATTGGTACTCGGGTGTAGCTCGGGATGAATGGTAACAACTAGAATAAACAAAGAACGAGATCCTTTGCCTTTTTCATGAAGCTACCCTGTTGTGCTTCACCAAATAGATGAATGCGTATTCATTCAAATTTCACTCATAGGTAGAAGCACTGGTGTAATGTCCCTTTGGGGACCGAAACTGAAAAAGTAGGAAACCACACGAACCCTAATAGGTTAAATTCAGATTTTTAAATCAACAGACTAATTTTTATAACAGCAGACTGGAATGAGAGGAAAATCACTCAAATAACTCATCCACAATAAATCTGATATGAAAACACCTTCAAGTATACACACCACAATCTGAAAGTAGCTAAGAATAACTTAGAACGATTAACCAATTCAAAATCAGCAGTCTCCTAGGGCAGCAAACTGCCTATGAGATTCGAGTCCACTTTTCACTATGCAAATCAATGTAGAATGCCATGAAATAATTTATCTAGCCACGGCAATATTTATACATCAAAAGATTGAAGAAATATCTGATTAGCACAGCAGAAATTAATTATTTATAACAGCAGCAGTCCCGCCAAACCAAGGGCTAGGAAAAATAGTAAATCTCCACCAAAAATCACAAAAATATAGATTCCAGCCTTATAAAACACGGAGATCCGAATATAAAATCAAATTTGAAATTTGTGCCCTAGATAGCACCAAACCAGCTTCAAACTCTAGTAACTCCCTTAGGGAAGAGTTTCAAAATGATGTAAAGCCTTTGCAATCCTTCTTCTTGATGTATCCAACTCAAAATGGAGGGTTTCTCCTCCACCAAGCCACAAGGGTTTTGTCTTCCTTGGATGCCACACATGAGGTTTTTCATCCTCAAGTGGAAAGGTAGTGAGCAACTAGCCCAACAAACCAATTGTATATGAAAAATGCGCCAAAGATGATTGCAAATGAAGTCCTTAAGTCCCTTTTATATCCCTTGTTTGGTGTCAAAGGCCAATTAGATGATGGCCGACCTCTTTAAGCTTCACTTTATCTTTTAATTTCTTCTTTAATGTCTCCAAATCCCAGCCGACCTGCCTCCTAAAGGAAAACACTTAAAAGAAAACATTAAATCTAATAAAAGAAAACTGAAATGAAATGCAATGCCTTTCCTTGTTCAATTATTCTTCTTTGCCACGGAAAGGGAATGGCAAGAAGTCCACATTTAGGCCTCAATTTGAAAAAGGGGACATTACAACTAGACACTTGCATAAAGCAAAAAGTTTTTAAATAATTTAAAATGTAGTCATAATTTTAATTCGAAAACTAGATTTGATAAATCGATCTTACTTGAGAGAGGACACACATGAATATCTTTTTACCAATAGATGTCCTTGTTCCCATAGCACTCCTAATATTCTAGTGCACTATGATGCACTTGATCATATCCGACATCAAAATGTTGGAATTGGCGCTCTAACCTAATATATCTTTTGTACTCCATCTTGATTTGAGAACAACCATCTCTAATAGTATATAATCTACCAACAAAAATGGAACATCCTTGAGACACTTCCACATCTGTTCACGAGATCTTATGCTTGTCTTCCAAAGTCGCATGTTTTTAACCCCAATGCCATTAATAATATTGACAACCTCATTGCTCCACTACTAGTACTAGGGTGAATCCTTCATTTCTCCTAGTCAACGGTAATTGGTTCACTTTCAAGAAGTGATGAATCCAAATAAAAGCATAATCAAAGTGTGTGGGCACCATGAAGTAAAATCAGTAAAGAACCATATTTTCCATATTTCACTAGAGACAAAAAACAATTGATGATAAATTGTTGCATTTCATTAGCGCACCCAATCATGTCATTGATCCAAGGAAGTTCACACAATCCTTAAGTAGTATGTTCATGCAATGTACTACCAAAGGAACCAAACCAAGCTAGGATATTCATCATCAATCATACCCCTACTAAAACATTATGTTTCCATGTCAATTGTTTTGCACGACCTTGTTTTGATCAACCTACTCGATTGCTTGTCTAAAGAGCCCTCTTCAGTATGCAACATCTTACAGTTAACATAAAGAATCTTGTGATTTAATAAACATTATGCCCCTTGATGAGAATACAAGAATGTTGATGAGAGGTCTTTGAACAAGTAAGGATACACCCATCAAAAACAATACAAAAAGTTGACTCGTTACAACCCTTGTTGATATTCGCAACCCGCAAAACTGGTTTCAGCAATTGTAGTGAAACATTGATTGATCTCTCAATGTGGGACTTGACTACATGAGATCAACCTCGGAGAAGGTCGGCTTCCTCAAATGAAAGGGTTGGTTCATTTCACCCCGGCTCATGCAGCCTATCATAACCAACTCCTACTTTAACACTATCTAATCCTATCCTAAGAAATCCAAGGAGACCACTGGGAGAGAGAGAGAGAGAAAAAAACTGAAATAAAAGGGAGGTGATGCACCAAACTGGAAAATGGATCAATTTTGGCTCTAAAAGACATAGATGTAAACCCGTGAATGAAGCTTGGAGGAATGCATGCGATCCTAAAGGAAATTAGATGGGAAAGAATGAAGGTGCGGAAGAGGACAGAGATGTTCACATTAAACGTGGAGCATTCAAAGAAACGAAGTCACACTTACATTACTATCAAAACTTAACCATTCACAAACACAAAGCCGACGCAAGAGATCTCTACATGTGAGCTGCAAAGGACGCGAGCAAGAGTTTTGCAAGCTCATAAGTAGGAGCCGTAAATTCGGTAGAAATGAACATGTATTATGTGCCAAGGCACTTACATTTATAGAATTGAGAGAGAGAGGAGAAAAGGCCAATCACATCCGGTCATTAATGACCTCAATCACTCGCCACCCCAAGGACCACTCGCAGACCAGTGCGAGTGCTTGACATTGCCCCAAGCACATGCCATCAAATCGCCTAATGAAAGAGGACAACGCCGCTAAAATTAACACCGGGTTGGTTGGTGGAGTAGTTGAGCGGTTCATACAGACGCAACTTTTTCATGCCTCAAGGATTTAGATAATTTTGTTTGATCTGTGGCTGCCTCTTTCAATTGGCAATTGCTTATGTTCTGTGGCTTTTAATTTAAAAGCTTTTCGCACTCAACTATTTAATGTTCCCACCATGCCCGTAATGTTCCCACCATGCCCGTAATAGCACGAATCAAGACTTCTTGCCATTTCTCTTCCTGTGCCCAAGAAGGAATTGCACTGAAGGAAGTCCTTGGGTTTTGTTTTTATATCCTTTTATTGTTATTAAAGTTTTCCTTTGGTGTTTGACTCATTAAGGCAGGTGTCGGTTGGGATTATAATGCTCCCAACATGAAATTAAAAGGTAAAGTGAAGATCATTAAGAGGTCGACAAGGTTGGGAAGATTCCCAACATGGAATTAGAAGATAAATCAAGCTTAAGAGATCGGTCTACATCTTATGGCTCTGGCGCCAACTAAAGGGTATAAGAGGAGTCTTAAGGGCTCATTTGCACATCATCTTTTGGCATATACACTTGTACTTGGTCTCTAGGGTTGATTGCTCTTATAACATTCCACTATTGAGCGACACAATCCATTAGTGTGGCATCCAAGAAGGATGAAACCCTTCCTTGTGGGAGATTGGAGGACAGAAACCCTTTAATTTGGTGGTGTTGAAGACTCTCATTGAAGACCATCTTGTTGGTTCGCATCTAGGGCATCAAGGAGGAGTCATACAAAGGCTTTTGTCAATGTTTGGAGCCCTTCTCCTAGGGAGCAACTAAGGTAGAAGAGGATTTGGGTGCCTTCTAGGGCACAAAACTTCATTATTCTTTGATATTTAGATTTATAATATTTTATAATGCTAAAATCTACAATTTGGTAATTTTTGGAGGAGTTTATCTATCATTTTCGGCCCTTGTTTGTGGCTGCCCATGCTACCATAAATTTAATTACAATTGAGTATAATCTCTTGTTTTCTCCATTTCTTTGATGTAGCTTGGATGGATAAATGTTGTTGTACTTGAAATAATTATTTAGTAGCATTTTCATTGTTGTCGCATGGTTGTCTAGTGAGTTCAAGTCCCTATACGATTCGTTGCTAGGGTTTTAAGGAATATTAGATATGTTATAAAAATTAGAATTTACTTCACTTGGGATTTGTGGTATTTCCTTGATTTTAAGTTTCAGCCGTAGAAAAGGACATTACGGTGGTATCAGAGCTTCGGTCTTCCCAACCTGAGGGTTTCTTGTGTGGAAGAAAGATGGACAAAATGATGAAGATGCAAGAAAGACTAGCGGACACCTTGGACTCTCTTGCCTTCACCATGCAAAACCTACAAAGGGGAAGGACATTCAAGGAAGAGCCTAGGGTTTCAAAGGTTAACAATGTTGCAGCTAGCTTTGAGGAGTATCAAGCCCTTCGGAAGTTATTTGTGATGCCTTATCATTTTCCAAGTTTGTAGGATGGAGAAAAGATAGAGTGGGCATTAGAACTTGGTCCAAGCCAGAGCCATGCACAAGGGTCATGGGAAGGATATCCCAACCCTAGAGGAGAAGAGCCCCATCTTGTTGGCAAAGCAAGAAGATAAGATAAGATAAGATAATTATATTAATGTCCAACGAATGACAACAAAAGTAGGTCAATGGGACTATCTGATAAAATGCAAGAGGTGTCAACAGGAGACCCAAAGGGGTCATCCAAACAATAAAAGAAGAGAGAGAGGAAAGGAGGAGAAGCAAAGGCCACCGTGGCCGGAAGAGTGCAAATGGATGGAATCAAGACAAAGGCGAGAGAATCCCACCATTGACACTATAACACTCAAAATTACTAGAACTGGAAAATGAGGATATTTTTTTAAAAACATACATAAAAATAGATTACATAGCTGCAATCATACAGATTTATTTAATCAAATTCTTTAAATCAAATTTGTTCTTTTGATCTATCTGATAACATCCGTGTAAGCCATGTGCAGTTGAGAAGGGTGTATCCAGATCTCCATGATCTCCCTTCGCCACTACTTCGAGTGACAATGCTTACTAGCATTTTGGCTCAACCTTTTTCAGGTCATGGGAACCATGTGAAAGTCCTTGGGTCTACCACGAAGCTAGTTTTCCGACTTCGTATTCCGGTATCCAACCATTGCCTACCTCATGTTTAGTGTTCAACTTCCCATGATCAAGTTACTGGCAATTTTAATTTAATTGGAGGACTAGGTGATCAGACAATGCACACCATCAATGCATTACTTTGGCCAAAGTTTTCCGCCGTGCAGGTTACGGCTAAACTCAAGACAACACACTAGTCTTATGAGTTTAAGTCTTCGCCACCTCACAACTATCCCTTTCACAATTATCTAGATCTTATAGTTTGTATTTACTTTATTTCCAATTTAACCTATCTTGCAAGAGTTTATATCGAGATAAATGCCAAAGGCCAACTAGGATCATCATGAGATAAGTACATTCGTTACGCTGAAATGTATCTATTTCAGCATTTCGCATGTACTTATCCCTTAATATGCCTAATGGATCTTTTCATCTATTTATCTTCCCATTTAGTTTCTCTTTTCCTGATGCTTGGTTTTTTTAACCTTAAATTACCTTTTACAACGATACTCTTCCATTCTCTATACAATAGGATTTACAATCTTATCATATTAATACCAAGTTTACCGAAAGGCCGAATTAAATATATATTAAAACATGTATATTTAATTATTCCTTCAATTAGCTACGCCACTAAATAGCTTATTTAATTTAGAAATTAAAGACAATTGATTGTTACAATAATTGCCCAACTATCGGCTTCATACATTGACAAATATCAAATAAATAAATTTAACAATTTATGATAAGTAAGATTTCTTACTTCTAGTATTTAGCATTTACTCATATTGAGATATTATTACATACAAGGTAATCATCTCTTTATTAAAATCATAAATTACATATGCCGTTAAGGCGAAATATATAACTATTACGGTAACTCTCACATAGTGAGGTTTGAATATTAACAATGGGTCCAAGATCCCAATAAATTTAGTCAAAATTTTGGGATATCATCCTTCTACAAATTGAAATCCAAGTATCTCATTTAGATCCATGCTACGATAAAACTTCACAAGACATGAGTTTCGCATATCCGAACGTGACACTAATTGTCCTGCAAGACTGGAGTAGTGGTATGTTGTCAGTTCAAAATGAACTGGCATGAATATTGCCTCCATTTTTTGATGCAATTATTTAATAAAATATGAAACGATATACATGTTATTTTATCAACAAACGTATGGTAATACAACGGAGGATGTATTATTACATGTTTTTCATCAAGATACAACTATGAATGTACACAAATAGAACAACCAATTTCTATTTCAACAATCATGTTTCACTCTAATCACAAGGATCAAGACATAATCAAACCATAATCATTCAACATCCGAATTCTAATTAAACCACAAGCAAATCATGCTTCACATGGTACAGATTCAACTATTATTTTTCTTACCTTCCAATCAACAAACAACTTAACAAAACTGTCTGAAATCATCATTTCCAAATACCAATTAGACATATTCCCTCTAGGTAATGAGCAACTCTATAAAACGCACAATAACTTTATTTCAAACAATCAAAATACATTTATATATATTTATAGGAACAATCCAACTAAACAGTGTAAAAACACCTCTATTAAATCATTTTAACATGTTCTTTCAGGTAACCGACAAATCAACAAAACAAATTAACCCACATACCACAGGATGATAATTTTGAAGTCTATTTGCATAGAATAACAACAATAAGTTTCTAACACTTCCAGTAACGAAATCCTTTAAGAAAAACTAAGTCATCTTACATAGACTGTTAACACTAATTTATTTTCAATCAGGTAATAAAATTATACCTACATGCAAATCAACTTGTACATATCCAAATCAGTTGCGTTCCAAAGATTAATTTCTTTTCGTTTAGAAATTATTAGAATCAAAGCAAATATATCGGAAAAATAATGAAATACCGGTAAAAACATTTTTCACACTACCGAAATAGTTTTGCTCATACAAATAAATTATTGTTTGACTATAATAAAACCCAGAGGCAGAAATCGATTTGGGGTTTCTAGAAATCAAAATAGAAAATAAAATAAAAATTGATTAGGAACACCCATCTGCGTTTTTTCTAGGTTTAGCTAAAACCACACAAAGGAAACTTAAGAGAATACAAAATCCATCAATTTCCTTTTTAGATTTCATTTCCAAGCAATTAAATCAGAAGTTGTCCACAAATTCATTTAATTGCCATTTAAAACAGAATGTGTATTTCCTCATTATTTACAAATAATGCTGCAGAGAAGGGAGAAGATATTCATGCCTGAAGTAAACCCAGAATCAGCAACCTCTTACTCTTCCCGCTCCAACAAGTTGAATCCTTCTTTCCTCCAAAACTCACGCAGGTATTCCAGAAGAGAAGAATGAAAACAGACAAAGGAGAAATAAAAGAAAATATAATGAAGAAACTATACTATAATGGAGAATTTTCGGGCTTCCCAATGTTGCTTCATGCGTCAATGCATGCCACCTACTTGATGTTAGGTGAAGGCATGTCCCTTTCAAAACTCACAGATTTTTAAGTATTAAAATATTATTATTATTATTCTTTTTAACTTTTGATTTACATGCCAAATCCTTTTAGGATTTAAATATATAATTTCACAAATTAATAATTTTTTTTTTTTTAATGATACCTAACTTTAATGGTAAAATTAATCATCATAATATAAGTCCACATATTGCCAACAATATGTTATCGTAATAATTATTCGAATATTCTCATAAAGTTGGTTTGATATAGCATTGTCAAATAAAACAGAGGCAATATTTATCACGGTCATTGCAAAAGTTGAACAAAACAAAAGATGACCAAACCGATTAAAATAAAATAACCGGAATACAAATAACCGAAAGATTCACTATCATTTATGAACCGTTTTACCTATGATTAAGGCCTAATCATGTTTTAGGAAGGATCATCAAGGTGGGTGCGGAGTTATTCGTTCTGCAATGTCATGCCCCGCAGCAGAAGTTGTGGGTCATGATACGACGAACCAAATGAATTTTATACCCAATGATGATCTCGTCTAATCCTGTTTAGACTTAACTGTAGTTAATTTATCTTACAAGAAATTTTTGGATGTTACGTACATCTTTACCTAAAGATCCGAGGCCGATTGAAAGTAGCATGGCAATATGCCCATGTCCTGTAGTCTGAAGTCGTGGGAAGACCTGGAATGCCAAAGTCCGGAAGAAGGGCAAACAAAACGAGCCCTCTGTGTTCTCCTAAACGGATGCGGCCTCCGAGAGAGGACCCTGGCGAGTGCGATCACAAATACCTCTGGACTGGGAGGTAGCCCCTCGGGTCCTGACAGATCTAGTCCAGAATCCGGACTGGTATCAAGGTGCCGCTTGGTGCCCCTCCCGAGGGGAGCACCGTAAAGAAAGAAGTAATATGTAGAGTAACAACCTGTCTGGGAGGAGGTCAAGGGTCTCATTCGGATCATGAGAGCCTCCTGTAGGTAGAGAGCAAAACATTGTTGATCACAAGACTCAAGAAAGCTACAAAAGACAGATGCTCTCGAAATAAGCAATGGAATCTCCCTTTGATCTCGTAGTAGATAGGACACTTGAAAATGAAGTGATCTTCCGTTTTGATCTCCTGGAGAGAATAGAGTTGACAAATCCTCTCAGAGCGGTCCAACTGGTGATCCTCCACGCGAAGCCTATGAGAGCCCACTTTGAATTGGCCTAGGGAAATGTGGAGTGCCGTGAGATACACGCAGAGCCGGGCCGATAAACCCGTTTGTGATCTCAAGAAAATGTGCAAAGCATAGAAAGCCATCTTAGGACGAAGACCATCCGGAGGGCTGATCCAAGTATGTTGGGTGAACTGCCTGTAAATGTCTTCTCTGATAATTTTGTGCAGATCTTGCTTACAGGTAGGAGGTGGGCAGGTGCATCAAGGGAGTATCTGTAAGGTGGGAGACGGTCCATCTGAATCCCGAGAGAGCCGAGAAGACGTGAGACTCCGGCATACCAAGCAGCGGGAGCGACCGCTATGGTCAGAAAGAGCAATAGCCTTAGAGGAACGGTAAGCAAGGTAGAGATACCTATCTCCCTGCGGAAGAGCCTGAAAGCCCCCGGATGCGATGCAAAAGCGAAACCAGGCCAAATATAGTCTCCAATCTAAAGGGATGAGCTCGAACTCGGCCAAGATGATATTATGTGGAACTGTCTCTCTGCACCTGATGATGCGTCTGAGCATGAGGATCTAACCCACTCAACTATAGCCCAATCGAGTCAAGCAAGGATGGTCCCCAAACCTCGGAACCATAAAGAACCGTGGGTTGCACAAGAGAATCCGAGAGAGACATCTTCGACAAGATGTCCTGGAAGTGGTGGCGGAAGCACTGTCTCTCCAAGATTGCCAAAGAGTCATAACCCTTGTTGATGCGAGGCTGAAGGGCAAGCCGAATGAAGCAGGCCCAGTAAATAAAACTCCTAGATAAGTATAGGAGTTGGTGATCTCAATCTCCTCCCCTCTGGTAGAAGAAATGGAAGTCTGAAGTCTTCAACCCATTGAAGATCATGACTTTGGTTTTACCAAGGTTAACTGTCAGCTGTCTATGGTCGCTATAGAGGGCTAAGGCGTCCAATTGTCTCTGCAGTCCCTCTGCGGAAGAGGCAAGGAAGACTATGTCATCCACAAAAAGGATAGTGTCCACGAGATTTCACCCTGAAATCTGGGACTACCCCTTTTTCAAAAAATTGTTCTTTTTCAAAGTAACGGGTCGTTTTGTGTTTTTGTTACCATTTGTTGTCTCCATTACCCTAGGGTATCCTCAAGGAATCATATAAGCCAATTCCAACAAATACCCACATGCTAAAGCTCATTCTACTCCTCCATCGGGTTTTGTCTGAAAACGTTTTATTTATTTATTTATTTATTTATTAAATAAATAAAGATTGTGTTGAAATTAAACCCTAAAGTAGATTTCCACATCATATTACTTTCGTCTCTAAACGGAGCATTCATCGGGAAGGTTTTTACAGATGGTTAATGTGACAAGTCATTTTCGAGCAAGTGTTTATGACTTCGGCATGTTATTCATTTTTATTTATCCCTTTTGTTTTTGGTTTTGGTATTTCTCTGTGGATTGTTTGGCAAATCCCCTTAGTCTTTCCTTTCGCTTTGCTTAACCAATTCTATTACTTAGGGTTTTGGAAGTCACCCATGGCCTCAGCAGGAGCAAAATCTATTGTAAAATAATGATTTTCAATGAAGCAACATTAATGCAAGTCGCACTTTTGGAAATGGATGTTTTCTCTGTGTAAAGTCATAAATACAATTGCCACTTTTTGGGATGAATTATTTCTAATGCAAGTCGCACTTTTTGGAGTTGTCGGGAAGATTAAAAATTCACACAGAGTCATTTAAGTGGAAAATGAGAATTTTGGAGTTACCTGGAAGGTGGGAATTTTGGGGCTGCCTGGAAGGTGAAAAATTCTCATGCTGGAAGTCAAGTCATTTAAGTGAAAAGTGGGAATTTTGGAGCTTCCTAGAAGGTGAAAAATTTCCATGATGGAAGTCAAGACATTTAAGTGAAAAGTGGGAATTTTGGGGCTGCCTGGAAAGTGAAAAATTCTCATGATGGAAGTTAAGTCATTTAAGTGAAAAGTGGGAATTTTGGGGCTACCGGGAAGGTGGAAAATTCCCACTTCCTCTTCTACATGTTTTTCACACTATTCCTAGCCCAAAAATGGCGACCCACTTTTGCAAAGCTACATGCATTAAATGATATTTATTTTTATTATTCCCAGCAAAGGTTGGCGCCAAAAATAGGTGGAAAGTCAAAGCAAATAGGTGGGCCAAAAATAAGACAAAGAAGCATGCTAAAAATAAAGGAAAGAATTGCATGGAAAAGCAAGCTAAATCAGGCAAACTTGGGCGCCCAAATAAGGAGAAAAAACACATCTTATTATTAGGAATTGCTAAAAATAAGAAAAGGTAAGTGGTAAAATTAGCATGCAATTGCCTATATAAACATAGTGGATGCCATAAGGAGAAGGCAATTAATTCTTTTAGGTGGAGCATGCTGCCCTGGAGGATTTTGGCGCCCAAGGTTGAAGGTGTGAGCATTAAATAAATAATTTTAATTGTCGAGAAGCAACTAGTTTTGGCACCCAAGGTTGGAAGTGCTTTCTTTTTATTATTTTGGCTATTTGCATGTTGGTGTGAGTGCACAGGTGAATTAAATAATATTTTAGGCTTGTTTGGCATGCATGCAAAGTCTAAAAATTTAGGGCAGCAGGCTTTATAATCAGATTTTGGTGAAGAAATTGGGCATTCATGCTATGGACTCCATGTTTGTCTGAATCATTTGCAGGTATACCTCACAGGTGCTCATATTGGTGGAAATAAGGAAAAGTCAATGTCAGATACATTGAATATATCTTCTGAATCAGGAGGAATTGCAGGTTTTGCACGAATTGATCCAATTGCAAGGTCTTCTATCAGAAATAAAAGAAAAAGATCTTAGACAAAGGTTGTTTTAAGCATGATGATGCGTGATGAAAGAGAGGGTTTAACATAATCATGCATAGTTTCCAGGCTTGCTGAGATCAACGATACGGACATAGGCCCTGAATCTATCACTGTCTTGATCGACAGATCTAAAGTCACCGAAAGGTCATCCTTATGCGGGAAATAAAGAGCGGTGGAATTATTCAAGCTACAGATTTCCGATTATGATCCGGTTGCCTAAGTTTGTGCTAGAATGTGCAAAGTTTTATCACCCTCTTTCTAAAACAATCCGGGATGCAGCAGGAAAGACAGTGATCAGATTGGATGCACAATTCATTGAGTATTGCCTCAAGATTCCAACACGGCCCGTGGTGATTGCAATTGGCATGCAAGAAGCTTGTGATAGATGGGAAAAGCATAAAGCGATTGTGTGCATATAATGAACGACAAATATATGAAGAAGCTTAGAGCACCATCAAAATTCCCAAGAACTCTTTCACGATCAAATCTTGTGCAGGAAGTTGATGATATTACTCGGTTACTTTGCAGATAAATGGGGAAGCCAATGCTAGTAATTTCCGCTCATGGATGTATGCCTTTGTGAGAACAATTGAGATCAACAGAGTTGACTCGATAATTAATTGGGCAGAGATCATTAGTAATAACATCAGTGAGCAACTCCGAAGTGTGAGGCGGACTTTCAATTTCAAAATGACTTCATACCTTGTATACGCCGCAGACCTCTCGCAGAGAATATTTTCCACACCTTTGGATAGACGGGCATACTTTCAAAAGATCCCATTTTTGAGTGTTACCCGCGAATGACGATTCCTAAATGTTACAAGGATTACAAGGTGGTGAACGATGGCTTCTTCTATGGATTCATTTTGAAGCTAAACGGTGATCCGAGAGTCAACAGTGAGTGAGCAACGAAGCTTGGGAAGTTGTCTCCCATGGTTGTATCTTCATCCGATTCGTTGACTTCACATATCTCAAGGTTAGTGGTTTCTCGGGGGAACGGTCACTAAGTTGCCGAGGTACCCAAATGATAAGTGGATTATCATGGAGTTATGCAAGCGGCTCGTAGAGTCAGTAAGACTTACAATCAAAACGGCACAAGTCTACAGGTAGCTTCCCAGTCACAGTGGGCCATTATAGTTGCCAAAGCATCCACCGAGCCGGAGGAGTCGAGGCAGAAATGTTTTCTTGCTATGAGCATGAGTTCTTCCTAGCTCGGATGAACTTTGATCCATATGGGATATCAAAGAAGATGATCTCCCAAGAATACTCACATGTCCCTTCAAAGGAGGATTTATGGATGAAATGCAGAAGCGAATACGAAGTCAAAAAGAGAGATTTCAGCAAATTATCAGCTCAACAGGTTTCTGATTATGAGTTAGCACGGATACCTACAAATCTTTTAAATGATGGACATGTAGTGCTTGACACATATCATCAAATGGGAGGAGATAGAGCTGCCCTTCCGGCCAGTGTAGGTGGTGGTCAGACGATTGAGAAGAGGTCTTCCACAGTACTAGTTAACAGCTCAAATTGGTTGTTAACAAAGGGATATTGTTTGGCGAGGCTTTGATGAACCAGCTCACAGGGAATTTCATTACAGATGATTCTAGTAAATGAAAGCATGAAGGTGAGAGCATGTACAAAAAGCCGGAGAAGCTCAAGGTACACAAAAATTCTCAAGCATTGAAAAAAGGCAAGTCTACATCCATCAAGAAAGTAATTTTGCATCCTGGTTGGCTTTGCAAATAGTCCCAGAGGCTAGGGAAGAAATCAACCTATAAGGACAAGGCTTGCAGCTGCTTATGAGTTTAGGAAAAGACAAAAGACCTAAAGCTGCTAAAGTGACTTCAAGGTTGGTTATTGAAAAATCGGGCAGAAGTTCGTTGAATTATCAGTTCCAACTGAAGGGAAGCAAAAGGGAGAGCTAACGGCAATAGACATATCAGTAACCAAAGTGCCATTGGGTCAAATCACCACAGAAGGATTAAAGCAAGATACTCAGACATTGATAGACGTTTTATTCCTCAAGCTTGACAAGGAGAAGGCAGAGAAAGCCAAACTTCAAAAGCATATTTCCTAGTTGTGTGAGATCATCACTAAGGTTGTCAAACCTTCCTCTCAGCCAATATTAGTACATGAGCAGGTGAGTAGCCATTTGATTGAAGAGGTTGAGGATGCAAGTAATCAGGTCAAAGCTATTAATGAATGGAAAAGCCAAATCATCCACCAAGCTTCAAAAAGAGTTCAAGGAAGTACCAGCTAGCCTGGAAAATATGGAAAGGGCATTATCTCAGTTAAGCAACTGATGACAAGCATAGTGGACGAGAATATAGTGGTTGAGAGTAACCTGGATATCTTGGTTAAGATAAATTCATTGTTGAAGGATGTTTTGATCGCAGAACAACTTGTACCTGATGGATTGGTAGAAAAGGGTAAGTAGTTGGAGATTGCGGTTTCTTTCCGCATGGAGATTCTCAAGCTTATGCTGAAAAGAATGCAGTTGTTGGAGGATAAGATAAATTCACTGCCAGATAATGTAGTTGCTTTCACTACGGAAGAGGTAGTTGATGGTATTCATTACTATACGAGAGTCATTCCAAACAAGTTCCCTGCTTCTCTTGAGGAATTGTTTCAAATTGTTCAGAAGAAGATTGATGAAGTCATCATACCTTTCACGTTGGATTCAATTAGCAAACTAGTGAGACTTCATGCAAACATCAAAGAATTCGGGCCTAGTTTGGAGGAAGTGAAGGTAAGCATTGATACTCTTTCCAGGGATTGTTGCGGTTCAAGACTGAGAAAGAAGCTATTGTTAAAACAGATGGGAAAACGTTGAATTACATGTTTGACAAGTATATTCAATATCAGAACAAAGGGAAAGCGTGAGGTGTTTCAACTAGCATATTTTCTTTCTTCTCTTCTTTCTTCTCTTCTTTCTTCTCTCCTTTCTTATTTTCTCGGACAAAATTGTAAAACTAAAGTAATTGGTTGAAAGCCATTACTTTAAGTTATTTGAAAAGGTCCTTTAATTAAGGATAAGTGGCAGATATGCACAACTTTGATCTAGTCTTCAGATGCATGTCACTTAGAGAGGAATTCCAGGGGAAAGATTGTCAGTTGTTTCCTTTATAGCTTTCGCATGTGTGAGTTCAATTATAGTTTCCTATTTGTATTTTCCCCTCTATTCACTGTAAATTGAGGACGAGCCTATGGGTTAAAGAATCAGAATTTGTAATCAGCATTCTTGAGTTCCAGACTTTGTGTTGTAACCTTTGATGTCTTTTCTGTGAAAGCTGAGGAATTGAATAGAGGTGGATTTTCGGAGAACTTTGTGTCAACGGTGCATTGCTTCTTACTTCTGTGTGGATTTTTAGATAAACTTTGTGTTATCTAAGATTTAGATTAGAAGTTTTTCCTTTCCTTTTCCTTTACTTTTGTATTGTGAGATCTATTTGTTTTATCTATGTGTATGAGACCAACTCTGTAAACTATTGGTTGGATTACACATCTTCCTTTCTTCTTTCCCAAATTCCATTATTTCCCTGGTTGAAAATACTTCATTAACAATTGCTTACTTGCTGCAGAATTGTTTAGCTATGGTTCATGAGCTTTGCAATTAAAGTAAAACCCACAGATAGTTATTAGGATCCATAATTGACAGAAATCTTACACGGGAGCCTCACCGGTAAATGAGGGAGATTTATCTCATGACTACCTAGGTTTTGGTCAGTGCGAAAAAAACTAGCCAACAAAGGAGGATGTAGATCAACACCTAGTGAAGAAGACAACCATCCCCTTCTGGATATGGTCCTTGAGAAAGTCCTCCAACTCGTCGATGTAGATACCAAACAAAGTAGGTGAGAGGGGGCAACCCTGCTTAACCCCTGATAGTACTCCTGATGAAATCAAAAAAACCAGCAGCAATGTAAAGATGGCCCAGAACATCCTCGTACAAGCGCATAATGGCAGCAAGAAGGGTTTCGGAAATACCGATGTCTCTGAGTCTACGGAAAAGAGCTTCTGTGGCACAGAATCAAAGGCTTTCCGAAAATCAACGAAGCAATGAAGACCTTAGAGGATCGGTGACGAGCCTCCTCAATGATGGCTCGAAGAGTGAGGATGTGGTCGATGGTCTGGTAAGTAGGCCGGAACCCCGCTTGCCCCTTGGCTCTACAATGGTGCTGCTCCAGGAACTCAGAAAGCTGCATGTGGAGGACTATGGCATAGAGCTTAGAGAACGTGTGGCCAACCATGATCGTCCTATAGTTATTCGGGTTGGAAGTGGGACCTAACTTGTGGATGGGGTGAATGATATGATGGGACCAAGACTTCGGAAAACCTATACAAACCACCTGATTGAAGAGATCCACAAGGTAGTTGTTTAGAGTGTCCAAGCGTGCAGCCAAGAATTTCACCTAGAAGCCCTCCTCATCGGTTGCCCTCTTTTGTTGTTCATGGCTAGGATGGCTTTCTTCACATTCGTGTAAGTAAAGATTTGGCAGGTAGGGGGAGGGGAAACCACTTGGATTTGGGGCTGGCCAGGAATATCATAAAGGGTGGAAGTATGAGTGAACATGGAGTGGGAAGTAAGTCCTGGGGTAAAGAGGAATGGCGGGGAAGAATGGTACACCAGAAACATTTAGGAGAGTGCATAAGGGAATAGAGGTTACTGATTGAGCATGGAAGCTACGGTTGTGGGTCAAGCATGGAGGCATGGAAGCATTATTAAAGAAGAATGTAATATGGATGAATGCGAGAAGATGATTTGCAATCTAAAATGGATAGACTTTATGAACAAAGCTCGAGCATCAAAAAGATCAAAAAGAGGCTATGAAACTTGAGGAAGAGGGAGCCAAACTCCCAAGTTCGTTATTGTTGGCTAGATTTTACGCAGACAAGCATAAAACCTAGGCGATCATGAGATAAATCTCCCTCATTTACCGGTGAGACTCCGTGTCGATTTGTCAATTAAAATATGCTAATATCTATATGGGGTTTTACTTTAATCTTTGTTAAGCTCATAAACCATAGTTATGCAGATTGCTTTGTGCAGTAAGCATTTGTTGTTTAAAAAAGGAAATATTTATAGAGGAAGAAAATAGTAAAACACGGGGAAGAAATGGGAAGATGTGCATCCCAATCAATAGATAACAGAGTTGATTGCATGCACATAGAAGAAACCAAAAGATATAAACACAAAATTATAAGAAAAGACAGATTCTAGATCCAGATCTAAAATAACACAAAGTCTATTAAAAAGTCTAAGATAAAAAGCAAGAAACACAATACACCGTGACACAAAGTTCTCCAGAAATCTACTCTGTATATTCTTTTGTTTCAAGTGGCTCTCAAGGGTTTCAAAGACAAAGTCCGGAACACAAGGATGCCGCTTACCAATTCGATCATTAACACGGGAGGTTCTTCTTCTACTTATAGAATGTAGAAGAGAAAGTACAAATGAGAAACTCAATTGAACTGAAACATAAACAAGAAGTAAAGATGACATTTGACAATCATCCTCCACTAACTCCTCAAGTGACACATCCATCACTTAACTAATAGAATTGTTCCACATAACTTAAAGCAATGGTTTCAAAACCAATAACTTCAAAGTTTTACAATTTCATCCGGGAACATGGAAAATAGAAGAAGAAAGAATAGAAAAAGTCAAGCCAGCTGTAAAATTTATATTTTCTTTTTGTTCTGATACTAAATTTACTTGTCGAACATGTAATTTAGCATCTTCCCATCTGTCTTAGCCACAGCTTCTTTTTCTGCCCTGAACTGCAGCAATCCTTCATTCAACACCTTGATACATGCTTCCACATCCTCCAAGCTTGGCCCAAACCTCGCAATATCTGCTTACAGTGCCACCAGTCTGCTAATGGAATTCATCATGAAAGGCTTAGTAGCTCCATCAATTCTCCCTTGTACCATCAGAAGAGATCCTTCCAGGGAATTAGGCACTTTGCTAGGAATGATCCGTATGTATGAAGTAACATTTCCGACCACTTCCTCCTCAGTGAAAGCAATGATATTGTCTGGTAAAGACGATGTCTTACTCTCAAGTGTCTGCATCCTCTTCTTGAGAGTGCAGTAGATCTCCAAACGAAAAATACTGCAAACTCCAACTACTTCCCCTTCTCGGTCGATCCATCAGTGCATAACTGCTCCGCATGACCAACACTTCTCTCGTGACTTATTGATTTCGGCCAAAGTACTCAGGTTACTCTCAGCAACTGTATTCATATCTACTATGCTCATCACCAGTTGCTTTCAACTGATTTGTTGCATCATTCATAACCTTCAGGCGGGCTGGCACCTCTCCAAGTTGTACAGAAGCTTGACGAATAATCAGATTCTTCCATTAAATCGATAGCCACACGATTGCTTGCATCTTCCATCTCTCGCATAAGATGATCACTCACCCTGCTCGAAATGGGCCGTGAGTGGAAGATTTAGCAACCTTGGCTATGATCTCGCACAACTAAGATGCATGCTTCGAAGTTCGTCTTTCTCCGCTTTTTCTCTGTCGAGCCTAAGGAATAGAGCATCTATCGATGTATACATGTATCCTGCTTGATCCTTTTCATGGTGGCTTGACCGAGGGGTACTCAGTTCTTGTTACATCTTCTTCCGCCATGAGCTCATCCTCTTTCTTTCCTTCCGCCAGAACTGACATCTCAACAAACTTCTGCCCTGACTCCTCGATGATCAACCTTGAAGTTACCTTAGCAACTTTAGGTCTTCTGTCTTTTCCGCCTAGGCTCCGGAGTAGCTGCAAGTCGTGTTCTTCCAAGTTCATCTCCACTCTAGCTTACGGAACCAACTGAAGCCAACCATTCTGAGAAGTTACTTCTCGGAGAATGAGAAGTCGCTGAGTGCACTACTATCTCCCGCTCTGTTTCCTCTCCATCAGAAAGTGCTACAGTGTTATGGCTGCCATCTTCTGAATCATCCAAGGACAAAGCTCTTTCGAACTCGTCATCTCTGCTTCAACCTCTCTTTTTAGAGCAAAATAACGAAGTGGGGAGAGGAGAGAAGATGAGTGTTGCCGGATTCAGTGGAGGCATGGAAGTGTCCTGCTGAGGTGCAACAGTCGGTGAAGTAGTAGATGTTGGAGAAGCCGGAACTAAATTCATAGCCGTGGAAGTGATCTTCTCCTTTGATTGAGATCTTCTGTGCACTTTCATCTTCTCGGACCTTCTGCTGCTTTCTCCTTCGTGCTTCCGCTTGAGAGAATCTCTTGTGCCGAAGTTGCCGTGACTTGATTCATCAATGCTTCATCAAGGCAGTATCCTGCGTCAATGACGGTTTGAAGTATTCACCAAAACAGCGCCAAACCTTTCTTCAATCGTATGGTAGCCCCCTACGTTATCCTGAAGTACGGCTCTATCTCCTCCCATTTGATGGTAAGCGTCAAGTAACACATTCCCATCATCTTTAAGATCCGCAGGTATCCGTGCTAGTCCAAAGTCGAACACTTGCCGTCTTTGATAGCTGCTTAAAATTCTTCTTTCTAACCTCGTACTCACTTTTGCACTTCATCCAGAAATCCTCTATTGAAGGCACATGTGCGTACTCCTAGGAGATCTTCTTGGCTACTCCAAATGGATCGAAGTTCAACCGTGCCATGAAAAACTCTTACTCATACTCGGATAACATCTCCGTCTCCATCCCTCGAACTCTATGAATGCTCTGGCAACTATAATGTCCCACAGTGATTGGGAAGAAGCTCGTAGACTTGTGCCGTTTCGATTGAAGGTCGTGTATCTCCACAAGTTATGCTGCTTTCAGCTCCATGGTGATCAATCTATCATTCGAATATCTAGGAAACTTAACCGGTTCTCTAGAAAAGCCAGTAACCCTGAGGTATGTGAAATCTGCAAACTGAATGAATAGATTGTCAGTCTGGATCTGACTTCCCACGCTTCCTTGCTCACCCTATTGGCCTTTAGGTCCCTGTCAGCACTCGTGAATGAATTCGTAGAAGAATCCATCATTGACCACTTTGAAATCTTTCTCGCATGCAGGTACAGTAAGCTGTGGGTAGCACTCGAAAATGGGGTCCTTAGAAAGAACGCCACATCTATCCAGCTTGGAGAAGACGCCTTGTGAAGCTGCAGCGTATACCAAGTAGGAAGTCATTTTGAAACTGAAAGTACGCTTCACGTTCGGAGTTGCTCACCAATGTTGTCGCTAATGATTTCCGACCAATTGATTATGGAATCAATCTTGTTGACTTCAATGGTCCTGATGAAAGCATACATCCATGTACGGAAAGTGTGAGCATTCGCCTCGCCATTTATCCTGCATAACAATTTGACAATATCAACCTCTCCGCACCAAATTGAACCGCGAGAAGAGTTCTTGGGAACTTGAAGGAGATCTGGGCTTCTTCATGTATATCGTTGTTCATTATGTTCACGCAATCAACTCTATGCTTCTCCCACTGTCGTCGGCATCTTGAATGCGATGGAAGTCATCACCTTTCGCGCGGAATCTTCAAACAATAATTGATGAACTTTGTGTCCAACCGAATTATTGTTTTCCCCAGTAGCGTCTTTGCACCGATCTAGATGAAGGATGGTAAGACCTAACACACTCCATAACAAACTCTGCAGAATGGGTTGTGTATGGAAAAGCTACACTCGAATAATTCCACTACTTTTAAGCGCACACATGAGTGAAGTTTTCCCGCTCTTGATCTATCAATCAATTCGGAAAGAGGTTCGGACCTAGATCTATGTCTCTTATGTCCGCAAATTTGGAAGTGATGCATGACTCAGTTGTGCTTTCTTTTTCATCCCTCTTTGCCATGGCTTTGTCTATCTTTGTCGAATAATTCTTTTTCTTCTTATTTGTCAGGAATTCTTCAAAATCAAAAGTGCAGGATCTGGATAATTCTTGATTCGGAGGATATATTCAATGTATTGGACATTGATTAAAGCTCATTTTCTTTTGTAAAGCACACCGTAATGAATTCTGCGATTAATTGGACAAACAAAGATGGCAACCGAAACATGAGCAGTGGATTTTAATCATAAAAATCTACACTATTCAAGCTCTACCGCCCAAAAATTGATGTTTTATTTGCATGCAAAGTGAGCATGAATTTTTCCAACTTCACTGAGCACTGTATCACTTATGCAAAGCTTGATTATTGAGACACAAATCAACTTCCTTCAACCTGTGCGCCAAAATTGGAAGCTTTTAGCCTTGATTTCACCTTCTTTTGAGCAAAAATCCTCTTCAAATGGGGCGCACTTTTCCTCTGGGCTGCACTTCTTTACCTGTGAATTAATTAATTTATCCTTATGGCAGCCCTTGCTTATATAACCCTTGTGATTCTATAATTAATTAATGTCTTTGCTATTACTGGCAATTAATTAATTAATTAATGAGCTTCACTCTTCAAATGGGGCGCCTATTTTGTGCATGCTTATGGCTGCCATTAAATAAAATAAATTTATTTAATTTTAGACTTCTGCTTCCACTTAACTCGAGCCTCATAGTATGCTTTGACCTTAGCCACTGAAAATAGGAATTAATTTAATCATTTAATACTTTAAAAAGTATTATCTCTCTCCCAAAAGGGGTGCACTTTTTGACATAAAGGGTCTGCCATTAAATAAATTAATTTATTTAATTTTAGAACAGTCTATTTTCAACCACCTTTTGTCCTTTGCCTTTATTGACTTTTCCACAAGCCTGGGCGCCTATTTTTGGTGAATAATTAATTAAATTAATCAATTTAAAGGCTGTCTTTACTTTCTCAAAGGGGGCGCACTTTTTGACAAAAATTCAATTTTTAAGAATCACATGACAATGGGATTTTTACCTGCATGGCAGCCCTGAAAATCCCATGATTCACTTAAGTCACTTGACTTTCATAATGGGATTATTTACCTGCGCAAAGGACAATAAAATCTCATGATTCACTTAAGTGATCTTTCTTTTATTCCACAATGGAAATTTTTACCTTGCAAGGCAGGTAATAAATTCCCGCCTACCTGCTGCCTCTAATTTTTCCATTGTCACTTAAGTGGCGTTGCTTTCATGGGAAAAAGTACCTGTAGCAGTACAAAATTCCACACTGATGCTTCTAATTTTCCCATGATTCACTTCAATTCTTCTTTTTCAAAAATGCGGCCAGCCCAGAAGAGGCTTTTTGGTGCACGACTTAGTCTTTTCCCAGTGAACCAAACCTCCGATGGTAACTTCCTTCTGGCACAACATGCGTATGTGATCCCCAGTTACTCCAGGCCAAGAATCAGGCCAAACTGGCAAAGGAATTGATCTAGAGAAATTTCACAGAAAACGAAACAAGAAAACACAAAAACACAAAAAGTTGTCCAAAGTCGCAAATAAAGTGCAAAACTCATTCCTAGTTAAAACCCTTTCGGTATATAGGAATAACGATATGTTCGATCCCAACGAGATTAAATCGGAGCGCAAATTGCCTCAAACGGGCTCAAAATAAGTAAATACAAATTTCCATGCAGACAAATCCCGACAACGAGAACATAACAATTTTGGGCATCTGGGTATTTGGCGAAAATGGCTAATATGGCTCTTTGGGAATATCTTGACACAATACAAGAACTTTCTGGCAATAAAAACACAAAACGACCCATTATTTTAAAAGTATGAAATTTTTTAGATAGGGTAGTCACAGATTTCAGGATGAAATCTGGGGACACCGATTATGCAAGGATGGACATGCCTATCCCTTTAAGGTTAAGGAGGAAGATATATTGCAGCAGAACTCGTGCCAAAGTGGAGCTCTTGGTTGATTTTCCAAACGGCACTATAGAAACACAAGAGTTTGGTGAAATAGTGGAGCACAAACCAAGAAAGGAGAAAGAGATCAATGAGCACACAACTCAAGGTAAAAATATTTTAGTGTTTGATGATAAGTTGTTGGTGTCTAATGGTTGCATAGGGTTGAATATTCATAGAAAAAAATCAGATTTGGGAGAGGAACAAGGGAATGGCATTGTTGGAGATCATAACCATGAAGAAAGGGAAATTCCGGGTGCCCATAATCACTCTCATCCTGCTGGAATTATCCTAATAGCAGTTAATGTGGAGCAAATTGATGATGGTAAGAGCCACGAAGACATGCCAAACACATATGAAGACAACCAAAGGTATGAAGCTAATTCAGATTTGTTGTTTTCTACCTTGTCATCTCAGATTTGAAATCATGAGCAAACGATCGAAAAGAATGACCCTCAAGTAAGTTTGATGCTTTATAATAAATCATGACAAATGGGTCATCATCATGGTGTCAAGAATGAAGAAAAATTGCAAGGGATTAATGGGGCTAGAATTCCAGGTGACCTTGTTGGGAGGCATGCCTATGGAATAAGGGTCTCTTTTGATGCTCATGTTAATCCTCAGCTCGCTGGAAATTTCAGGACAACAGCATATGGTAAGCAATTTCATCATCTTCTAAGCAATGATTGGCTACATCACCTTCATACTATGTCTTTGCAATGTTTTGGTTATCCTAAGAAATATGCTAACAACTTTGTAAAGATGAAGAGTACCAAATGGGAAGAGGATTCCACTTCAACCCTAGGGAGTGGACTCTTTGTTGACAATCCTATACATGGCCCACATATTTGGGACTTATGGGTTCCTCCTATATCGCTGCCATATTTGCATCATGGAGGGCATTGTGGTCAATTCGATAAGAGGAAGATCATGATGAGGGACAAGGGGGACAAATTCTTCCTTGCAAATTCCAGATTGTTTGCACCTAGAAGTTTGGGATCCGGGGAACCTTTTGAAGGATGTTGATACAAATTTGAGGACTAATGTCTACATCCTTATGGCAGCCACAAGAAACGCGCATTTCTCACCTACGGTGAAAGATATAGTATTCAGAACGGATGCTAGATGGTCTTCCACCACCATGTTGGCTAGATTTTCTACACGTTAAAAACCTAGCAGTCTTGAGATAAATCTCCCTCATTTACCGGTGAGGCTCCGTGTAAGATGTTTATCAATCTGGTACATATGAAACTTAATAACTATTTGTGGGGGTTTTACTTTAATTACAAAGCTCATGAACCATAGCTAAGCAATTCTGCAGCAAGTAGTTGTTTATGAAGTATTTTCAGAAGGGGAAATAATGGAATTTGGAAAAGAAGAAAGGAAGATATGTAATTCAACCAATAGTTTACAAAGTTGGTTTCATACACATGGATTAAATAAACAAGTAGATCTCACAATATTCGAAGTAAAGGAAAAGAAAAGCTTCTAATATAAATCTCAAATAACACAAATTTTATCTAAAGATCCACACAGAAGTAAAAAGCAAATGCACCATGGACACAAAGTTCTCTCGGAAATCTGTCTTTATTCAATTCCTCACTTTCACAAAACGACATCAAGAGCTACAAAGACAAAGTCCGGAACTCAAGAATGCTAATTAACAAATTGTATCCCTCTCCTCAACCCGTAGGTTCTTCCTCCATTTATAGTGTATGGAGGGGAAAATTACAAATAGGAAACTATAACTGAACTCACACATGTGGAAGCTATAAAGGAAACAATTGGCAATCTTTCCCCTGGAATTCCTCTCTAAGTGACATGCATCTGAAGACTAGATCAAAGTTGTGCACATCTGCCACTTATCTAAAGAACCTTTTCAAATAACTTAAAGTAATGGTTTTTAAACCAATTACTTTAATTTTACAATTTCGTCCGAGAACATAAGAAATGAGAGAAGAAAGAAGAGAAGAAAGAAAATATGCCAGTTGTAACACCTCACGCTTTCCTTTTGTTCTGATATTGAATATACTTATCGAACATGTAATTCAGTGTTTTCCCATCTGTTTTAACAATAGCTTCTTTCTCAGTCTTGAACTACAACAATCCTCTGGACAAAGTATCAATGCTTGCCTTCACTTCCTCCAAACTAGGCCCGAATTCTTTGATGTCGTGTGAAGTCTCACTAGTTTGCTAATTGAATCCAACGTGAAAGGCATGACGACTTCATCAATCTTCTTCTGAACAATTAAAAGCAATTCCTCAAGAGAAGCAGCAACTTGTTTGGAATGATTCTCGTATAGTGAGGAATACCATCAACTACCTCTTCCTCAGTGAAAGCAACTACATTATCTGGCAATGAAAATATCTTATCTTCGAGCAACTACATTCTTTTCAGCATAAGCTTAAGAATCTCCATGCGGAAAGAAACCGCAATCTCCAATTGCTTACCCTTTTCCACCAATCCATCAAGCACAAGTTGTTCTATAATCAAAACATCCTCCGGTAGTGAATTTATTTTAACCAAGATATCCAGTTACTCTCGGCCACTATATTCTCATCCACTATGCTTGTCATCAATTGCTTTAGTTGAGATAATGCCCTTTCCATCTCTTCCAGGCTAGTTGGTACTTCCTTGAATTGTTTTGAGGCTTGGTGGATGATTTGACTTTTCCACTCATTAATAGCTTTAACCTGATTACCTGCATCTTCAATTTCTTCAATCAGATGGCTACTCACCTACTCATGTACTAAAACTAGCTGAGAGGAAGGTTTGGCAACCTTAGTGATGATCTCACACAACTGGGAAATCTGCTCTTGAAGTCTGGCTTTCTCTGCCTTCTCCTTGTCAAGCTTGAGGAATAAAGCATCTATTAATGTCTGTGTATCTTGCTTTAATCCTTCTGTGGTGATTTGACCCAATGGCACTTTGGTTATTGATATGTTTGCCACCATTAGCTCTCCCTTTTGCTTCCCTTCGGCTGGAACTGACAACTCAGCGAACTTCTACCCTGATTCTTCAATAATCAACCTTGAAGTTACCTTGGCAACTTTAGGTCTTCTATCTTTTCTGCCTAAACTCATGAGCACTGCAAGTCATGTTCTTCCAAGTTGATCTCTTCTCTAGCTTCTGGGACTATTTACAAAGCCAACCAGGATGAGAAATTGCTCTTCAGGGAATGAGAAGTCACTGAATGTACCACCATCTCATGCTCAGACTCTGTTGCATCCGAATTCACCACAATGTTATGGCTGCCCCCTTCGAATTGTCCAAAGACAATGCTCTTTCAAACTCTGCCATTTGTGCTTTCAACTTCTCCGCAGGGAGAGGTGAAGATCTAGGTGGCTGAGAAACAAATACGAACAATGTTGGATTCAACGGTGGAATGATAATATATGTCTGAGGTCCTGGGGCTACCGAAGTGCTGTGAGTTGACGTTGGAGAAGCTTCGTTTGAAAGTGGCACTGGTATAATGGATGTAGACTTGCCTTTTTCCAGTACCTGAGACTTCTTGTACACCTTGAGCTTCTCTGGTCTTTTGCTACTTTCACCTTCATGTTTTCTTTTCTTTGGGATCCCCTGCAATGAAATTCCCTGTGATCTGGTTCATCAAAGCCTCGTCCATGCAATACCCCTTTGTTAACAACCAATTTGAGGTGTTAACCAGGAATGTGGAAGACCTCTCCTCAATCATTTGACAACCACCTACACTTTCCTGAAGAGCAACTCTATCTCCTCCCATTTGATGGTATGTGTCAAGTACCACATGCCCATCATCTACGAGATTTGCAGGTATTCGTGCTAAACCATAGTCAAAAACTTGCTACACGATAACTTGCTGAAATCTCCCTTTTGACTTCGTATTCGCTCCTGCACTTCATCCAAAAGTCTTCCAGTGAAGGTACATGTGAGTATTCTTGGGAGATTGTCCTCTTTGCTATCCCATATGGGTCAAAGTTCATTCGTGCTAGGAAGAACTCATGCTCATACCCAGAAAACATTTCTGCTTCAACTCCTCTAGCTCTATGGATGCTTTGGCAACTATAATGACCCACTGTGACTGGAAAGCTACCCGTAGATTTGTGTCGTTTTGACTGTAAGTCATGCAACTCCACGAGCTGCCTGCACAACTCCATGATGACCCACTTGTCACTTGGGTACTTTGGCAACTTAATTGGTTCTCCTAAGAAACCACTAACCCTGAGATATGTGAAGTCCGCAAACTGGATGAAGATACAACCATGCTGGGAGACAACTTCCCAAGCTTCTTTGCTCACTCTGTTGGTCTTCAGATCACTATTTAATTTGCAAATGAATCGTAGAAGAATCCATCGTTGACTACCCTGTAATCTTTGTAGCATTCAGGAATTGTCAACTGTGGGAAGCACTCATAAATAGGATCTTTTGACAATATGCCTCGTCTATCCAGTTTGGAAAATATCCCCTAAGAGGTTATTGCATATACAAGGTATGAAGTCATTTTGAAGTTGAATGTCCGCCTCACACTTCGGAGTTGCTCGTTGATGTTGTCACTGATGATCTCCGCCCAATTAATTATCGAATCAGCTTTGTTGATCTCAATGGTCCTCACAAAGGCATACATCCATGAGCGGAAGTTATTGGTATTAGCTTCCCCATTTATCCTGCAAAGCAATTTGGTGATATCATCAACTTCCTGCACAAGATTGGATCGTGGAAGAGTCCTCGGGAATTTCGATGGTGCTCTGGGCTTCTTCATGTATCTGTTATTCATTATACCCATGCAATCTGCTTTATGCTTTTCCCATCTATTACCAGCATCCTGCATGCTAATTGCAATCACCACTGGCCGTGCCGGAAGCTTGAGGCAATAATTAATGAATTGTGCATCCAACCTAATTATTGTCTTTCCTGCAACATCTCGGACTATCCTAGAAAGAGGATGATAAGACCTTGCACACTCCATAACAAACTCAAGCAATTGGGCTGTGACGGAAACGTTGCAGCTTGAATAATCCCACTACTCCTTATTGCCGCATAAGAGATGATCTTCCGGTGGCTTTGGATTTGTCAATTAAATCAGTGATAGGTTTAGGGCCCATGTCTGTATCATTGATTTCAGTAAGCCTGGAAACAATGCATGATTTTGCTGACCCTTCTCTTTCATCACGCTTCATCATGCCTGGAACAATCTTTGTCTGAGCTCTTTTTCTTTTATTTTTGCCAGAAGACCTTGCAATTGGATCAATTTGTGCAGAACCTACAATTCCTCCTGATTCAGAAGATATATTCAGTCTATTTGTTGGTTAGATTTTCTACACAGCCGAAAACCTAGGTAGTCATGAGATAAATCTCCCTCATTTACCGGTGAGGCTCCCATGTAAGATGTTTATCAATCTGATTAGTATGAATCCTAATAACTATTTGTGGGGTTTTTACTTTAATTACAAAGCTCATGAACCATAGCTAAGCAATTCTGCAAAAGTAAGCAAGCGGTTGTTTATGAAGTATTTGCAGAAGGGGGAAATAATAGAATTTAGGAAAGAAGAAAGGAAGATATGTAATTCAACCAATAGTTTACAGAGTTGGTCTCATACATGATTAAATAAACAAGTAGATCTCACAATATTCATAAGTAAAGGAAACAAAAGTTTTTAATCTAAATCTTAGATAACACAAAGTTTATCTAAAGATCCACACAAAAGTAGGAAGCAAATGCACCGTGGACACAAAGTTCTCCGGAAATCTGTCTTTATTCAATTCCTCAGCTTTCACAAAAATGACATCAAGGGCTGCAACACAAAGTCTGGAACTCAAAAATGTTGATTAACAAATTGTGATCCTTGACCCATAGGCTCTTCCCCTATTTATAGTGTATAGAGGGAAATTACAAATAGGAAGTTTTTTTAATGAATTGCCAAATTTTGAAGCTATGAAAAAGGGAAGCAGTTGACAATCTTCCTCCTGGAATTCCTCTTTGCATGACATGCATGATTTATAATTGAAAATAAAACCTTCTATTTTGCATGTCTGCCACCTATTTCCAAGTAATTGACTTCTTCCAGTAACTTGAAGTAACGGCTTTTAAACCAATCACTTAACTTTTACAATTTAATTGATTACTCAATTACTTTGTCGGAGAAAATAAGAGAAAAAAGAAGAAAGAGAAGAAATTAGAAGAAAGTTGTTGCAACACTCTCAGTCTTGTTCTTCTTCCATACTCTGCATGTTGATCCAACCTGTATTGCACTTCTGCTTCATTCACTTTAGCAATGAATGATATCTCTCGCCTTGAATCGGTATGTCTTTTCTCCCATATGTTGTTGAATCATTTCCTTTGATTCTCACCAAACTGGATCTGGAAGCAACTGACTGTGATTTTGCTTGCGGGTGTTGCCTCTGACTCTGACTTCCTCTTATCCTTGAAGCTTTTGCAGTTCTTCTCCAGTACGTGCACCAGTAAAATGCTTGTCAGTAAACAATTCAGACAAAACTCATCATCTTTTATTTTTAATTGCATATGAGCAATTTTAAACCTTGAAAGCACTCCGAGTGAAGGCAAATACAAATAAATTCAATGAAAGCTTCAACCTGGAAGATGGGAGCACATGCACAAGCTCCTGGAAGGAATTTTCCATGCAATGACTTCCACATGGACTGCATTAGAAACAAGAGGATGAATTTTTGTCGACGCCTTTGCAATTATGAGAGTGGATCTATTTTTTTTCTTCGATTCTAAAGATATATTCAATGTGTCAAACATCGACTGTTTTTTCTACCAATATGAGCACCGTGATGAATACCAGGCACTTATACCAACATGCAAATGCTTGGAATAATAAAAATAAAGCTTCTCCAACCCTAGGTGCCAACTGGAAGCTTCCCGGCAATGGAAAATACTCTTTAATGCAAAACACTCCTTTTGGCACCAAAATCCTCTAAGACAACAACCTCCATCAAAAAGAATTAATTATCTCTTCCTTATGGCATCCCATGCTTATATAGCCAATTGCATGCTATTTTTAATAATTGTTTTCTCCTATTTTTGGCAATTATTTAATAATAAGCCATGTTCTTTCTCTTAATTTGGGCACCCAAGTTTGCATGCTCTTGCTTGTTTTTTTATGAAATTCTTTTATTTATTTTTAGCATGCATCCTTGACTTCTCTTTAGCTCAACTAGTTGCTTTGACTTTCCTCCTATTTATGGCGCCAAACTTAGCTAGAAATAATAATAATAAATATCATTAAATGCATGTAATCAAGCCAAGATGGGTCACACTTTTTGACTAGAGGGTGTGCTAAAAATAAGAAGTTAAAGTAATGGGAATTGTTACCCTGCCAAGCAACTCCAAAAATCCCATCCTTCACTTAAGTGACTTAACTTCATCATGGAAATTTTTACCCTGTTAGGCAGGCATAAAATTCTCACTTGCCTACCACTACCAAAATTCTCACTAGCAACTTAAGTGACTCCTTCCAAAAAGTGCGGCTTGCATGCAATAGAGCTTCTTTCTCAAAAATGTGACTTGCATGGGTGAATAATCTTCCTTGATGGGAATTCTTACCTGTCAGGCAGCTCTAAAATTCTCATTGGTACTTTAAGTGATTTATCTTTCATCATGGGAATTTTTACCCTGTCAGGCAGGTATAAAATTCCCACCTACCTGCCACCTCCAAAATTCCCATTGGCAGCTTAAGTGACTTGACTTCATCATGGGAATTTTTACCTGTCACGCAGACTCTAAAATTCCCACTGGCAGCTTAGATCCTTCCTTCCAAAAAGTGCGACTTGCATGAGGGAAGCCTATTTTGCTTAAATTCTTCTTTTTTGTCAGAAGTCAACACTTCATGATCAATTTCTTCCAGCGTCTGAGGCCATGAATGACTTCCAAAATTTCCAGGCAAACAAATAGGCTATACAGAACAAACAAACGGATCAAGAAGAAGAAATTAATGCACGAGTCATGGAGAAAACCAAAAACAAACACAAAAGAAATAAATAAAAACGAAAAACGTTGCTTAAGTGTAGCAGACAATTACTTTGCCGAATAGCTGGTTAGTAAAACTCATCCCTGGTGAATACCTTACTCAGAGGCGGGAATACTGGCGTGCAAATCTTTAGCAGGTTCAATTCTTAAAGACAATTTATTTTATACGTAACTTTATTTATTAATAAATAATTAAATAAAATTTCATGCAGATTTAAATCACGGCGGAGGGATAAAACGAGTTCTGGCATGTGGGTATTTGTCGAATTTGGCTTTTATGACTTTACGGGGATACCTTAAGAGCAATGCAAGCAAAGCTGCAAAGCAAAACAAACACAAAGCGACCCGTTACTTTAAAAAGAACGAAATTTTTAAAGGGGTAGTCCCGCATTTCTTGGTGAAATCTCTGGGGACACCAAGATATCGACATTAATTTTGCCTTCTTTTCACCAATATGAGCACCTGTGATGAATACCTGCAAATGATTCAGACAAACATGGAGTCCATGGCATGAATGCCTAATTTCTATCACCAAAATCTGCTTATAAAGCCTGCTGCCCTAAAATTTAAGACTTTGCTTGCATGCCAAGCAAGCTAAAATATTATTTAATTCACCTGTGCACTTATACCAACATGCAAATGCTCTGAATAATAAAAAGAAAGCTTCTCCAACCCTAGGCGCCAAAACTAGATGCTTCCCGGCAATAAAAATATTTTTTAATGCTAACCACTCCTTCCTTTGGCGCCAAACTTCTCCAGGGCAGCATGCTCCACCTAAAAGAATTAATTGTCTTCTCCTTATGGCGTCCCATGCTTATATAGGCAACTGCATGCTAAATTTAATAATTGCCTCTTCTTATTTTTGGCAATTATTAATAATAAGTTATGCTTTTTCTCTCAATTTGGGCGCCCAAGTTTGCATGATTTAGCTTGCTTTTCCATGCAATTATTTTCTTTATTTTTAGCATGCTTCTTTGTCTTCTCTTTGGCCCACCAATTCATCGTGACTTTTCACCTTTTTTGGGCAATTATTAATAATAAGTTATGCTTTTTCTCTCAATTTGGGCGCCCAAGTTTGCCTGATTTAGCTTGCTTTTCCTTGCAATTATTTCCTTTATTTTTAGCATGCTTCTTTGTCTTCTCTTTGGCCCACCAATTTGCTTTGACTTTTCACCTTTTTTTGGCGCCAACTTTAGCCTTCCGAGATAGTTCCACAAATCCCATCTTTCACTTAAATGATTTGACTTTAATGATGGGAATAAACAACCTTCCAAGAAGGCTCTAAATTCCCATATTCCTTCCACCACTTTAAAAACCTTCCTTCCAAAAAGTGCGACTTGCATCCTAGAAGCTTATTTCACAAAAGTGCAACTTGTCTCTTTCCTTCTTTGTCAGAAATTAGCACTCCATGATTAATTTCTTTCTTTGTCTGAGGCCATGGATGACTTCCAGAAATTCCAAGCAATTAAATAAGCTATACAGAACAAACGAACAGATCAAGGGGAATTAACAGACAGATGCTGCATGGAGAAAAACAGAAAACAAACACAAAATAAATAAATAAAAACGAAAAATGTCGTGGAAGTTGCAGACAATTGCTTTGAAAATAACCTGTCGAATAGTTGGTTAGTAAAAACTCTTCCCTGGTGAATACTCTACTGAGAGGCGGAAATACTGGCATGAAAATCTTTAGCAGGGTTCACTTGCAGCACAATTTATTTATTTATTTAATAAATAAATAAAATTCTCTCAGACAAAACCTGGCGAAGAAATAAAATGAGTTTTAGCATGTGGGTATTTGTCGAAATTGGCTTATATGATTCTCTGGGAATACCTTAAAGCAATGGAGACAACTGCAGGCAATAAAAACACAAAATGACCCGTTACTTTGAAAAGAACGAAAATTTTAAAAAGGGGTAGTCCCAGATTTCAGGGTGAAATCTTGGGGACACCACACCATCGTGCAAATTTTTCATGAGACAACACAATGCTACAACCATCGTAAGATGCTCTAACTAAATTCGCATTTTGGATGGATAGTACTCTCCTTGGACAGCTGTAGGTTGACATTTATGATGAAGATTTTGGGTTTAATATGATGTGTGGAAGGGATTTCAAGTATTACAATTGTTGCACCCTTCCTATGTCAATAACATCCAAGAATTTTGAGTTAGAAATGCTATACTACAGCCATGATGGGCTGTCCTCTTCAAAATTATGGTTGTGCATACCTTCCATGGACAGCGAGAAAGAGGCAGGTTTGGAGACACTCTTTCCACTTAATATGATGGGTAAGAGGGTTTACACATGGAGATTGAGCAAAGCCAACATCCCAACATCTTTGGCGTTGCTTATGAAAAAAATTTAGAGCTGTACATGGACACTACACCCACTCATCCGCACTTCTATGGTCTGATCCAAACTCAATGGTGAACAAAATTCAGTGGGACAGCTTCAAGTCAACAATTGGAAACCCAAATCAGCAAGGTAACAACCATCCAAAGGAGGTGAGCATAAGTTTTGGTATGTGTTGTTTGCATCTTATGTTGAAATGCAATGATAAAGGGAAGAAGGCAATGCTTCCAAGCGTGGCTAGCATGAAGAAGGAAGAGGCATATCTTCAGGGCATTCAATGCATAGAGGCTAGCAAGGGTCTACTCTTGGGTAAGGTGCTTCATGGTGATAATTTTTGGTTGGTTCTAGGCATGCACAGTACTACCTCCATGTGGGGAACACTTGAAGAATTAAGAGCAAATTGGAGCTTTCTTGTTGAAAGCCATCTTCCACGCCAAGTTGGGGCAAGGATGGGTTGCAAGAATCTTGAGTTAAGGGCCAATATGTTTGTTGATTTCAACCATAGACTTGTTGATCTTCATTTTCCAGCCTATGTAAGACAATTTTCAATCCCTATACTACTCATGAATTTGCCTTTTTCCATAAGATTTCAGTTTGATAGTTGTTATACCATTGTCTTAAGGTTAAACATGCAAGAATCAGATTTGGGACTGCCATTAGCAGTCATGAACAGCTATGAACTTATATTTTTAAAGAAAATTCCATTATGGGTTGATATGGGAAGAAGGCTGCAGTTGAAAGTAAGAAACAAATCAGATTTGATAACATTGAATTGGATAAGATTCCATGGTTGTTGTGAATTGTTTCCAGCCTATCCACAATCTGATTTGAGTCTTGTGATAAGAGGAATAGCTGGTCCAACTGACTATTCATCCATTCCTTGCTCTAGGACGGAAACTACAGCAGTTTGGAAGGATTTTGACACAGCTAAGCATGCCAAAGAAGGAGATGTCACTGCTGTTTTTGAAAAGGGAGATAAAGAGGATTTCAATGAAGAGGAGGGCAGTAGAGGTATGAGTTTGTTTGGGTTTAAGCTCCTTCATTTGACATATGTAGCTTCAATGGTATGGACTTAATATCTTTGAAAGGTCAAAATTCTGTCTGAAGAGTTCCAGGGCATCCATGCTATGCTACATAAATGCCCATGTTTCTATAAAATTATGTGTCTAGGATACAATCTTTTGAAATAATCGTCCATAGAGTGTTTGAAAAGACTGTAAAGACTTACAGCTGGAGGAAAAAGCACGCCTAGGAAACAGTTAAGATGGTCTTTTTCCAATAATAATGGAAAACCCTTTTACTCACCAAAGAGTGTGCTTCAAGTACTTACACATTATACAACTTGTAGAATTTTGGTCATAAACACTCATGCTTACCACTACACCACATCTCTGCAGAGGGCTATGATTGAAGTTGTCCAAACCCAAATATAAGTTGAATTTATGGCCTGCGTTTCTTTAGATATAGAAATGAAATGAAATGCAAGATTTTAATACATCCACGCAACCAAAAGGTCCATGGGATCACCATGTAACACTGGAAAATAAGAGTACACCATGCAGTCCACACAACCTAGGCAAAGTATACAAGGTCTGCCAAGCTAAATTTGAGACACAGTCACTGCCAAAAAATAATGATTTTAATTACATCTAAAAGACCAACAATAATAGTCTATCAGACCACACCGCAACATGACATTCTGATGTAAATAGTCTATCAAACCACATAGTAATGCAACATCCTGGTGCAGGTTTACAAGAGTGCGAATAAATACAGCGAATAATTTAAGGCTAAACTCAAGACAATGTAGCTTCTTCAACCTTGTACCATTAATTTTGGTCAAAAAAATCCCCACCTATGCTAACTCTCCTCTTATGAGAAATGAAATAATTTTAATTATGTCTGGTGCACCTAATGGTCTATGAGACCAAAAGTATTACAAATGTCACGCAAGTGAAGGAGCCAAAAATTAGAGCAGTCTTTTTTTCCTTGTGAGGCACTGTTCTTTATCTATTGGTTTGGATCAGAATTTCCCCAAACTTTTCTAATATCACCTCTTTGAAGAGTTTCCCACATAGAGTCCACTCTCAAGATCTCCATATAGCTAATCTGAATGTCAATGTAGGTAGGACATTACATGATGAAATGTTTATTTGTTTCTACTACTCCTATGTTACGTATTACAGATTACCTCTCTTCCCCCAAACCATAGACACTCCCCAATGGGCATTGTGATGCAGGAGCATCCTTGTACATATGCAAAACTTTGGTTTTCATAGTTCTTAGGTGTATGCGAGTCCATTTGGTTGTCCATGGTGTGTATCTAGTCCATTTGGACTCCTTTGGATGTAATAAGTGGCTTTTGTGAAGTTTTCCTCCAAAACCACACTTTTGAATATTTGAATTAGTACTTGTTGTGAGTTAGAAGTCTAGGGATTAGTGTAAGTGTAATAAATGGTGTAAACAGGTCATTGAACTTGAGGTCACTTACGACTTGGCATAACTTGACCCTAAATCACACTTGGTTAGTCCAATCCTAGTTGGGTTAGGGGGAGTTAGAACCCTAACTACCTATCTTCTCATCAAAAGAGTAACGTATTCGAATGGAAGGGGGATGATAGGTTGGTTCAAGAGGAGGAAGGTCTGTAACAAAGCCATGATGGCTCAAGAAGCCTTGTCATACCATGAATTTGATAATAGAAAGGACTATCTTGAGCAATTTCCTATGTTTAGTGATTGCATAAGAATTTGTGTATTGAATATTGTTGTGTATGATTTGTTGAATGTTTCTACAGGTGATGGAAGGTTGGTACCGTCTCAAGGAGGGCTTGAAATAAATCTGAGAATGTGATAATGACAAATAAGACAATCATATGCAAGGAGAATGAAACTGTGTGCAGGAGGTAAGAAAACTGTGATCAATAGGTTGAGTTTCATTTTATGCATGTTCATGGAGTTTCAAGGGATTCAAGAATGGTGTAGTATGTTATGAGGTTATAGAATGTTCAATAAGGTCTAAGTATCTGTGGTATTTGGTAAGAACCTATATTAAGGAAAAACAGGGTTACCTAGTTCCCAACAAGACTGAGTTTCCAATCTTAAACTAAACACTGTTTGGACAGTATTCCCACGTTGTAAAGAGATAGTCAGAGTTGCCAAGGGCTTGCAGGTATGTTTTGGAGTCATTAAGCACTTTCACAAATGATTAAAGAAGAGTAATAAGCTTGAAAACCCTCATACCAGTCTGAGACACTCTCCCACAGGGGTTAGAGACAAGAAAGCTATCTAATACCAAGGACAAGTTGTTGATTCCCAAGGAGATTAGGGTGAATGAAAATGTTCACAGGTGTATGAAAAGTTTGGGAGAGATTAGAGAGGGTTTTTACTAAGCAAAGAAGCAAAATACAGTCTTAACTGGTTGTGCACACTTATGAGAACTTACGGAAGAAACAAACTCTGTGAGATAGTCCATTGCATACTTTAGAGGTCTGTGCAACCATTGCAAGTTGAGAAACAGCTATATAAAGTAAAAAGACACAAGAACCCGTAGATAAACTAAGGAAATTAAGCGAATTGAAAGGAAAATGCAAGTTCAGTCTTCTTGTGACAGCCAGAGCCATTGATGAGAAACCATTGTCTTAGGAGAAAATCTACAAGGGAAACAGTGATCATGAATGTTTGTGGGTGTTGGTAATATGTTTAACCTTTGAAATGAGTAAAGGAATCTGTAGAGTCTTATTTGAGAGCTAAGTCATTGACTGCCCTGTAATAGTCTATATGAAGAAGCTTGTAGGAGCAAACAAACAATTGATAAAGAGTGACAGGGTTGCGAACAAGTGAGTGATTGAGTGGTTTGAATAGTGACTAGGAGATGACAAGGGCAGTGAAGGTGGTGGGTTAGCAAAGAAACATAACCAAAATCAAGGAGAGAAGGACCAAAACAGAGTTAGACAGTTGCAAGCTTAAGAACAAGAACCTTGAGAAGGCCAAAACTGAGAAAGTGAAATGAATGGAGATAAGAGGGTGTTTGAGCATTGAGAATAACATGAACAAGTATGGTATACGTGATTTAAGGTGGTGGTAAGGTTGAAATTGGTCCAAAGTGCTAAAACCCTTGAAAGTGGCCTAAACCCTAGTAGGCCTAAAAGGAGACCTAGTCTAAAGGAGCAATTGAAGTTGGATGAGTTGTACTATGAGTTAAGAGGATAAAATTTGGCATGAAGTTGAAGGATAAAGGGTATCAGGATCACTAATCACTTTTGCCTAAAAGTTTGTAGATTTCTCCCAGCTATAAGGTTTGAGTGCTAATAGGGCTAGAAATAAGGCCTAACTCAAAATGGTAATTTGGGAATAAAAATTGATTGGCAAAAGTGGTCTTTTGAAACTTTGTAATCTTGTCAAGAGGCATAATGGGTCCTTAAATAACGTGACAGTCAAGGAAGAGTGTTTGTAATTTGTTCTTTTCCTCAGAATTTTCCCTTAGGAAAGGCTACTAGCAGTTTTGAGGCGTAAAAAGGAGAAAGGAGATAAATGAATGCTTGATATTGAGCAGGTCCAAGACAGTTTTAGTTCTTGAATGAGTAGTTTAAGACATTTTGGCATTGGTAAGCACAATGAGGCTTCTTGAGGTATGGTGCATTTGCTTGATTTTGGTGTTTTTGCAAAGTGATTCGTTCTAACTTTTGCATTTGTTGAAGTTGATTAATTTGTTCTCTGTATCACATTGTCAGGACCTGCATTGGTCCTTTCATAGTGATAGACAATGACAGAGATTTATGACGAGACTAGCATCCAGTCTTTCGACTTTCATCGGCCCAAGCTCTTTGAGGGAAATTTATCCCCTGCATGACTATTTATATTGGTACTTTTAACCCTGTGGCTTAGGGCTTTACTGCTTTGGGTTAACCCTAGTCTCTTACCCCTCTCATTTATTTCCATTGTTTCATTTCTTTATATTTTGCTAAATTTTTTCTATCCTAGGGTCCTTTTATTCTAGCACTTTCTATTGTTATCGGATCCATTCTCAAGTCCCATTAGGCTACTTCTGATCATGCCAACATTAGTATAATTTTTATTTTTATTTTTTTGTTTCTTTTTCTTTCAATCTTCCTTAGGTGGTTTACATCTACCTGTTTCACACTAAGTGAATCAGACCCTGTTTAAGGAGTGAGAACCTTCTCGTTCCATTCGATTTCTGCTCTTATACTCTCCTGCTCATGATGTCATTAAACAAAGTTAAAATCGTTGAGATGGTGCAGGTGTTTTTCTCCACGTAGCTTCTCTAAATTTTTCAAATTACATAAATTTATTCCTCGAGGGCAGGCAACAAAGAGTCAACCCCTAGTTCCAATGTCACTAAGTCACCGGAGGCATAGTACTTTTATCATTAAGATATTTTGTCTCGGAAACTCGTCAGGTACAAGACAAGTTTATTCTCTCCTCCCATCATTCTTAAGGTGTATCTTCATAACAGCAATTAGGCAATTACGATTTTCCTTTCACTTTTTCTACTGAAAAAGTAAAATGCAATGGCACATCTAGATGCATTCGGTAACCTAACTAAACTTAAGCTACGAGAAGACAATCTAAACACAATGTTTAGTTTAGCTGGCTCCCAAGAACAACTAGCATGGCAAATACTCAAAACTCGCGATAGCACAGCATTTAGATCTTAATTTTTAACTTAAACATTTCAATAATAGAAGGAAGAAAACGACGATCATGAAGAAAGGCTTCGATTAATATTAAAGACATTCCAGAGATTAAACAGGAAAACGGCATCACGGAATACAAATGATAGGCGATGAAATTAACAGACAAAAGGAAAAACACGTACTTATTAAGAAGATCTCCGTCATTTTGGAGGTGGATTCAACTCGCATAGTAAAATATCTTCTTCAGAATGTGAATTAAACTGAACTAATAACATTCGCATGCTCTGCTGCTCACGAATCCCACCAAAATTTTATACCGCCTTTCAGATCTTAGAGCTTAACCCGACCCCTGGTTAGGGACCTCTCATAAGAGGCGAGGACCGTCAAATACGAGTAAATATTATTCAAAATTTAATGTTTAGCCGATAAGAGAAAGAGACTTTCCCCAAAAATTGACGGGAACTTTATTTCACGCCCGGAAAATCTGCAGCTTACGTATTTTTAAATTTGACGGCCAGTTACACGTCTTTCATGTGCATCCTCCTTAATGCGCGAAAATGGGAGTTTCAGAGCAGGTTCCAGGTTCTGTAATCTCTGTGAAACCTTCATTGCACTTGTACATGAAAAAGACGCGAGTGTCGTTCCTACATTAATTTGTATTGGCAAATATTCCCACTAAAACATCAGCCATTACCTTTTCTCCAACGTTTAAATCTCTTCTTCTTATTCGATTGATTTCTGTGTTTTCTGCATAATCTTGTGGAGTACAGGTTTTCGCACACATTTTCCACGCCTCTCCGGTTCTTAAGACTGCTCACTTCTGCCAAAACTTGTTTTAAAACTAATCTATTTTAAAGAGGTAGTGATTTTATTATCCTGCCGAAGGCATGGATATTGTCTTCACTTTACCAATTAAACATTTGCATTGTTTTCAATCGTATTGTGACATGTGTATTTAAATGGGGCTGGACTATAGTTTTAGGTTTTGATTTTTTTATTCTGGCAACATTTTATTGGTCGTTGGCTTTATGTGCACTGTTGAGTGAAAAAACGTAGCAGTTATGAAACATTAATGCATTGACTGTGATGTACAGATTAGGTCGGTTTTGACAGTTTTGAGTGGCTCGAGGGAAACACATGTTTGTTTCTTACACGCTGTGTAATTTCTCATTTTCATCTGCCCGCCAGGAGGTGAAGGACTCTGAAGAGCAAGGTAAGTTTTCATGGCAATGCAATTTAAGTTCTGTGTTTTTGTTTATGTTAATTTTCCTATGTTTCTCTGTGTTTATGTTTGTTGTGATTTGAAGCTGCGTCTAATCCCATGGCCAAGTGCATTTTTCTCTGTACTCATACAGACCCTGTACTCAATCCGAGTGTCGAGTTCTACACAAGAAAATAATTACAATAACAAAATCAAAATTGACAACAGCCAATAACTGGTAAGCACCACATGAGGGAAAAATATATACTTGGGTATCTCTGAGATCATCTACTAACGATCTATAGTCAGGGATCTTGTCAGATTGGAACAAACGTCTACACACAAACGTATGGGAAAAAACACAAACGTTGGTGCTCTTTCGCAGAAAATTTTATTCCAGTTCCTTGCCAATATTCAGAGCATAAATGAAAACCAATGTTAGGTTCAAAACTGATTGACTGAGATATAACAGACAAAAAGTAGTATTAATGTTCGTCATTTTATCTTGGATCAGACAAAAAAGAGTTCTCAGACTTTAGCAAAATAAAGTCGCGGGCGCAAGAGCTCATAGCAGTTGTGTATGTAAATAAAGTAGATATATATATATATATATTATATATATATATATATATATATATATATATATATATCTATGTATGTATGTATGTATGTATGTATGTATGTATGTATGTATGTATGTATGTATGTATGTATGTATGTATGTATGTATGTATGTATGGTTTTTCCATCAAAACACAACTCCAGAATAGCATATGACATCGATAATATCTTTTGCAACCAATAGATTCAATGAAAGCCCTCTCGAACGAAATGGAAATACAGAAAACTAGAGCTCTGTATTTGTTGCCCATTTCGAAGCTTGTGTCCAATGTCATGAGCTTATTGCTCTCTTTTCATGGCTTTGTGATTTTCTCAAACGAACTGAAAATGGTGTTTTACTTACAAAACAAAGATCAGTTGAATATCTTTTATGTGCTTTACTCTTGGGCCCACAGTAATTTCATTCTCTAGCATAAAAACCGATGTTTCTGATTGTATACAGCATGGGTGAATTGATTTAAACTGATATTCTGATCTGTTATTCAATCAAAACAGCAATTACTGAGTGCATCCAATAAATGAATGTGCCTAGTTTCGCCAGCCTTCATGTATTTTATAGTTTATGTTTTATATTCATCTGGTTCAGTCACTTGCTTTCCTTCATTATGTTCCATTTTTCTCCAGCCTTTATGTTTTGGCACAGGCTTGGAAAATGGTCATAAATGTTGTGCAGTTTGGCTTCAAACATGCCGATTGCATTTGCTTAAATGTGTTTTGCAAATTTCATAAATATGTTTGAAGGCACATTTCTTGGTATGTGTCACTCTCATCATGCTTTCCATTAATGACTTCTTTGAAAGTAGGCCACGGAGAAGGCATTTTCAGTATCCAGTTTCAGTATTGATTTTGTTTATTCTGATTCAGAGCACCTGTGCTATGTACGCTGCAATCTTTGCAGCACCGTTCTCGCAGTAGACGATGGCTGCCACTTTGTTTTTCCTGCTCTTTATCTTTTATTTCGAGTAGTTATTGTATTGATTAACACTGTGAAAGTTCGACACAAGGAAACAGTCAAAGAGACAAATCTTGCTCAGAGACAATAACTACTCCAAGTAAAAGATAAACAAGCAGGCAAAAATGAAATGGTGGCCACCATCTACTGCAAGAATGGTGCTGCACATGTTGCAGTGTGCGTAGCAGAGGTGCTCAGAAGCAGAATAGACAAAATCAATACTATAACTGCATACTGAAGATGCCTTCTCCATGGTCTATTTTCAAAAAAGTCATTAATGGAAAGCATGGTTGGACAAAAAATAAACTGGCTAGGTTTATAATTAAATACAAGTAGGATGCTAGTGTAACGAAGCATCTTTAGTCAGCACCAGAGACATATGCCAAGAGATGTACCTTCTAGCATATTTATGAAATTTTTGAACCATGTCTGAATGAATACGTTGTGGGCAAGCAGCATACTCATTACAAACCTTGTCACAGTCACAAAGACTTTTACAAGTATCTAAAATGTTGTAACAGTTTTATATTCATTTGTTCAATCGATCTTAAGCTTATAGTGAATGCCCTATAAATAAATATAAACTGAAGCGAATCAAGAACAACAAACAAGGAAAAACTGTGCGCATCAAGTTGACGATGTCATTTTCATTGCCACAATTCCAAGACAAGGTCAAACTGCATTTGCTCAAGCAACTTCAAACACATTTAAGGAAATGCAATTGGCAGGTTTAAAGGCGGAAAAATAACATTTCTTGAATGTCATGTATGAGAATTCCCTGCTTCTTATGTATACCGCGTGTGGAAGCATAGTGAAGGTACGTCGCCTATTTGATAAAATGTAAACATATCGAGCGCGAACTGAAAATGATTTGCTGCTTAAAGTGATTCTTTAACAAAATGAGTTCTGAAAACATATCATATTTGAGCTACATTCTATCAATCTTAAGCTTGTAAAGAAACATTTCTTCACCTTAGATACTTCGCTTTCTCTATCAAAAACTTGTGCACACCACGTGCATACAATATTGTTAAAGAATCGCTTTAAGCAGCAAGTTATTTGCACTTGACACTGGATATATTTACATTTTATCAAATAGTTCGCGCACCTTCACTATGCTTCGACATATGGCACACATATGAGCAACGCAAAACTCAATTTGCTTAAATGTGTTCCGAGTTGCTTCAGCAAACCCGCTTTCGCCTTGCCTTGAACCATTGTGATGCAAATGAAATTGTAAAGACCATTAAACCTGCAATCATTTGCATTTGAGGAGCCTATATTCTGCGTCTTTCACAAAAAAATTGTTTCTTTCACTCTTTCTGTGCATGGAACCCTCTGATAATTTATTTAATTAAGAAGCGCATCTTAGACAGCGTATTCATTCAGACATCGTTCACAAATGCTGCATAGAGAAGCTTCACCGCAGTAGTGCCCTGCTTGAATTTGATTCTAAACCTGGTCACTTTTTTTGTCTTACCATGCTTTCCATTGATGACTTCTATGAAACTAGACCATGAAGAAGACATCTTCAGTTTGCAGTTTTAATATTGATTTTGCACATCATGGCTACCACTTTGTTTTTCCTGCTCTTTATCTTTTATTTTGAGTAGTTCTTGTATTGATTAACACTGTCAAAGTTGCTTTTGCTGTTGTTCCGCTTTTGTCTCTGAGCAAGATTTTTCTTTTTCACTCTTTCTTTGCATTGAACTTTGACATTGTTGATCAATAGAATAACTACTCAACATAAAACAGAACAAACAAAATCAAGGTTGGATCTGGATACTGAAGAGCTAAGCCAACAAGTATTGATAAAAATCATGGTTCTCTTGTATCGTATAGATGCAATGCACAAGATGCTCATAAATGTTGTGTTGTTTGGCTTTTAACCTAGCAATTGCATCTCGCTTAAATGTGTAACAGTTTTATATTCATTCGTTCAATCAATCTTAAGCTTATAGTGAATGCATTATAAATAAATATATACTAGAGTGAATGAAGAACAACAAGCAAGGAAAAACTCTGCGCATCAAGTTATCGATGTCAGGAAGCATAGTGAAGGTACGTGACCTGTTTCATAAAATGTAAATATATTGATCGCGAACTGAAAATGATTTGCTGCTTAAAGTGATTCTTTAACAAAATGAGTTCTGAAAACATATCATATTTGAGCTACTTTCTATCAATCTTAAGCTTATAAAGAAACATTTCTTCAGCTCAGATACTTCGCTTTCTGTATCAAAAACTTGTGCTCATGAGGTGCAAACAATAGTGTTAAAGAATCGCTTTAAGCGGCAAGTTCTTTGCAGTTGACATTGGATATATTGACATTTTATCAAATAGTTCACGCACCTTCACTATGCTTGCACATATGGCACACATATGAACCACAAAATTCTCAATTTGCTTAAATGTGTTCCGAGTTGCTTCAACAAGCCCGCTTTCAGCTTGCCTTTGAACCATGGTCATTCAGACATGGTTCAGAAATGCTGCCTAGACAAGCTTCGCCCCACTTGTGCCCTCCTTGAATTTGATTGTAAACCTGGTCACTTTATTTTTGTCTTACCATGACTTCCATTAGTGACTTCTACGAAAGTAGACCATGAAGAAGGCATCTTCAGTATCTAGTTTCAGTATCGCTTTTGTACATCATGGCTACCACTTTGTTTTTCTTGCTCTTTATCTTTCATTTCGAGTAGTTCTTGTATTGATTAACACTGTCAAAGTTGCTTTTCCTGCTGTTCCACTTTTGTCTCTGAGCAAGATTTGTCTATTTCACTCTTTCTCTGCATCGAACTTTGACACTGTTCATCAATAGAATAACTACTCAACATAAAACAGAACAAACAAAATCAAGACTGGATCTGGATAGTGAACAGCTAAGCCAACAAGTATTGATAAAATTCATGGTTGTCTTCTATCATATAGATGCAATGCATAAGATGCTCATAAATGTTGTGTTGTTTGGCTTTAAACTTGCCAATTGCATCTCCTTAAATGTGTTTCACAAATTTCATAAGTATGTTTGAAGGCGCATCTCTTCGTACGTGTCAGTCTTGCCATGCTTTTAATTAATGGCTTCTTTTAGACTAGACCATGAAAAAGACATCTTCACTATCCAGTTCCAGTATTGATTTTGTTTATTTTGATGCAGAGCACTTGTGCTATGTACACTGCAATGTTTGCAGCACCGTTCTCGCAGTAGACGATGGCTGTCACTTTGTTTTACCTACTCTTTATCTTTTATTTTGACTAGTTATTGTATTCATTAACATTGTGAAAGTTCCACACAAAGAAAGAGTCAAAGAGACAAAACTTGGTCAGAGACAATAACTACTCGGACTAAAAGATAAAGAGCAGGAAAAAACAAAGTGGTGGCCACCATCTATTGCAAGAATGGTGCTGCACACATTGCAGTGTGCATAGCACAGATGCTTAGACGCAGAATAGACAAAATCAATACTAAAACTGGATACTGGAAATGCCTTCTCCATGCTCTAGTTTCAAAAAAGTCATTAATGGAAAGCATGGTTAGACAAAAAATAAACTGACTAGGTTTATAATTAAATACAAATAGGACGCTACTATGACAAAGCCTCTTTAGTCACCACCAAAGACATGTGCCAAAAGATGTAGCTTCAAACATATTTATGAAATATTTGAACCATGTCTGAATGAATACGTTGTCTGAGATGTCCTTTTCAATTAAATAAAGTATCAGCAATTACCATCGATTTTTGCTTCGTGGTGCTCTCCTCAACACTGTGCTTGATCGGTTTTCCATAGATGCAGGATTTGTAACCTGTTGCTTGATATATGCACTGGACATATGGTATCTTCGAAAATGACATCGTAAAGACCATTAAACCTGCAACCATTTGCATTTCAGCAGGCTATATTTTGTCTCTTTCGCACAAAATTTGTTTCTTTTACTCTGTCTACGCATGAAACCCTGTGATAAATTATTTAATTAAGAAGGCGATCTTATACAGCGTATTCATTCACACATGGTTCACAACCGCTGACAAGCTTCGCCACACTAGTACGCTACTTGTATTTGATTGTACAACTGGTCAGTTTATTTTTGTCTTACTATGCTTTCCATTGATGACTTCTTTCAAACTAGACCATGAAAAAGCCATCTTCGGTATACAGTTTTAGTATTGATTTTGTACATCATGGCTACCACTTTGTTTTTCCTGCTCTTTATCTTTTATTTTGAGTAGTTCTTGTATTGATTAACAATGTCAGAATTGCTTTTCCTGCTATTCTGCTTTTGTCTCTGAGCAAGATTTGTCTATTTCACTCTTTCTCTGTGTGGAACTTTCGCAATGTTAATGAATACAATAACTACTCAAAATAAAAGACAAAGAGCAGGTAAAACAAAGTGACAGCCATTGTCTGCAGCAAGAACGATGCTGCAAACATTGCAGTGTACATAGCAGCAGTGCTCTGAATCAGAATAAACAAAATCAATACTGAAACTGAATAGTGAAGATGTCTTCTCCATGGTCTAGTTTCAAAGAAGTCATTAATCAAAAGCATGGTAAGACTGACACATACCAAGAGATACGCCTTCAAACATATTTATGGAATTTGCGAAACACATTTAAGGAGATGCAATTGGCAGGTTTGAAGCCAAACAACGCAACATTGATGAGCATCTTCTACATTGGATCTATATGATAGAAGACAACCATGAATTTTTCCAACTTCTATCACTTAACATTTGCATTCTATTCATTTGGACACCACTACAACACTGTTTTTTGCTCTTTATGCACTCTATACTCGATAAAATTCAATTTTCTTCTACCTCGTTGCAAGATACAAGTTACTTTTCAAGGTTATTACAGTTTCTTATTTCACTTTCTCTCCTCACCAAAATACAATCTACGCATACTCATTTGAAACCTTCTAAGAGTCAAAAAGTCTCTTATAAATATCTAAAATAAGACTGGCCAAACAAATGAACACTTGCTTAAACATTCTTGCTGCATTGCATGATCAGTTAATTCGCATCGTGAATGTTTCTGGCTGACTCCAATCACTTGTCAAAATGCCTTTGAAACATTTTAGCATCTGTGCAACTTTCTTAGCTTGTGCTAAGGCCATTCTTGCATTTAGCCTTGACTGGATGAATAGACAGATCTGTTTCGTCCTCTGAGATCAGTTTTCCAAAAATGGGCATCTGCAAAAAAACATTTCTGCTTAACTAATTTGATGCTATGCTCCAAAGCACATGCCTTACAACATTTTTAAATGAAAGCTTCTGGGTCCTTTGCTTTCGCATTTGAATATGTTGTTATAACTATTGTAATTTCTCCTTCCTATTTTCAACGCTCAGCTGAGTTTATTGAAATACATGTTTTCTCTGCATTGCTTGTGTATTTGCATGGAGCACAATATAGATTTTGTTGATTCTACATGGCTCCTGCTATAAATGGCTGCTTTTTCTTGTGTATTTCATTGCGCAACTTGCTTCATTGTATCTACAAAGATTCTTTTCCTCTGTACTTTGGTTTGCAACATTCACTAAATGCATAACATGTGTTGTGTACATTTCAGATTCGTGACAAAAGCAAAATCACAGAACCAAAGACATTTCATTGCTACTTGTTTGAATTGCTCATGCTCCATTGCAAAAGGTATAAACATTACTCTTCTTTTCTATATTCTGCTCAGAAAAGTTTTTTTAAATAGAAAAAGAACAAACCAAATGCAAAAGAACATCCATGGCTACCACGATTGTTGACGTTGAGCAATATACATTGTCAAACAACATCGTAGAAAGCATAGACAATGTCTTGCATAGGTTCAACCTTTTCTGAGACTATGCTTTCAAGTACGGAGTCGGTGACTGCTTGTTTGATTCCTTTGCAGTACTGCTCCATTTTCGATACACATCACTTGAACTTAGAAGCGGTGCCATTGAACACTTCCAGACTTTGCTCTCTGTCTCCGATCCTGTAGCATTGGCTTCTCTACAGTTAGAACTAGATCCTGAAAGCCTTTTTCTTATGCATGGTGTTCATAGCTGGGAAACATATTTACATCGCATGAAACTATCTGCAGTGTACTCACCCAAAGCTACCGAACAAGGCCTATGGGGTGACATCTTTTGCATAAAATGGCTTTCCAAATGGCTGAACTTGCCAATATGGGTTTGGTCTGCAACAAGAGGCACAAATTATCTTCAATTCATTCCAAATAGTCAGATACTACCATATTGTATTCTCTTCCATGATTCCAACCCTCTTAGTGGCCATTATGAACCCTTATTCGGAAAAAATGCGCCTTGCCCTGAACCAACAAACAATGCTCATCTATTGTCCCGTCAAAATTCTGTAGAAATGCTTTGGAGGAGTTTATCCAATCAACTACAACAACTATGCCTTGTTAGGCTAGAGACAAGTGACAATATCAATGTTGATAGCCTTTTCAGTTGTTTTTGCCGCATTCGCAACAATGAATTCGACCCTCGCTGCCTATGCAGGTATGCTGCTCAGGCTTTTTGTAGTTCTATTCTTCGACAAGATCATACAACTCTTCACTTTCTCCATACCTGGCTTCACCAGAACCCCATAACAAACATACCGCACATTGGCACATGGCAAGGCCTTGTGATAAACATAGCCACTTTCCATGACCACAACAATATACACACAGACGACTTCATTATCCATTGGTTATGCCTACTTTTTGAAATAAATATTCAATTGTGGGACTCGCATCCTTTCCAAGTTTTTAAGATTTATTCTGGCAATGCACGACTTGGAAAAGCATACAATCTCATCCGATTTTCGCTTCCCGAACCACATTTCCATTACGAACTATTGGCTACAAACTCTCGCTATGTTCCAATACTCGGTGCCATTTATACATCGGAATATACGGACTGTCCAAATGCATACAGAAACTCAAAGCATAACTTCGCAAACAAATGCACAAACCACTATGCACAACCAGAACGAGGAACCGTTGAAATTTTCGCTTCGCTCGATAAAAAGAGATATACGCAAACAGACACATAACAAAGCTGTAACAGATCCCAATGTTATACATTCCCTGCTACTCAAAGGCGATTCATGTGCCAATTTCTTCAATGCCAAAATAGCTCTTATGTCCACATCGCTTAAGACTGCAACAGATGACATTGTCTCCACTGAAACAGTCAACCGAAAAGCAAAAGACTCTTTGCAACTGCAAATGCCAACCGCCATAAAACAATGCAACTCGGCAATGCCAAAATTGTCCCTGCGAAAGCTAAAAACAATTGTGTAAACATACACAACAAACAAGCAACTCTGCACAATTCATTGCCCGTTTTCATGCCCGAACAAATGACACACCAATCCATACATGCGGAATTTGTAACCAACTCCACTTCAAGCACAATCTGACATATTTTACAAATTCAACTAAAAAACATATGCTCAACTGACATCAACAAAAACAATGCCGAAATCCAATACAATTTGTCGACCATGCTCAACAAGCTTGTTAAATGCCAAGTTGCCAAGATTGACATGCCCTCAGCGAATTGAACTGATTCCAATGCTTCCAACATAGGGCAATGCTTTCTGAACTTGAAGAGAGACTCGTGTCTCTTCGACTTGCATTTGGTCAGATACGATGCCAGAGCCATAAACGTCCCCAATACACGTTAAAGGGAGCAATAATAAATGTTCCAACAAATATTGACATAATCCAACAAGCATTGCCAAGATACCCAGAAGAAACAAAAACAATTGTTGTGGCGCTTAAACGACGCCTTGAATACACAAAAGCATATCATTCAGGAAATGTGCGCCCCATAATCACTATGGCAGCTCTTAAACAATTATGTGCAACAACATTATATCTTATGCATGAAATCAAACTAAACCATGACTGGGATCAAACACTCTCTACAACACTCAACTTTGAAACAATTAACAATGAAGAACATGAACATATCTCCTCCGAAAGCAGCTCATCTGATGATGACATCGATAATGACAATGCACATGACACACTAATTCATGGTTTCACTGACTCCTCAACTATCCACTACCTTAAAGACAAGATCATAAATGTCGCTCCTGCAGAAGGCTTTACACCATTGGGTATTTTTCAAGACAAATTCTCAGAAGAGATGAATTTCCCAACTTTGTTTTTTGGGCAACCTCGAAATGAAACAACAACAAAAACAATCGCATATCAAAAAATAGCGCAATGGGAGTTAATGCACTCAGATCGTAGATTTTCTTATCACATAACAAATATATTTTTCAAAGCAATAAAAATACTAATTGACCAAGTGGGTCGTTCGATATGGCTTAGAATCAGAAAGGGCCAATTAAAAGGTCGAACACTATTTTCCAAAGACGTCAAATACAAACCGAACCTAGAAAACATCTTAAGATCTGATATCGGATACATCGATTTCAAAAAAATACGCATTTCCCCGGACTATATGCAACAAACAAGGAAAAACCTTTTTGCAATGATTCGACAACTCGGCCCGCCTACTTTCTTTGCAACATTCTCAAGTGCAGAGCATTGTTGGCAGCCACTAACCGAGGCCCTCAATAATTTATACACCCAATATCAGAACAATGTCCCTTTACAAAAGCCAACACGTTCAGATTGCAACAACTCTAACTTTCTTGTTAAAAACGATCCCGTTACATGCACTCGTTACTATAAACATAGACTCTATGCATTGAGACAATTACTTTGCAAAGACAAATCCTTCTTTGGCCATATAGAAGATTTCTTTTGGGTCACGGAATTCCAAAATAGGGGAAATGCTCATAGCCATTGGCTGATCTGGACAAAAAATGCACCGGTCTTTGGAAACGATGCCAATGACATTATAGAGTCGTACGTTGACCAATACATTACATGTGACACTAGTTCGTTCCCTCAACATATCACTCAATTGCAATGCCATCACCACACACAAAGCTGCAGAAAAAAACAATCCAAGTGCAGATACAATTTCCCCTAGCCTCCAATGACTTGTACAAAAATACTTGAACCTGCAGAACAACCAACAGAATCTGCTATTGCAATTGCACATTCCATTTTCTTTGTTCTCGAGAGCAAACGATACGATACTTGCATAACACATGAAATGTTCCTCCATGAACTAGGTCTTGACGAAATAACATACATACAAGCAATACAATCAACACTCAAACAACCAACATTGCTGCTCAAAAGAAAACCAGCTCAAGCATGGAATAATAGCTTCTCTAAGAAAATGCCCATGGTTTGGCAAGCAAATACCGATGCTCAATATGTGCTGAATGCTTATGCGGCAGCATATTGCTGCTCCTACATGACCAAGATTGATCGAACAATGACAAAAGCATTCGCTAGAATTCGCGCTGAGCACCAAAAGATGCACCTCGATGCTATTCAAATGATACGAAGCCTAGGCAATGCAATGCTAAATACCCACCAAATGTCTGCACAACAAGCAGTCCACATAGTTCTTTCCATCCCTTTAAACAATACATCACAAAAATGTGTTTTCATAAACACTTCAAATCCTGAAGAGCGTACATTCATTCTAAAACCTCCAAGTCTACTTCAACAAGAACCAGATGAATCAACAAACATCATGTGCCGCTCTATCATAGACCACTACATAGCACGACCTCATTCTTTGCATTCCATTTGCTTAGCTGACTTTGTTTCCATTCACAATGGTAGCAAAAATAAAAAACCTCGAAACAAGCCACTGATCATCAGATCTGTCAACTATAGCAAATATCTTGACATAGACAACTATTGCCGTGAAAAGCTTTTGCTTTACATCCCTTTTACAGAAAATGAACACAGCCTAAAAACCAAATTTGCAACTTGGAAAGATGCATATGCATTTCACAAACACACTATCCATTCCAATGAATCCAAATACCGTTACACTACTAACAAGCAAATGGGGTGACATGGACACAACAATTCACGATGTGCAATTGTCTCTCGAATCCTCTGAGAAAATGACAAACATAACTACACATAAACAACTCCCCTTTGAAGACTATGACATACAACATGATTTACCTTTCCCATAATCGACATCAACATTCAGACATTGCAAAGAAACAATTTCAACTAGCAAAACACCCTAGCATCCAAGACAACAGAACATATTTCAAACAAATGCAACTTCTCAATAAGAAACAACAAGCCATTTTGAAAGACATCTCCTTTAAGAAAAATAAAGACCCATCAATTCCTATCTACCTTTTCCTAACAGGAGGTCGCTGGCACAGGTAAAACATTTGTTGCAAAATTGATATTTGAAACATTGGCTCGTATTTACGATAGCTCCATGCATAGCGACCCCTTGAAAATCAAAGGCTTGATCTTGGCATTCACGGGAAAAGCTGCTTACAATGCCAGTGGAATAACACTCCATTCTGCTTTCCTCTTGCCTTTCAATCGATCTGAACTACGCCCACTAAGCAATGAACGATTGGATTGCTTGGCAAAGCACTACCAACAATTACAACTTGCTCTAATAGATGAAATATCCTTGGTCGGAGGTCAACTTCTATACTTCACAGACCAGCGACTACGTCAAATAAAACACATGCCCACAACTTGGTTTGGAGGGATTGACATGATCTTTGCGGAGACTTCTACCAAGCACAACCAGTCAATGACTGTCTTGTGTTTAAAAACCCCAAAATTTCCAGAGAATTGATTACCTATGACTTCTGGAATACACATGTCAAAATATATGAATTGACTGAAACAATGCGTCAGAAAGATGTTGCCTTTGTCTCTGTCCTGAACAGAATTCGCATTGGACAACATTTAGACTCTGACCTTGCATACCTCAACCATACTTGTATTCGGCCAATCCCAGTTGATCCAACACTTCCATTCCTTTTCTACAAAAACATAGATGTTCTTCAACACAATAAAAAAATGCTTGCACTTGCTCCAGGCCGCAAAATTGTCATTGACTCTATTGATGAACAAGATACAACACTAGAACAAATGGAAAGCTACTCTAAAACTGTGGAATTGCCACAACATATAGAACTGAAAGTCAACATGCTAATTGAACTTTTCGCAGGGAACTACGACATCTAAGCAGTTGGTCAATGGTTCTGACGGAGTTTTCAAAACATATACAACAACAAATGGCTTCGATGCAGTATGGATAAAATTCAATGATCCTTGTATTGGAAAACAACAAAGATCAAAACATCCGCAATTGACAACAATGGCAATGAACTAGATTGGACTCCTATTGTTCGAGTTGCTAGACCCTTGCATAGAACATCATTGAAGACACCGGTCACAATAAGAAAACAATTCCCTGTATAACTTTGTTCAACACGCACAATCCACAGAGCACAAGGCCTCACACTTGAACGACTTGCTTTCAGTCCCCTTGGCGTGTCGTCCCATGGGTTGGCATATACTGCTCTATCGCGAGTCAGAACCATTTCCAGCCTTTACTTGTTGTCCCCGCTTACGAAAAAAAAATTCAGCGTCAAACAGACAATCAACACAGAAATGGAACGACTCCGAAATGAAGCTAAATGGAATATTCAGCATGAATTGTCCATAGCTGATATTTCTTCGTCTATTATGATTGCTTCGCTAAATACCCAAAGTCTTCATGCTCACAGAGAGGCCATTCTACATGACCATGAATTAATGCAATCTCACATTCTCTGTTTACAAGAAACTCACATTGCTTCCCCCATTGCAATTGACTACCTAGACGGATACCAATGCTTATCTGCACACCATGTCCATGGTCTAGCAATTTTTATTGCAAACAATATACCTTTCGTAGAAAAACATTGCTTTCACGATGCACATGTAGAGTCACTCTTGCAAAGATATTTCTGCTGACGATAATGCATATCTATTGTCAATGTCTACGTTGCGCCAAATGCACATCTGGAAAACATTTTCATTGTTCTTGAAAATGTGTTCTGATCCCTTGATTTAAGCATTCCCGCCTACATTTTTGGAGACTTCAACATCGACATGCAAAACAAAAATAGAAAAACAACAATGCTTTTAGCATTTATGCAAAAAAACAATTTCAGTTTCCATATACAACATTCAAGTGTCTTCACTAAAAACATGATCGACCATATATGGTCAAACACAATCCTTGAAACCTGTAATACATTGAAAGATTTGCTTATTGGACTGACCACCCAGCAATTTTTGCTCTCTTCAAAAACACCAACAACAACACTGCACAATTGTAAGTGCATACACACTGTTCTATTGAATCAGGAAAACAAATATCTAGTTTCTTCATTCTTTTCTTTCCTTTTCATTTGCGCTCTACAACAACCATTTACATATTTGAATGCTTTGCAGATAGTTACAACAACAAAGACATGGAACACACCTCCAAGAACAAGGACATTGACAACAACGATATTTTGCAAGAATCCTCTAAACGGTAATCTTTTTCTAATGTTTCTTTACTTTCTTCTCATTATTCATTTATTATCACACTTATTCTTTCAATAAAAGCATCCTAACACCATTGAAAATGCAGTCCAAAACTAGCAACACAGCAGCCATCCTCCATACTTGACATTTGTGCAGGCAAAGTTGCAACTGTATTTGAAGGTGATATCCTCGTCGTCTATGGACCAGCACATGCAACCAACATCTCCCCCTCAAAAGCCGAAATCCTCCATGCTGATTTAGTTGACAAAAATGGTCAAATGACAATCACTTTGAACATGAGCAACACCTTCGTGCACAAATTTGCATCCACTGTGGTCGCTGGCTGCGGCCTGCGTGTTACTGGTTTCACCGTCAAAGAAAAAACAAAGTACGAACGAGGAGATGCAAATTGTTCTTTGTCCGCAAATGCAACAACCACCATGGAAAACATACCCACAGTTTGCAAAACACGAAAACTTACACCTGACATGACAATAGAAGAGCTTCTTCATTCAAACGCAACATTCTTTGTTGGGTCATTTGCCGCAATTGTAACAGGAATCCACCACATCAACGACCTTTTCACCCTCTACGTTAAAGACTCGACCTTTGAAAATGGAAAAGCAATGATATTGACACACTCCCTTCTTTCATTTTTATATACATTTACCTTTGCATTATTCCCTTCAATTTTAACTACGCATAGTGCTTTGTCATTGCGGTACATTTGGGAAACTTTCACGTTCCATTGTGTCATACTGATAAGAGATGCCATTGCAGCAGCAACATACCTTTGTTGCTCTTCAAAACTTTATCAGACAAGGAATACGGGGTTCGCTTCAACATCTTTTATTAATCCTCATACTCTACAAGGACCCTCATTTTCAAACATGTTTCTGCAACATTGATGTAGTACCCTAAATTTCAATCCAACATACTTGCCACTTGTCCTTTCCAATTTATCCTTGCAACAAAAAAAGCATGCATGACAACATAATGCTCCGCCAATGATGTTTCCCATCTTCAACAAATCACCTAACCTTTCATTGCACAACGAGCAATAACAACCATGCAATCACACAATACTACAACAAATACAATAGCAACAACAACAAAACAAAGCCTTCGGCAGGATTTGCCATATCATGGCCTTGTTCTTTCACACTCCATAAGATGAGATGAAGTTTTCTTGGTAAAATTGTGTTCGAGATTTATAAAAGTTTATCGGAAGACTTTTGAGGCATGGATCATAATTTATAAAGTTCGCATATAATTTTATCCTCAAAACTTCTATCTCGTCTTATATCATTTTTATTTTATTTTAAAAAGTAAACTCTATCATCATGTTTAGTAGGAAGAGATATCATTTACTAAATCAAATTATCAACTATACCACATTAAAATGCTAAACACAAACTGATTTCATAATCAAGATAAGTTTATATAAGGATGCACCAAATCGGGAAAAAAATGACAAAGGCTTCACCAAAGGAGTTTGTTAACACACGTCTTGAACGTGTAGAATATGTCAAATTGCAATCATCGGGTTTTAATCACGTATAATTGCCTCTAAATACGTGCCTTACTACCGAAGTCAAATAATCATCTTTAATGCATCTTGGAATTCTTCTACTACCCTAAGAAAATCCTCATTTGGTTGCTCGCCTCGTTTGCACATAATATAGTAATCAATTATGTAACTTGTATACTTGCATCCCTTTTTATTGTATAACTCGCAAGATTTGAGTATATCAAATATTTAGTTCTTGACAAGTTGTATCGAAGGGATAAGGACATATTGAGAGGTTATGGCTAGAACTTTTCAAGAAAAATGACCTTAATTTGCAAAACTTTGTAATCTTAGGAAATTAGGAATTTCAAAGCAGGTTACAGGCAATGCCCCTATACTTCGACTCGTATTATTTTCTTGATCGGCCAAAATATTAAATTGTTAGAGGGGCACTAGTTGCTTACAAAAGACATGGTCATCCTCGAGGGGAATTGAGGTTGTTTTCCCAAATGCAATGACTAAGAGCTTTGAAGCAAGCTATGAACATCTACTAAAGCATAAGGCAAACTATTTTTGTCAGATGTTTCAATTGCAAGTGCCGGGGTTGATATGAATGGAAAATGTGGAAGTATATACAAGGTATGTGAATTGCTTGACAAAATGCCTCGGCGAGTGTCATCTCATACAATGCAAGGAGAACCCAGCAATGAAAGTGGCTCTCTCACCAACAAAGCATGTCGATAGGGGTGACACCTAAAATTTAACTATTGGTGTAACCATTGCAGGTCTCCTTTTCGTGGAAGTGCTAGTTGTTAATGAGATTGGATTTCAAGAGGCAATACAAGATGGAAACAATGAAATGAAATGTAGTGAAATATTTTTAAAGTGTTCATTGGACCTAATGGTTTACGGGACCATATATGGTTAGAGTTGCCTCAACTACTTAAAGATGGCGATATTGTAGGTTGAGATGTTTTTTAAGAAGGTTGTTCTTTTTCTTGCTAATTTTGGTTATTAATTCCCTTAACATTGTTATCCTAGTTTCTTTAAATAATTTTAACACATAGCTAACTCCCAATGATTTTGTATAGTTGACTTGAATTTCCTCATAGGTTGGGAATTCAAGGACGTAATCTTCAACGTTTCAATTGCCCGTATGTGCGAAAAACACATCCTCTCCTCTAATTCTTCATTCATGATCGTCCATCTACATGTCTCGCATCTAACCCCATGGGAACTAATCCTTAATTGAGCTATGATAATCTTATCCCTCCATTTGATTTTAATCCCAATTTATGCCTTTTCTCGATGTTCATAGGACGGGTTGAATTTTGGCAAATAATATTGTCATTTTTACTTCTTTTCTTTACCCACATGCATATTCTAAATCTTTCATTCACATAATTTTTCATTTCCTTGTTAAGGTTTAGGCAATTATTTAAACTAATGTCGCATCTATATGACCCACTTTTGGTGTGTGGCCCTCTTTGTCCTAATTCCTTTATTTGAAATATTTATTATTAATAAAAACTACATATACATATGTTTTGTGGGTTGTTCTTGTAACTATTTAGAATAAATTCATTTACATTGGAAGTAGTGTATGACGGGTAAAAGAGAGGTTTCGAGTTGAGTTCTCAAATATAGAGATCCAATTTAAGACCGACCACAATGTGTAGATATAAAGGTGCTCGAGGAGCACTAAAGTCATAAATCTATAGGATAGTAGCCCTAGCCTTAGGATGGTTATAGGCTTCCATGGCCTACAACTAAGGTAAAGATATGTATCCTACTAGGATTTTGAAATAAAAGGGAGTAAGTAGGGGTGGATAAAGTCAAGGCACACAATAATAATAAGACAAAGCAATAAAATAAAGCAAACTTGCATCTACTCTAATATATAGCAATGAATGACCAACAACATGAAGCACATACAAAATAAGAGACTAAAGAGGAATAGAGATACTTACTTATAGAGTGTGTTTGATCGTTGATGCATAATCCTCCCTAGAGACAACAACACTAAGAGAGAATTGTTATGGGTAGAGAAGGGGAAAGCTTCAAGAAGTTCTCCAGTCCTAACTCGCTACGGTAACCCAAATGCAACATAGGTAAGCTCCAAGACTCCAAAGTCAACCAAGAAATGCAAATAGTGTGAACAGAGTAGATAAGAAAGTGATAGTAAAGTAATTGGTGTAGTGATTGGTTGTAAATTGGTGAAAATAATGATAAAGTAGTAGGGTATATATACCTTGATGACATTGCCCATGGGTGATGGCGTTAGCTATAGAAAATCCAAAATAGACGCCATCACCCATGGGCGATGGTGTTGGCCTTGAGGGAAACCACGAGGTCACATGGTGAAAAACATGGGGAACATAGGCCAAGAAGAAAATAATGATGAATAACAAAGAGCCGAGTGACCGAAAACAATAATAATAACGTGCAATAAGAAGAAGTAAACATAATGGGAGAAGTGGACATAATAAGTGTAATGTGTGAACAAAGGGAAGAAACGAGGTATGTATAAGGTGATTGAGGCTAATAGTGACATATCTCAAATGGTGTGTTCTAGCCCACATGACCAAATCGATCATAACTCAATCCTAACAAGCTCCTTAAGGCACCCATTTGGGAGGAGAATACATTAGTAGCCCCTACACAAAACAAATGGTTAGTAAGCGTCAAAACTTTTGTGTATACAAGTAGTAGTTGACTAGAGTAGAATTAGTATAACTAGTAGTACCAACTATTGCATAGAGACCTAGATAGAGAATAAAGGTAGCATCAAAAGCTGTTAGTAATAAATGTACCAAGTAAATCCTACAATTATTGTAACCATAATGTTAGATGAAGCTAATAAAGGTGATAAAGTATTTTGGTGACACATATAATCTCTGATCCATATAATTAATTGTGTACCTATTATTGAGTACTTCAATATTAAAATTGTACTTGAGACACAATTGTAAGGATCCAAAATATAAAACACACTTTGAAAATACAAATAATAATAAGCTCTTGAAGTTGAAAACGTTTCTAGTAATATTTTGTGGCTAGTTATTAAGGCCTTGGATTGGTTTTTTGTTGGTGAGAAAATTTGTCGATATGGCAAATTAGGTGTCTCCACCAACATTCACGGGGCTATGCCCCTCTGCATTGAATGGTGCAGCTCCCATTATTGAATGTAAACTAATCTATTCCTATCTAAATGTTGTGGGTTGGCCAAATAGGTTGGGGATCACACAAGGACACTTCATTGAACCTATGACAAAGTGCTTGTACGGGGTATAAGGGAGGAAATTATAACGATGAGGGGTGAAGGAGAGAAGGAAGGTTATTCTTTGTGAGTAGGCTAATTATAGAGTTCACACGCAATAACCAAAGTATTTCAAACATTTTAAATATAGAGGAAAGCAACAATGAAGCTATTTAGTGAGAAGAACAAACCCAGACACAAAGTTCTTAGATTCATTTATCAAAGATACAAAGCTCTTTCTGGATCACTATGCTTGCAAAGTGCATAAGAGAGAAATAGAAGAAACATAGGAAAATGATAATGGAAGAAATGTAGCTTTTATTTCATGTGCATTGATGACACAAAGTTCAACAACAACAATCCACAATTGCTACAACATAGATGTTATCAAAATCTAGCATTTTCAGGATCCTTGGAATGGAGAAGCCATCTCAATTTATAGCAATGTGAATTGACCTCTCATCTCCCCCACATGACTCTTCATGTTCATATTCCACTTATGACCTTTCATTTTCCATTAGAAGAGACAAATTAAGTATTTCTCTTATAATTTTGAGAAAATACTTTTACAATTTTAAAAATATGTCACTTAAGTGAATAGGACAAAATACAATGATTACGCTCAATGAAGAATTAGAAAGGGGAGAGAAGGAAGAGGGAGAAAGAGAGAAGGAGGGAGGATATGATAAGCTCCAAGCATGAAGAAAATCCACTCTTGTGATGATCCAATAGAATGCCTCGATGTCATTATGAACTCTAAATGAAGAACTTTGGCCCTCTATACTAAAAGAAGCCTCCTCCTAAATGGTGAACACTTGTAGCCTTGAACTCTTTTGCACCATGAGAAACCTCCTTTTGAATGATCAAAAATTGTAGCCCATCAGGTACATTGAGTGAAGAAGTGAGAAGCACTTGATCACTAGACCACTGTAGACAATGAAGGATGTCCTCACACACTTGAACAAACCATGAAAAGTTGCCACTTCCTTTTTACCAACGAGGACTTGAAACAACTTGCTTGTACAATGCAACCATGATGATTTTGCCACCTTGAGGACATTGAAGATGAAAATATGACCACTGATGACCCTCCACAATAATGCACTAATGAATAGCTCTGATGAAGACCATTTTGAACACCTTGCCTCTTTTGAAAATCCTTGAAATGATGAACCTTTGCCACACCACTCGAACACACCGAGAAGAGGAGTGATGAGTACTTGAGAAGTAGACCACTAATAATATTAGAAGATGAATCCCTTATTGATAAACTCCTTTTGATCTTTGAGACATTGTTACATCTTTATGATCAACCATTCACATGGGAGAAATTAGATGTACTTTGTTCACCCAACCATGATCATTAATTCTACTTTGAAGGAGCAATGATGATGAGTGAAGCATGAGACAAAATCTTTTTATTCAGAGTGGGGAAATGAGAATGAGACAAAATCAATTTCATCCACCAATTTACCATGCATTCCATGTGAAATGAACTAAAAGGTCCTTTGTACAAAACTGGTAATTTTCTCATTTTGACACTCTTCGCTCACCGCATCGAGGAATGCGGGAATTGACTTGAAAACAAAGAGAGGAGCTCCGTGAGTACCGATACCATCATAGGATGAGTGAAGGACTGAAATGTGACCACTTTTAGCTCATTTCACCCATTTTCTATTTTTAGAATATTCACCATTATGGTCCCATTTAGCCATTTTTTTGCCATTTTTGTCAATCTTGCCAATTTTGAGTGTCTCAATCATGAGGGAATGAAATAAGGAGTATGAATGCACATTTTTCTCAAACTTAATATTTTTAGTATGTGCTCTCATAGATACTTACTAAAAATATAAATTGTTCTTCCCAAAGTGTCGATTTGAGCGAACCCACTTGCACAATGAGTTTACATAATTCATTTCGAAGCTTTGTTCCAATTTTCAAGAGATTCCGCTCATCATATTGGCGTAGATTTGAGAAAAGGTGAGTTTTTGTGGGAATTACCATGTGGATATAAAAAATACATTAGGTAATGAATGAGTGTATGCAAATACTCTTCTTGAAGGCATTCACACAAGGAATCCATTAGTTCAAATCTCATGGCAATCGGAGTTCGGGAGCATGAGTTATGAGCAAGACAAGATTTTGACATCTAGGGCACGAGAGGAGTTTTTGTGTGAATGCTATGAACCAGATTTTAAAGTGATTTAATGGCTGAAAAGGAGATTAATTTATGTTTTTTGAGTTGTGATTTTGAGTGGTGAGTGATGGTGAGCATGAGTGAATGCATTGATGGAGTGAGGGATGGAAGGAGGAAGCACATGAGAGTGAGGGACTTAGCCATTTTTTGGTTTTTCATCCTCTTGGGGAGGGGGAAAATTTTTTTACCATTAGAATGGGATGAAAGGGATAGAAAAAATGTGCCTTATCCCTATGATTACAAGTGGCAACATGTAATTTGTTGGCGGATGAGGGAGAAGGGCTTGTTTTTAGCACCTGGGGGTTGAGTTCGGGTCATGTGAGGAACCATATGGAAGCAAGGGGGAGGGCACATTTTTTGTCTCCCTTGTCCCATTTTGAAAGGAATGAAAGGGACACAAAGACACGCCTCATCGTCATGGTGACAAGTGGTGGACATGCGTTGCATGAGGCGGGGCTAGAAAACTTGCAAAAAGTGCTTACTGAGGCTTCCCAAGGTCATGTGATGGGTCTAGAAGCTCAAATAGGGGAGGGGAACATTTTTGTCCCCATTGTTCCCTTGGAAAAGGGACAAAAAGTGCGCCTCAGCCTCATCTTTGACATGTGTAGTCTTGGAAAAATTGATTAACTACGAGAGCATACCTTGAGAAAGAGATTGAAAATGAAGTTATCGGAGCTCCAAGAGGTCTTTTTGACACTTATTTATATTATTTTGATTGAAAAAGGATTTTTGAGAATAATGGGATGGGTCCCATGATCTAATTCTTCCTTAAAAACCCTCAAAAATAGCATTTTTCTCGGGACCACAAGGCGTGCCTTCCAAAAACGGATTGTAGAGAGAAGCGCCTTAGTCTTGTGAAAAATCTGAAAATACCATCATTTAGGGAATTGAATTAGATTTTCAATGGTATCTAGTTTGTCCTGCAACTAATTCCATAGCTCCCACAATCATCTTCCTAAGCTTATGTGTTTTTGAACTACAAGCTCCTTCACCTTCAAAAACCCGCTTTCACTAAACTTGTTCCTAAACCTTCAAATATTCCCTAAACTTTCCTAAATCACTTAAAATATGATCTTAGATCCTCAATAACACTTCTTGATGAATTTAATCCTTAAAATTTGTCCCAAAGGGTGCACACATGTCTTAGAAAGGCTAAAAATAACCATCTCTAGGTTCACTTTGAAGAAATTGTTGTGAGAAGCATTGTCTTGGAAGAACTTCATGAAATTGTTTTCATCTTTCCAACACATGGGCAAGGTCATTACAACACATATGAGCACTTTTAGGATAAGGATAGGCTGTCACAAAGGGGGAACTGATGCGGAGGAGTGCTCAAAAGGGCTTACAAGAATATTTTTTTGAGACGGGGTTATAGTTGTCATGTTTCAACATTGAATTTTTCCCTTGCAAAATCTCATGACAACAGTTGGCTCTAGCTTGAGGACATGTTCGGATCGAGTGTAGAAAGTATAGAGTAAGCGGGAACCCCAAAATCTCAAGACAATTGTGTGGAACAATGCCTTATCCATTGGGCTTATGGAGTTGTTTCTTCCAAACACACACATACACACACACACAAGCAAACACACGAAGGGAAACACACCAAAAGCGGAAAAAAACACACAATGAAAAGGGAAATTATATTACAAGGAGGGATATTTATAGAAGCAGAGAAAGAATATACACATACATACTGGCAACGGTCGGGGAAAATTACATACCATCATGGAACAACATACTTAAATATGTTTCTACGGAGCACGAAAATCACTATCTGATCATACCATGCTCCAGAGATGGCTTTGGATGGCTAGAGAAAAAGGAGACACACCAAGATTCCATCTTCATACTTGTATTGTATTGAAAACATTCTTGCATCCAATGAGAACTTTGTTACTTGTTTGAAATTCGGCATCTTACGGCTTCTACTTGATGTTTTGTGATCATGAGGCACCATTCCTTTGTGTTCTTGAAATCAGAAACATTACATTTGTCATGGAAACATTCCCCATTCTTGAATTTTAACATGAGATCATCTTTCAAGTCGTGAGGCATGTAGCAAAGTTGAATGACAAACTAGTTTTCATCCCATTCAACAACTTCTTTGAACATCTCACCCTGTTGTTTTGAGCAAGTGCTTTCCAAGACATATGCCACATCATTAACATGGAGGTCTTCATCTTCCTCGAGTGAATATTGCAGCATGGAAACATGTTCAAAATAAATTAGAGCTTGGGAAATGGTAAGTGCAATATGATTTTGGATCCTTCACTAGAGTCATGCACATTCTCACTTTGTCGTCTCGAATAGTTGTCAATACCTAATATATCCCAAATTTACCCCCTAGATTAATTTGGATAACTCTGTTATATGCACTTAGCCATTTAACAAGCCTAATACATTTAAACGGTCACCGAATTTGCCCTTAAAAGCACTTTGGCCGTTGGCATTCAAAACCCTCGGGAGACTTAGTTAGTTCATTAGCGGGTTATATTTAAAAGGTTGCGTGACATTCATTTGGTCGTTAATTTCAATGCCAAGCATCAAGTAGTAGGTGTAGACACAAAATCACATAATTTGGGTAATTATCTAGTCCTGATTACATACTACTATTCATATTATTCCTAAGTAAGAAAAGTACTAATTAACCCATGTCTTTGGCCACCTTGCTTTACTTTTTATTTATGCTTTTGGTCTTACACCCTTACTTGCTCAGTCTACCTTTTTACTCTTCGGCATTTTTCGTCTTAGACAGGCGCCCTACCTAGGATGCAAGCACCAAGTGCCCCCATCCCCTCTGGGCACCCCTTTCCTCTTTTTACTTTGCTCACACTTTTTAGGTCCTTTCTATCCATTTGAGCATCTTATCTTTTTGGTAGTCAGCCTTTTCGGGGTTAATTATGAAATTTAAGCAAAGGAATCATATAAATATAAAGTTATGTGATCATAATAAGGGACCAAACACTAAGCACTATCTATCACCACCTAAGGTTGCATCCATTAAGACATCTAAGAGCTCTATTTTCATCCATCTAGCTCCATCACAAGGGACACAAGGGCTGGTTTTCGCATCACACTTCATAGGAGGGAAGTTCATTCTATTCCATACACACATTTACTACATTCTACATCTAGTTATTTTTCGTTGTCCAAGTGTGGCACACACAAGAGCAACTGGGCACAATTCCACACACACACACACCGAACTACATTGGGTTTGAGATGTAGTGCAACGCTCAGTCGTAAGTTCACCATTATGACAGCTGAGGATAGTGTGAACCCTCGTTTACATCTTTATTTTTTAGGATTTGATGTATATTCGAGGGTTTTGCATGTTCATTCTTTATTCTAGGTTTCCAGTGACCTCGAGGATCTTGGTCCAACCTCGGAGTGACCAAACGTGACTAAAGGCGAACACCTTGCGATACCTCAGAGGAGGTTTTGGGCATTTCTATAGACCCAAGCACTTAGAAAGCAGGTCTAGGACGCCCACGGGGGCCCTTATCCCTCTCCAGTGCCCTAATCCAAAGCATGCTCCTCTAGTTACGCATTTTCTAGGGCTTCGAGCGATGTTTCTTCCTCTATGTTCAACTGGTCGAGCTTCGATCCAGTCCAGGACTTTTTCTGCGAATCAGCTAAGGCTTCTTACCCTCTCATTACACTTAGGATTTTCACTTTATTTCTTAGTTGCTTTGGGTGTAATTTTTGTATTTCATCACTATTAATTTATTCTTTATAACATCCAAATTATGCTCATAAATTACATTTTATCTTAATCATTTTGGTGAACCTAATGTGAGAGTAATTAAAGGCAGTCATAGGTGATGAACTATTTGTGACACTCCTTGATGCATCTCCCATCTCGATTCTTTTCATGATGATTTCACTACTTATAATGTTGATCTTGATACATGGACAATATACTTTAATGGGTCTCGTTGTCACTCTAGCGTTAGGGCGGGGTAGTCTTCATCACCCCATAGGGTGATCCACTCCCCTTTACATATCGATTAGGGTTTTCCTATACAAATAATATCACCGAATATGAATCCTCATTCTCGTCCTTCTCACCACTCAAAAACTACTCATTTTGCAACCTATTCATACGCGGTGATTCGCACTTATCATAAATCAGGTCAATGATACATACTAACACAAAATAAGAACACTTAATCCTATACAACATGCTTGTAAAATACCTCTTGGCTACATTTGAGTCTTACTCTATTACTACCATTCCTCATAAGGATAATCGTCATGCAGACGTTATGGCTAGCACAATGTCACTAATCCCACAAGATATTACCGATGATCAAGATGCATTCATCATTTGACATTTGTGACATCATTCCATTTCCACTTTACCCATTGTAGCTTGTGCCATCACACCCAATCAAGACAATCCTGAATGGTTTACTCTCATTTACAACTTCTTATATAAACAAACCATTCCGATACTTTACAACCTCGTGAAGATCATCGTCGTGACATGAGGCTACAAGTTATGTCATAGTTGGGACAAAATTATTTAAACACACACTCAATGGTCTACTATTACGTTGTTTACGGTTTCTTTGATATTCTCATTGTTATTTCCCAAATACATGACAACATGTGCGGTAGTCATTTCTCTAGCAAAGCTATGTCTCAAAAGCTTTTGCATCAAGGATATTATTGGCCTACCATGGAACAAGACTACCTCGAATATGCCACTCACTGCGAGAAGTGTCAAAATCACGGTAACCTCCATCACACACCTGCATATGATCTCCAACCGATTGTGCCAACTTGGTCATTTTCTCTTTGGGGATTCAACCTCATTGGCATGATAAATCCTGAATTGGAAAATGGACACAAATTCATTATCATGGCTACTGAATATTTTACTAAATGGGTTGAAGCAGCCCCACTGCAAAACATAACTTGTCCTAACATTTATGATTTCCTCACCTTGCCCATATCATCACTGCTTTGGTGTGCCTTCATTATTATCACGAGATAATGGATCATCTTTAAAAAATAAGGAGGTTAAAAATTTTTGTGCAAAGTTCAAAATTAAACAATCATTCTCTACTCCTTATTACCCACAAGGCAATGGCCAAGCTGAAGCCACCAACAAAACTATTGTCAAAATATTATGCAAGACAATTGCTTCCAGTGGTGATGACTGGCATAATCAACTATTTTACGCTCTTTGGGCTTATCGTACTAGTGTGTGTACGCCTACTAATGCAACTCCTTTTTCCTTAGTCTACGGTACTAAGGCCATCATCCCACTTGAACTTGAGATACCCTCATTGCGTGTTTCGCTCAAAGGCATAATTAAAGACAATGAATATCGTGAAAATTGTCTACATGAGTTATAAATGTTAGACTCGCACCATGTCTAGGTCCTCGAACATCTTCGCGCATATCAATCTCGCATCGCACATGCATACAACCACAAAACTCGCCCTCATGAGTTCAGCATCGATGACCTTATTTTAAAAGAAAATAAGAAAAATACAAATGTTGAAGCTCCTCTTAAAGGAAAATTTAAGCCTAATTGGCTTGGTCCTTACATTATTACTGACAAACTTGGTGGTGGAGTTTATCACCTTACCACCCTTTTGGGAAAGCCACTCAAAAACCCACTCAATGTCATGCATCTTAAGAAATACTACACGTAAAACAACGGTCATTACCTGATGACGCACTCAGTACTATGGTTCACACTTGATTATTGAGGGCATCTTATACACATGAACCTCACACACTACATAGTAGACACTACACATTACACATCTTCACACATCATGTGATTTTCTACATATACAATCTTCCATCTATTCTACATCATCCACACTTTGTGCATTATACACCTATACATAGTACACATTCTCCTCACTACATTCTTGTACACATTTATATGATCTACACATATTACATTACACATTACACGCTCTCTCTCATACATTACACACTTCACATACGGCATCTTCTCATCACCACATCTATTACATATATTACACATTTTACTCATCTTATTCTACGTGTTGCATTCATTGCCCGACGAAGCCCTCTAATCTCACGATCCATACTCGAAACTCGAGGGTATACATACCAAATGGACCTCATCAACTCAAAGCGTTTAATCAATCAATATTTTTATCATACCATGTGACATTCCTAGCTAGTGTCTTCTTCATACATTTCGTGATATACACTTTGTGATACATCATCACATTTTTACCATCCTATTCATATATTTTATGATAAATGCCTTGTCTTTACATCATCACGCTTGCTAACATCTCACTCACCCATTTGGTGATATACGCTTTAGGCTAAATCATCACACATTCAAAATCAATCATCCATATGTCGCATTTAATATCATCAATGCATTAAAATTCTATAATCATCACTCAGTTCATCACCCCTTTTCTACATACAACACATTTCTCAAATCATTTCCCGACAAACACACTCTCGTTTACGGTTCATTCTTGATTTCTTTGAGAGGGCATGAATAAATAAACCTCATTGCATACATACGCATCCACTCATGGCGCACACTATTCCTATCATTCCCTCTTGCATTCCATTCCATCCACTCCCCTCCGCATGTTGTATCTTGGTTGTATTTAGTCTTGCTTACATTTAATTGTTACATGTTCACTTTATTACACATGCTAGATAGATATCTTGTATGTCATTATCTTTATCATACACACATGTGCGTTCACTTGCCTTTCTAGTTGTGATCGCATATTATACAGGTCCATTACACGCAGTATGGATGCTTGGCGCCGTACCTCTTACCAGTCCCATAGGGCTCACGGGGTCCAATTTCCTACACTACAAGTGTTATTGTTCCATAGCACGTTACTTTCTCATATGAGACACGCCTTGACATACTTTTTATCTTTTTAACATGCTAATAGGTGTTTCATGTGCAACGTTTTGTTTTGTAGGACTATTTGCTTTCATGGTTGTCTATTACATTATTTGTCATTGTATGCTCTTATTTGTGGGATTTACCCTTTGTCTTGTGTACACACTTTCTGTTTCTTTGCCACTATGACCTTGATTGTCTTGCTGACATTGTGAGCGATGTCCCATGTTTCTGCAACCCACTTTTTGCGGTCTACATTGTCTTTTGTTTGTGTCTTAGCTTATAAATTTTGTGTAGCTTACATTTTGTCTTTTACGTGTGTGTTTGTCTTTGCTTGTAGTAACAATTGTTTCCTAGCCACTTTGTTGATGTGTGCCTTGGTTTCTACTAAGCACATTCCCTCCCCCTTTTAGGGCAGCGAGTTTAACAACAACGGTCGATCCTTTTTGGGCCGCATACTTCTTTAGCGATGTCGCATGTACCCCATATGAGGGGGGCATCATTTGGGTGATTCAGTCACCCCATACAACATTACACAACACGGTGCGGTGACAACACATTTTCGAGTTTCGAACAAGGCTTAGAATCATACTTGGGTTGTTAGTACAACGGCCTTTCCTGGATGCCTAAAACTAGGGGAAATACAACGGGCTTTCTTGGATACCTGAGACTAGGAGGCGATTACACAACGATTGGTAGTTTAGCACATTCTACATAACTTCATCCACAATGGCTTTTACAGGGTAGATAGTCCTTAGCACATGTGTTTATACACACCATTTGTAGTGGTGTTCTACACAGCGTGGGAAGTAGTTAAAGGTTGGAGGATGACACTAGAATATTCTCTCTATACTTCTTCCATTTCATTAGGGTGAGATCACCGAAAAAATCACACGTTGACATCATCTACAACATCCTTTCTACACTCTTTCCTCATCACGGATCAGGTGCACATGTTCCTTTTTCAACATTTTTACATACTTACATACTTTCCTTACACAACTTTTTTACATATTTTGATCATGCACATGCGTATTTGACTACTTGTTGGCTTCTCTTTTCGGGTTCGTCCGTATGGGAAGTGTAGTCAATAACAACATTACACACATCAACATCAACAATGGTACATCATGACATCTACACATGTGTTTCCGCCCTAGGTTCATTTTCATCATCACTTTTTACACTTCCTCATCCTTAACATCCACACTTCACATTTTTATCACTCCACACTTTGTCTAGTCCCTCGGCACACTTTTGCCATCGATCTACATGGTTATCAGGTACACATCTCTATCTACTTTATGTTATTGAGCTTTCCGCTCACCAACATAAAGTGGGGGAAATGTAAACACAAAATCACGCACTTTGGGTAATTATCTAGTCCTAATTACATACTACTATTCATATGATTCCTAAGTAAGAAAAGTACTAATTAACCCATGCCTTTGGCCACCTTGCTTTATTTTCTATGTCTGTTTTTGGTCTTACACCCTTACTTGCTCAGTGTGCCTTTTTAGTCTTTAGCATTTGTCATCACGAACACCGATTGCCTAGCCAGGATGCTAGCACTAGGCGCCCTCGTCCCCTATGGGTGCCTTTATCCTCTTTGTACTTTACTCACACTTTTCAGGTCCTTTCTATCCGTTTGAGCATCTTATCTTTTTGGTAGTCGACCTTTTCGAGGTTAATTACGAAATCCAAGCAAAGGAGTCTTATAAATATAAAGTTATGCGATCATAATAAGGGACTAAAAACTAAGCACTATCTATCACCACCTAAGGTTGCATCCATCAAGGCATCTAAGAGCTCCATTTGCATCCATCTAGCTCCATCAAAAGGGACACAAGGGTTGGTTTTTGCATCACACTTCATAGGAGGGAAGTTTATTTTATTCCATGCACACATTTACTACATTCTACATCTAGTTACTTGCTCGCTATCCAAGTGCGACATGCACAAGAGCAACCTAGGGCACAATTCCGCACACACACACACAAAGAACTACATTAGGTCTAAGATGTAGTGCAGTGCTTAGTCGTAAGTTCACCATTGTGAGATTGAGGACAATCGACCCCTCATTTTGCATCTTTATTTTTAGGATTTGATGTCTTTTTGAGGGTTTTGTAGGTTCATTCTTTATTACAGGTTTCCAATGACCTCGCGATATTGGTGCGACCTCGAAGTGACCAAAGGTGACTAAAGGCGAACACCTTGCAACACCTCAAAGGAGGTTTTGAGCATTTTGCATACCCAGTGCCTAGACACGAGTCCACAAAGCCCACGAGACACCCCTATTCCTCTCCAGGGACCCTAGTCCAACTTGTTCCTCCGTTCTACATTTTTCAAGGCTTTTATACGACACTTCTTCCTCTCTATTGATCAGTGAGCTTCGATCCGGTCTAGACTTTCTTGCAAATCAACTAAGGCTTCTTTTTTCACTTTATTGCTTAGTTGTTTTGGGTGTAATTTTTGTGTTTCATCACTATTCATTTCTTGCTGCTATAACATTGATTAGGCTCATAAATTACATTTTAGCTTAATCAAGAAGCCACTTGGTGGGATTCAGCTCTCCTCAAAGTTTTGGCTTCGGCGGACATGAAACCTGCGGAATAAACTACATTCTATAATATTTCGGAACTGCAGCGTGGAAAACAAGTCGGTGATGGCCAAAAAAATGCATGGCGAGTTAGGATGACGGTGGCATAAGATCAATGGTCAAGGCAAGGATACGTGTTGGCTTTCCAAGAGTCTTGAGGCAGATGTATTTTATAGACCTCAAGTCTGGAATAGACCGGGCTTCAGTAAAGATGTCGAGTGCTGGGAAAGTTAAAAGGCCAAAGTTGGAGGGAACACATGGTGACATTCTATAGATCAAGTAGATATAAGTCTTCCCAAGTTAGAAATTGTGATGCAAAGGTGCAACCAATGAGAGGCGAACACATTCCATACTTGGAGATTTACGATTGGCTCGAATTTCACGGTAGACGGAGGGAGCTATCAAATGGACTAACATTGTAGGGAACGTGGAGCTTTCTCATTAGCTCACGTTTCGTGGTTGTCACTCAGGGTAAAATATAGTTTGACAGTGTGAGGAGCGTGGAATGATCCTATTGGTTTGAACTTTACACTCGAAAGGGTCCTAAAAGAAAAGACTAACAAGTAAGCAGCGTGGAGCTTTCTCATTGGTTTAAGCTTCGCATGATGGGTAATGGAAGTTTCAAACGTCGACCACGCAAGAAAATAAAATACCAACATGTGGAAAAGACAAAATCAATGCACACGTAGGTAGAGGAAATCCTCGAGAAAATGAAATGTTACCACGTGTCACTCTCTTGTTCTCCTCGACATGCAAAAATTCAAATGGCCATATCTTTCACTCTAGAGCTCCAAATTGGATAAAATTTATATCGTTAGAAAGGTCTCCTCGATAATTTTAATTTGGCATCATCAAAATTGAATATTGGTGGCATTTGATAGGTGAAAATAAGGAAAAAAACTCAGGCATTAATGCACACATCCAGACGGCTCAACCACTGAATTGATGAAGTATGAGGCTCTTACCTTCTCCAATAAGTAAAAGGACATTGGGGAATGGTCTTACAGAGTGCCCATGATGTTTTTTCGAGTTTAATGTATGATTGCTAGTGGTTAAAGTTTGAAAAGTCATGTTGCGGGGAAAGATAAAGGTTTTCATTTATGACAAAATCAAATCCAATCTCTTTCCCTATCTTCCTTCTTTCTCTCTCTCATTTTCTATATATTGTAAAATGATGTACATTTCAAATGATGGAAATTCTAAAGTATAAAGGAACTATGTCAAAATGGTCTCCGAGCATTTTGTGAGCAACAAACCTTTATTTTTGGCCTCTGTAGATCTCGTTATTTCCTTCTCTTTCAACTGTAATGGATTGTGCATATTTTAAGCAATAAAATTTGTTTTGTGGCACATTTTGTCTTCCCTAGCTCATTTTATTCGTAGTCTTGCCTTCCTTTTTACTATTGTGATGTGTTTTGCATATCTCTTTCATTTTCAGGCTCCATTTTGATTGTGTTTCAAGTGAAAGTGGCAAGTTAATGTCATTTTGAGTTGTGGTATTTCTCTATGCCCTCTCTCTGCCCATTTTTACCCATTTTGTAGTGCTATCATCGCATATTTTAGCTTAGGAGTTCCCTTGTGCATCTATTTCTAACCCTAGTCCCTTAGAATGCTAGTTTAGGATTAGATAGTTTCATTTCCATCATTAGGAGCAATTTTAGCAGTAGATTTAGGTAGAGGAACTTGCCTTCTATGGAGGTTTGTCTCACAATGCAAGTCCCACAACTTGAAGACAGTCCCATGTTGCCTCAAAATCCTGGTTGTCTATGAATCGAGGCTAGGTGTAATTTTGAGCTCTAACAATTTTTGCCTTTGGTGGGAGAGCATTGAAAGCTTAAATTTCGTCATTACTAAGTTTTGGTGTGTGGTGAGTGATTTTAGCCTTTGGAGGCATTCTAAACACTTCAGCGACTCCCTTTGGTCCAAACAACCCATTATCTCATTTAGACCTTTCCCTTAATTCTTCCATCCATTTCCTCTTCCATTTCCATCTTTACATTCATTATTTCCCTTTCATTCTCTCATTTTCCTCTTATTCATGAAGTTATGCAATCATGACCTCATTCCCTCATTGGAACTCTCATTTGCAGCAGCAATATCACTCCACTCCACCTCCATATTTCCAAAATCCTCCTCCAAATTAGTTTTATGATCCTATCATAAAGAATATGCATATAACCCACCCCACTGACCCATATGGTTATCCTTCTAACCATGATGTTTTTGAAGAACAAGGTTATGTAAATGATGGTGGCAACTTTATGACAAATTCTGATTTTCAGAGGAAGATTTAAGAAATGGAGATGAGCATGGTGTAAGCGAGAGTTACATTTTGCTTTGAAGGTAACTTAATTGGTTTTAAACAGACCTATCCATGTGATGGCCCTATACCAAATTGGTTCAGTCCTCAACAAAATCGAAGTTCATGGTGAGTTGTTCCCTCAAATAGAAATGTGGTGTGAGAAAATGGAGGCTCATCAATCTAGTGTTAGGAAACCCTATCAATGGGGCAACCCTACACTACCATCTTACATCCCTCTCATTCCTCCTCCCAACCTACACCATCTCAACTCTGATTTTCATGTTTCTTGCCTTTACCCGCATGCTCCCATTGAGGACTCCCCTTCTCCATCTCCTTCCCTTCCTTCTCATCTTCAATTTTCCACCCTCTTTTCTTCCAAATCCCCATATCATCCATACTAAAATATTATTACTCCTCCATTTTTCAAACCCTTGCTATCTCAACCTCTCCCTCACTTTCCAAAATCAGTTGAAGTGCATTCCATTGTAGACAACAATGATATATCTATTGAGGAATGGACTGATTCTGATAGTGTGATTGATGAAACTTCTGTTGTTTTCATGGAGCAATCTACCAGGGAAGACATCCTAAGGAGCACACAAAGGAAGAAGTCAAATATGAATATTAGTTTGATCTTTAAGAAGAGGAAGAGAAGATCCAAAGTGAGTAAGGGGTTTGATTGATTACAGTGATCCACCAAGAACATCTTTAGATGCTGTAATTGATCAAAGGGAACTTCATATTGAGGAAGAGGAGAGGTTTTATTTATCAAAATTATTGTTTGTGAGGAGAATCAGTTATACTCGAGTAGGAGGATCCACAAGAATTAGAGTTGTTTGTAGAAGCAAAGCGAGTTCATATCAGCTTGCGAAAAACCACCTTGAGAGGAAAGTCGTATGATGACCTCATTTAGGGGATCAAGCTTCAAAGAAATGGGAAAATCACAAGGATCAACCCAATGGTTCCTAATGTCCCTTGTCCAATTAGGTATCTGGCTAGCTTGGAGCCAAAATCGAGTCACTGACCAATCATGCTCAATTTAGAGCATGGTGATGAGCTATAATGTGCCAAAGGTCAACTGTAATGCCTCTCAAATCCAAATATAGAGCAACTAAAAGAGGTATTTGTTCTTTTTTAGTTGATAATTTGAAGAATAGGGTGAGAAACTAGCTTCACAATAGTTTTTACTCTTGTTAAAGGCCAAATCTTTTTCCAAATTAATTACATGACCGCATTTTGTAAGAAATGGAAGCTATTTCTCCTTGCTTGTTTAGGATTTATTTAGCTTCTTTTGTGTTTGGTTAGAGTAGGGTAGTGTAGGTCTATTTTCAATAGAAGAAGTGCATTATGCACACTCTACATGTTTCTAATTGGAGAATGTATGATTTTCATGTTTTGTACATAGTTTTTCTTTGGTTGTTGTTGCACAATCAATTTCAAGGCCAAATCGGATATGGGCGAGTTTTAAATGATCAATCATTCAAACGCCAAGATTAGTTGCATTTCAATTCTCCATGTGCATCTTCCTTGGTTAAAATGCAGTGTTTTGGGACACTTATAAAGTGAATCAAAACTCCCAAGCAATCAACTTTAAAAGTGAGACCAAGGTTGTTTTCGGTTCACCTCTCAGGCGAGAGAGGTTTCATGGTGGAATCAAATACTTGGAGTAGTTCTACGTCTCATTTAGAGCTCCACATATCAACTTCAGGTAGTTCCACTTTAGTACTAAGTCCATGTGGGCTCGGGGTAAGAATTTCAATGTTTTTGATCAGTTCTTTGTTGTTTCGGGCTCGACTCTGTGCCTAATGGATGCATAAAGGTTGTTGGTCAAATTTAACGAGTAAATTACCCTCGAAGGTCACCAAAGCGGCATCCCAAATTTACCCCCCTTGTTTTAACTTGGATAACTCATTTAAATGGACTTAGCCATTTAACAAGCCCGATACATTTAAACGTCCATCAAATTCCCCCTTCCAAAGCATCGATCGTTGGCATTCAAAAACCCATGGGAGACTTAGCTAATTCATTAGTGAGTTATATTTAAAAGGCCATGTAACATTCATTTGGCTGTCAATTTCAATGCCAAGCATCAAGTAGCGAAAGCTACATGGTAGAAATCTGGCTCTCCTCAAAAGTTTTGGCTTTGGCAGACATGAGACCTACAGAATAAGTCACATTTTATAATATTTTTGGTCAGCCTGGTAGACAAGTCAGTGACGGTAAAAAGAACACATGGCAGAGTTGGGGATGACAGGTCGTACAATATCAACAAACAAGGAAAGGATACGCACCGACTTTTTGACAGTCTTCAAGACAGATGTATTTCACAGACCTCAAGTCCGTAGAAAAGACCGGGCTTCATCAAGGTGCCAGGTTTAAGAAAGGTTAAAAGATCAAACTTGGAGGGGACACGTGGCAACATTTTATGGAGCAAGTAGTTTTAAGTCCACCCAAGTTAGAAACTATGATGCAAAGGTGCAACCAATGAGAAGCGAACACATTCCATATGTGGAGCTTTCCTATTGGCTCGAATTTACGCATGAGCAGAGGGAGCTATCAAAGCGAGTGACATTGCGAGGAAGGTGAATCTTTCTCATTAGATCACATTTTGCGGTTGTTAGTCAAGGTAAAAGAAATTTCGGCGGTGCGAGGAGTGCGGAATGATCTTATTGGTTTGAACTTCGCACTTTGACAGTGGTCCAAAAAAAAATACCAAGCATGGACATGCGTGGAGCTTTCTCATTGGTTTAAGCTTCACAATGGATAATGGAAGTTTCAAAGGCTCGACCCACGAGAAAATGAAAGACCAACACATGGTAAAGACAAAAACAATGTACATTTAGGTAGAGGAAATCCCTGAGAAAATCAAATGTTACCACATGTCATTCTCTTGTGCTCCCGACATGTAAAAATTCAAATGGTCATATCTTTCGCTCCAGAGCTCCAAATTGGATAAAATTTATATTGCTCGAAAGGTCTCCTCAAGCCCTTTAATTTGGCATCATCAAAATCAGATCCTGGAAGATTTTGGTGGGATAAAAATAGGAAAACATTTCAGGCCATTAATGTGTAGTTACAGACGGCTCAACCACCTAAATTGATTAAGTATGGGGCTCTTATCTTCTCCTACAAGAAAAGGGCATTGGAAAATGGTATTGTAGGGCACCCATGATGTTTTTTTAGATATTTAATGCATGATTGATGGTGGTTGAAGTTTGAAAAGCCGTGTTGCAGGGGAAAATAGAGATTTTTTGTTTATAACAAGATCAAATCTGATCTCTTTCCCTCTCTTTTCCCTCTTCTCTCTCTTCATTCTCTATATATTGTAAAATGATGCTTATTTCAAAGGATGGACATTCTAAACTACAAATGAACCATGTCAAAATGGTCTCCCGAGTAGCTATGAGCCGTAAACCTTCATTTTGGCCTTTGTAGATGTTTTATTGCCTTTTGTTTCAGTTGTAATGAGTTGTGCATGTTTTAAGCAATAAATTTTGTTTTTTTGCATATCTTGTCACCCTAACTAGTTTTATTCTGATCTTGCCTTCCTTCCTTTTATTGTTGTGATGTGTTGTGCATATCTCTTTCATTTGCAGGCTCCATTTTGATTGTGTTTCATGTGAAAATGGCAAGTTAATGTTGTTTTGAGTTGTGGCACTTTTGTATGCCCTCTCTCTGCCCATTTCCCCCATTTTCCTCATAGAGTGTTCATCACCCCTTTTCTAGTGCTATCACCACCTCTTTTAGCTTAGGATTTCCCTTATACATCTCCTTCTATCCCTGGTCCCTTAGAATTTTATTTTAGGATTAGATAGTTTCATTTCCAACATTAGGAGTAGTATTAGCAGTAGATTTAGATAGAGGAACCAACCTTCTCTAGAGGTTTGTCTCACAGTGCAAGTCCCATAACTTGGAGATAGTCCCATGTTGCCTCAAAATCTTGGTTGTCTACGACTCAAGGTGGGGTTCAATTTTGAGCTCAACACCTACCACCTGAAAAATGACCTTGACATCATTTTCAAAATTGTAACCCTTGAGCGAATATTACAAAGTGCGGATTTTTGTTTTGAATTACTAAGACATACTGGTAGTGAGAACAAGTTGATCTTGAATATACTCACAAGAATTATGCACCTTTTCGCTTTGTCTTGAACAATTAATTTCAATGTAAACTAGCTCAACATGTTCCTTACTATCATCCTCCATGGCAGAGGTGTTGTCTTAAAAATTGAGAATATTCGTTGGGGATTCAAAAATCTCATTCCTTTTACGTTCATGATATTTTTCACAAAACAAGAAAGAGTAAAACTCACCTCCACATTTGCTCTCATCCATCCATGTGTTGAGGAAGACATCAAGCTCATCCATTTGGTTAGTATCATCATCCAACATTAGTGCATGGGAAGGAGAAAAACAACATGCCTTGTACCTATCTTGCATTTCCATGGCCTGAGTCAGGATCTCAAGACTGAGTTGAGGGCCTTTAATTTCTTGTGCAACCTTAATATGTCTTGCACAGATAACTCTTATGAGTTTTCATATACTCATTCTCATCTTTACTAGAAAGGTCATCACATTGAGCTTGAAGGAGATGACTAAAAATATGATCCACACATCTCGTTCACCTCCTCTATGCTTCTTGTCACCCAAGGTTCACCTTCTTGCAAGAATGGGCATACTTGATTTTCAAAATTCTCAAACAAGGAGAAAAGATCCAAGCTATGTGGGAAAGACACTCCTTTGAGCTCGAGATCCATTTCATTGTCCTCATGATGAGAAGTAGAGAACCATGTTGGGGTAGAAATATGGGAATAATTTTCAACTCTATCTTGATCATTCATTATTGAATCTTCTTTCTCATATGGAAAATGAAATATTTCATACTCATTGTGATGATCAACATTATGCTCCTTGGGTGAGAATGGTGGAGTTAACTCCTCGAAGAGGTTATGCTCAAATTGCTCATTCTCCCGGCTTTGAAAAAAGAAATTGTCCTCTCCCATTTGTTCATCCATGATTACATCGGTAAGGAGGCTGGATTCCTCAAGTATCTCCACTTCATCATTCAATATTTCATCATCACTTGAAGAATCAAAATAGGAAGGAAAATTATCCATGATTACCTTGAATTCATCATTTTTAAGTATGGGATGCAAGACAAGCTTCTCCTACTTCTTTATTGTTGGTGGAGTCTTGAGAAAGCATTGATTAAATCTGTTTCTCTTGAATCCATTATTTCCTTGGAAGTTTACACCTCTAGCCATAATGAGTTAATGGACGGGGTTCCATTATTGTGGCATCTTCATGATCTTCTAATGTGTTGATTTGATCTTCATGAGAAGGTTCAAAGATATGGCACTCATCGGAATTACATAGGAATCTTCTAGGGATGAACACCTCGTAGTGCGGACAATCATCGGGGTCTTACTCCATAGGGAAAATCTCCTTTTCTTCCTCCTTTCCCTGAATTGCTTCAAGTTGTTCGTATATTTCTTAATGGATTCGACATAGTTCATAATTTCGAGGTAGATTTAGGGATCAAAAATTCCTTATGCAATGCTCACAACTCTTTACACATACTTAGTTTTCAAGGATGTCATTTATTCATTTCTATAAGCAAGGAAATCATCCCAAGGAAGAGAGATAAAATTCATGGCTCCGAGCTTCTTGTTCAGCTGTGTGAGATTAAAAGTATTACCTTTAACAAATTATGTCTTTGTGGACTTCATACAACATCTTGTACCTCCTTTGCATCTTTTTGACGGGTTATTACCTTCTTCCTCATCAGCAAGTCCCATTTTCTTTCCTTTCGCTGTAATCTGCTTGAATTGAAGCCACCAGGATTTGATGATAGGTTTTTCTGAGACAACAATTTTATTCATTTTGCATGATCTTTCTTTGATTTTTGGAGACATGCCACCGGCTTTCTTTCCCTTGTCTAATTACAGATTTTCGCTTCAAGCAAGAGACCTTTTCACTGTTCTTGAATTCTCCTCTTTGCCATAATTGGTCCAGAATGATGGTTGATCAACAATTTGCATTTCTCAACAACCATCTTCTTCTTCTTATTCTTTTTTCACTCATTGGTACCAAACCCACTCTTGAAACTTCTTCATTGTGTTGCAGGAAACGAACATGACATGGATTCGTTCCTTGATGGAGTCACCTTCAAAAATTTATTTTTCTTTGAAATCCATTTTTTTTTTTTTGATTTTTGATTTTTGGGAAGGGATCTTTTCGGGTGCACTTGTGAAAATCTCTCCCCAACGGAGTCTCCAAAAACTGTTGGTGAGAAAAATTGTCAATATGGAAAATTAGGTGTCTCCACCAACATTCATGGGGATACACCCCTCTACATTAAATGATGTATCTCCCATTATTAAATGTAAACTAATTTATTGATATTTAAATGTTATGGGTTGGCCAAATAGGTTGGGGATCACACGGGGACGGTCTACGAAACTTGTGAAAAAGTGCTTGTATGGGGGTACTGAGGAGAAAATTACAATGACGAGGGGGTGAAGGAGAGAAATAAATAAAGGAAGGTTATTGTTGTGAGTAGGCCAATTGCATATTTCACACCCAATAACTAAATTAGTTCAAACATTTAATATAGAGGAAAGAAACAATGAAGCTATTTAGTGAGAAGAACAAACCCAGACACAAAGTTCTTAGATTCATTTATAAAAGATACAAAGCTATTTCTTGATCATTATGCTTGCAGAGTGAATAAGAGAGAAATAAAAGAAACATAGGAAAAGGATAATGGAAGAAATGCAGCTTTTATTTCATGTGCATTGATGACACAAAGTTCAACAACAATAATCCACAATTGCTACAACATAGATGCTATCAAAATCTAGCATTTTCAGGATCCCTTGGAATGGAGAAGCCATCCCAATTTATAGCAATGTGAATTGACCTCTCATCCCCCCACATGACTCTTCATGTTCCTATTCCACTTGTGACCTTTCATTTTCCATTAGAAGAGACAAATTAAGTATTTCTCTTATAATTTTGAGAAAATACTTTTACAATTTTTAAAATATGTCACTTAAGTGAACATGACAAAATACAATGATTACGCTCAACGAAGAATTAGAAAGGGAGAGAAGGAAGAGGGAGAAAGAGAGGAGGGAGGATATGAGAAACTCTAAGCATGATGAAAATCTACTCCTCCGATAATCCAATAGAATGCCTCTATGTCCTCATGAACTCGAATGAAGAACTATGACCCTTTATCTTTTGAAAGGTGCCTCCTCCAAAATGGTGAACACTTGTAGCCTTGAACTCTTTTGCACCATGAGAAACCTCCTTTTGAATGATCAACAATTGTAGCCCATCAGGTATATTGAGTGAAGAAGTGAGAAGCACTTGATCACTAGACCACTGTAAACGATGAAGGATGTCCTCACACACTTGAAAAAACCATGAAAAGTTGTCACTCCTTTTTGACCAACGAGAACTTGAAACAACTTGCTTGTACAATACAACCATGATGATTTTGCCACCTCAAGGACGTTGAAGAAGATAATCTGACCACTGATGACCCTCTACAATAATGCTGCGACAAAGAGCTCTGATGAATGCCATTTTGAAAGCCTTGCCTCTTTTGGAAAAAATTTCAACTGGAAAGTCTCGTAACTTTGGAAAGTCGCGTAACTATGGAAAGTTGTGTAACTTTGGAAAGTTGTCACGACTCCAAAAATGTGTGTGACTTCGGAAATCCACACGGCTCGAGAAGGTCGTGTGACTTTAGAAATCAAGGAAACTCGGAAATCCACACAACTTTGGAAATTCACGCATGACACTGGAAATTTGTGCAACTTTGGAAACTCACACAAATTTAGAAAGCCACGCAATATTAGAAATCCACGTGAATTTGGAATTCCATGCAACGTGTAAATCCGCTCAACACTTTGGAAAGCACATAATGAGAAAAAAGGTTCACAAAATAGGGAAGGGGTCTTGAGGTTAAATTCGATGGCCTCGCGGATGTCAATTGTGTGGAATAGCATCAAGATCTTTTAATTCTCATATCTTTGATCTAAGCCACCAAATATGACAAAATTGGTATAGTTAGAAAGATCTTGAGAAACACTAGACATTAAAATACGTTATAAGAGTTGTTGTAACATGGGTTTTTGGTTGATCCTTGCAGAACAATCTCACAATTATGAATAAATATAAAATACATTACGAGAGTTGTTTAATAACTCTCATAATAGTTTTGAGGTGAGCGTAATTATTGGATATTTAATAAAATTGGAGGTGTAATGCGATATCCTTGATTTTTAGAGATGTGGTCCTATATATGTAATGTCTCTCATATAAGAATGTAATTGAAGCATTGTTATATTGAGTGTTATTATTTGTTCGATTTGAGTGTTTTTGTGTTTATTTTTATCAATATAAACCAAACCTACATTCGGTATCGTAGCAAGTTTAAAGTTTATCTTAATGTTTTGAATTATTTTTGAAATTTAATTCATTTGTGTAGGAATGAGTGTTATGAGGTTACTTAATTCATTTACGTGTCTTTATCATGAAAGTAAAAGTTTGATCTAATGTAAATGTGTTATCTCATGTAATTTTTACATCATTATTGTGTCAAGAATGTTCCTTTGTAAATAGATGCATTGAGGTTGAAAGCGACATTCATCCTTGAGTCGTTTAGTATGTCAAATGCATGTTGTAATTTGTAGACACAAAATCATGCACTCGGGTACATCTCTAGGTCCTAAGCACGTACTTGCATTCATATGATTCATAAGTGAGAAAACTAGTCATTGATAATTATATTTAGCTTCTTTGCTTTGTTTCTTGTCTTCTTTTTGGTCTTTCACAACCTAAAACCCAGTTGGTACTTTACTACTTTATCTTTTATGACTCTGGACACCAGCGCCTAAGTGCCCTCGTCCCCTCTGGGTGCCCTTGTCCTCTTTCCATCTTACTCTCTATCTTTGGGTATCTTTTTATCTTTTGGGCATCTTATTTTCTTATGGGTCGGCCTTCCAGTTGTCAATTACAAAATTCAACCAAGGGAATCATATAAATACAATGTTATGTGACCAAAATAAGGGACCAAGCTCTAAGCATCTATTATCATCACCTAAGCTTTGCATCCAAAGGCATCTAAAAGCACAAAAGGCATCCATCTAGCATCCATGCAAGGACAAAGGACTGCATTTTATGCATACACTTCATAGGAAGGGGAATTTTATTTTTCCATCCACACATCTAGTTATCGCCCACTATCAAGTGCACTTACACAAGGGCTTCCAGGGCACGATTCATTCACACATGCACAAGAACTACATGGTATCCGAGATGTAATGGTGCTCGGTCGTAAGTTCACTCGGTCGGGTGATCGTCGGGGGTCAATATAAATCCCGTATTACATCTTTTCTTTTTGGGATTTGATGTAGTTTGAGGTTTTTCGAGTTACATGTAAATTCAAGGATCATCCGGGAGATACGGACGACCAACAATAACTAACGACGACACTTGTGCGATACCATAAAAACTAGGTTCTGAGCTCCTACGTGGTCATAGGCACCTAAAAGAGGTCTATAGTGCCTAAGTGCCTCGCCCCATCCCAGTGCCCTAAATACGACCTAATATGATAGTTTCGAGAATTTCTTGATCGAGCACGGCTGCGACAATATGCCCTTAGGTTCATCAATTGTTCAGTCGGATCACCTTCAGGGAAGCGTAAATCAACTAAGTCACTCTTTCCCTTTCTTACGCTTAGGGTTTCATATTTATCTAGTTTATTACTTGTGTCAAATATGTATTCTAACATTTATTTATCATACGTGACTCTGCAATATCTAAGATTTAACATTACCATAACATTTCTATTTTTATTAAATCACAATTATCAAAATGTTAAAATATATTCTCCTCATCAAACACAACATCCATTATGTAAGGAGCTTATAAATCTTGTTATGGGGACCATTTTCTATACAAAAGCGAAATATAAATTGCAATCGTGCACCAACATGTTGAGTATGTAGCACGCCAACACGAGGTTAAAGGTAATGGAGGAAGGAGGTCGATTAAGACCCATCACTCGCTAGCAATGGGGATGTAAAATTACATTAGTGACAATTGGATATGCTAAAATGACTAAAGGCGAGATCGATGACCAATGATAGTGGATACCGAGTAATGAAATTTGAGATTAGAGTGGCAATTTTCTAGAATGGTGGCCACACACAAAGATAATGAGGACCGAGTCCTCATCATTTCCTTTAACATTTCTAGTTTTTGTGGTGTGAAAAATTGAACTTGTAATGTTAGTATGGAGATTCCATATTTTCCCTTGACGGAAAAATAATAGAGATTATGAGCATAATATTGTAGTATCATTATACTTGTATATGTAGGTTTTTGGTTTTCTGTAAAACCATCTCGATGTATGGATTGTGGATAATATTATGTAAAATGATATGTATGAATAAGATGAATATATGAATATATCCCTATTCATACCTAGTGTAGACATTCAAATTTGGTAATTCACTATTTGACAATGCACTCTTGTTGAGATTAATGCAAATTTCCCATTCCCACTTAGTGCATTATGCGAGTCTCTCGTTTTCCCTGTTTATCCTTGCACACTGACATGTCATCAAATTCTAAGAACACAATGCATAAACAAACCCCAAAAAACAAGTTACAAACTTCATATGGCTGTTTTCCTTCCACAGGAAGGGTCGTACATATTAGTCGAGATAACACACCCGGTCTTGACTGCATGCATGGTCTTGGGTGACATGTCCTCCAAATTTGATTTCAAATTCATATATTTTTGGGTCTTCTAATCTCTCTAGGTTGGTATTTCATTGATAAATCATCTATAAAACCTTATATAAACAAGTAAACACTACCTCATTTTCTAACCTGTAAATCCTATGACACTACATTGATACACTCACTTCCTACACTTGTAAAAGGAACCCAAGGCTCCCTAAATCTTGCAAAATCACATCTGCAATCATTATGGAATCAATATCCTTAGGTATGAAGCTCCTTACCATGTCAAGGAAACAATATCCCTCATCCATAAACACTCAAAGATCCCTTTCCCAAGTATCTTAGCAAGAGAAAAACTCAATTCAAGCATGGTCAAATATGGTTGTCAAACTTAGTTGCATTAATTCATATATCACATGTTAGGCGGATAACAACTTGCGGTTTGAGGCCTCTTTGGAGTAGTGCCAATGTCGATGATGCATGGGGGTGACCAAAACCTAATCGAGTGTTTGTTTTGTAGGACTTCTCATCTATGGATGGGGTTTGAGATGATGATCGAGCATTTAGAGATCTTCACTTAATGATTAAAAACTAGATTTTGAAAATGATAGAGGATTTTAGACAATCGACAATGTGTAAAAGTTATAGATCCCAAATCCTAAGAGGTCCAAGACCGTACAAAAGGTACATGACCATAAAGTATGACCCTGCTAATTTGGTATAACCTCGCCTTATTCTATTTTCTAGTGAAAATCTCCATAATGAAACTTATTTCAGTTCATATCTCCTCGTTCCTATAACGCATCTTCCCAAAACCTTCCGAAATATTTGTAATTAGCTAATTACACTCATTCCTTTATATTGGCAAGTTCATATCCTGTTCAACATATCAATTACTAGTATAAAATCATTATTTCAACTATATCAATTAATGTTGGAAGTTAATTGACCAAAATATCCACCCATCTCTAACCCTTATATCCTTTAGTGTACTAAATCACTAAAATCAACTAGGTTTCGTGTTAAAACTAATTAGGTGTAAACACCTAGGTTGTTGGTGATATGAGAGATTGATGTTCCCATGGATCATTTGATGAGGCTCCTATTTTCGGTTGATACATTCCTTCTCTTCTTCCAAGTGAGTTGTGTACGAGCCCAATGTTGCATGTATGATTGTTGAGATATGTGCAAGCCCAATGCTTTATGCATTTGGAAGGTTGGATGCATAAGTCAATGCAACACGTGTGGATCAAGATCATGAACAAGCTCCATAGTGGTACATTGTAGTTCCAAAGTCTAGTGGTATCTACCATATTTGCATTTGGGGGGGATCTATGAACTATTAGTACTCACATGAAAGTTAGTTAGTAAAATAATGGTACATGTGAAGAGAATATTGTAATAAGTTGTTATTCACAATTCACAGTTAAAAATAGGTATGTGAGTGTAGTGAGTTAGTTGCGAGTAAATATAAAGTACATTACCATAGTTGTTATAACATATCTCATGTAATAGTCTCAAGGTGAGAGTAATAACAAGAGATTGAGTAATATTGGAGAGATAATAAGATTTTTTAAGTTATGGAGACATGGCTCTATAAATGTATTGTCTCTTACACAAAAATATAATTGAAGAAACGTTTTATCGAGATGCTATTATTTATTCAATATGATTATTTTTGTGTTTAGCTTTATGCAATCGAACCAAACTTGCAATCACGGTAGATAGATACTTTGTAGACTATTCTTACTTCATCACTCTTTTTATGGGAAGATCTTAAAGTGGCTAGATACTTTGTAGATTTCTTTTCCCTCTTTTTGGAGTTCTTTCCATGATAAATGTCACATGAAACCTCTCCTCTCGGTGTCAAGTCAAGAATACTAAAATCCTATCTTATTTTAGCTTCTCCTTTGGTAAAATTGGGGATTGATCACCCCCGATCCTTGATATCTCAACACAAATTGGAATCTCCAAACACAACAAGAACGAGATATCCTCCCACGACAAAGCAAATAAGTGTATTCCTTCGATGCTTTGTCTCTTTACTTCACCATGGAAAATTTAATTTTCGGAGTTACAAATATATTGTTCACGAGTTGAGTTAAAATTAAATTTCTTTTATGGAAATTGACTAAACTCGTGTTCTGTAAGTCTCACCATGTGAAATATTCCAACATCGACGCAAGAACAATAACAATCGAGAAAAGATAAAGTGGGTGTGCACATTTAGGTATGTTTTTCCTTTAATTATGCAAATTTTAATTTCACACTTAAAGTGTGGAGCAAATGTAGACACCTAAATTTAGTGACTGTCCTTTGGCGTTGAAAAGTTTGATTTTGTTCCTATATTATGACTTTCACTCACATTCTAAGCTTAATTGGCACATCCTTATCTCTCCCACATGATTTTTTTATAAGAAATCTATTGTATTCTTCATTCTGGTTCTCTCCCCTAGAGTTTCTTCTCCATTAGAACCATCTATATCCTTCATAGCCTTACTTTCCTTCAAATTTTCCCTCATGGTTGCCCCCGCCTTCAATATTAATGTTTGTGGATGAATTTTTTCGATAACAATCAACAAAAATCCCTAAAATATCCTCTTATTCGTAGTTTTGAATCTCCATTCCTAAACACCTCTAGAAATATTCCAACCAACTCTTATGGTAACAATTAACATTTTTAAATCAAGGAGAGAAAATTAACGTTTTTATCTTCCATACCTAGGACGACATGTTAAGAGGTCAAAACACATGTTAATGGACACAACATTTAAAAAAATACATTTTATCATGTGCTTAAATTCTTTGGATTTTATGTTTTCATTCCTTAGCTAATTTATTTATCTTTGTGGTGTTGTATAAGTGAGACGAATCCAACTAATTTAAATATTCACAACAGATAATCAACCATTGTATTTGGATACCATAGATGGTCTTTGATCCACTAAATCTCACCCATTGATCTTAGGGGGTCATGTAGCTCTTAAAGCCACAACAGGTGCTCCTTTGTATGTTCTCCCAAGGCCATGTGTTTCACAATGTATGAAGAACACAACACTTTACTTGGTTCTCTGAGCCTTTGCCATGTTATACTTGTCTAGTCATGCCTTCAAGGTGGATGTTGGGTGGCCTCTGCCATTACGTGGCTAACCTGCCACTCCAACTCCTTCATGCAAGCATCAACTATGGAATTATTGTCTTGGAACACAAAATTCATCATCTCTGCATCTTCGCTGTCCCAATTAAACTTCACAACAAATTTTCTATAACCTTACCTTTGATCAGTTGAAAAAAACACTAAATAATCATCCACTTCCTTTTCAACCTTCTTCTTGTATGCTTTATTGGTATTGAGTAGACTCTTCACCATTAATATCAGTATCTCCAAAGGGTGTTCTATTTTGCGAAAAAGCTGTCTTGGAGGATATTTGAACAAGTGACTTGTATGGTTTTAAAAATAACCTCATCTCATAATGTAAGACAATCCATTTGAGTTAAGGAAAGTTGAGTCAATCTTGAATGCTCAATCTAACCCTCACACATGTTTACAATTGACATTATAGTCAACTCTTGGTAAAAATCGCTATAAAACAATGCAGCACAAAGGTGGGCACGTTGATGGTACACAATAGGTCACAGGTTCAATTTTTGCTAACTTTTGTGCTAACATGTGTGAGGGTTAGGCTTCTCTAATCTTGAAAGGTTTTATTTTGGCTAATTATGCCACAAGGTGATCTATTTCAACATTGTACAATCGTAGCTTTTTGTCAAGCCTTAATTTCATGATTATCTTACCCTTCTCAACCTTTGATTGTCTCATTGTGTATATCTCAAAATCCCACTCAAAATAATTTTGTTAGATAGCTTAACAATATGCTCATTCAAAACTAACTCCTTAAAAATCATACAACACCAAAAAATAAGTGATGATTAGTATCTATGGGAGAAGAGGCTATGTAGTGTTAGTTTGAAGTGGGTTAAAGGAGTGTTGAGCAATCTTGATGCGGAGCATCCTTCATGATGCTTGGTGAAGAATAAAACAAGGATAATAAGCCATTCAAGGCATGCAAACATGTACTAGGGGTTTCATTTGTTTCCCCCAAAAGTTGAAGTTTAAATATTTGTATTCTTGATTGTAATAACTCTTGAGTAAGAGTAAAAGTGAAAGTTAGGTGGATATGAGTTGTTATATGATTAGGCTACATTGGAAGGAGATTATAATGGTCATAGGATATTGTGTTGATTATGTTTTATCTGTCATAGGTTATGTTTAGTTGGAAAAACAAACTTGACTATTGTTATTTGTAAGTTGAGATATTATCTCAACAACTAGAGAGAATCAAGACTCATCTTAGGATAGGGAATAAGATAGATATGGATATGGATGATATAGGAGATCCATGCAGGGAGTTTGAATTAGGATGTCAAGAGAGATATCAGAGAAGTTAATAGGATGAGTGTGCATGTGTAGCAAGAGGATACATGGGAGATCATGTTGTAAGCTAGAAACTAGCAAGAAGATCCCAATGTAATGTTGCAGAACATAATGAAGAGAAAATAAAGATTATGAATGCATGAATTTTGTGTTTCAATTGGCTCTTTAGGTGTATATAGGAGCATTTTCAATGGTATGAGTTCGTGTTTTAATAAGAATGTTCAATTGTCATGATCTACCTCCAAGCAACTTGTACCGTGTTGTTTTTTCATTACTTCTGTAATATCCCCTTCCTAATCGAAGAGCTTTGGACTATTTTGTCTACCCGACGACCAAAGGGCGATCACAAGGGTGACTTAAGTCCCAATAAATTATTATAAAGTGCCCAAAAGAAAAGAAAATAATTACTAAGCACTTATAATTAATTTATTTGATTAAATAAATGGTAATCCCTATGGTAAATGTGACTTACCTTGAGGGGAAAATATCATTGTAAAAGGGGTTAATTGTATTTTTATTCTTCCTAGGGGGTATTGACGACTTGCCTTAGGAAAGAATAATGAAGTTTAGAAGGAACAAAAGGCCCATATTAATTTTGTATTCTCCCTATGAGAAGTACGACTTGGCCTAGAAGAAAGAACCATGCATAGAGAAGACCAATGCAACTGATTGGATTGGAAAGAGGTTCCCTTGGGTCACTTTTCCTTTATGAAGGAGAGGTCGACTTAGAAGAGGATATACTACGATCATCTTGTATTTTATGTTTTATAGTGAAGCTTGATTTTGCATAATAATCCAAGGACGAAAACCCTTAAGATTTGGCTCTTGTAGACGAAAACCCCAAAGAGCATTATGAGGAATTTCCACATAGGATTTTCCATTGAGCCATCACAATTTTCATTAATTCTAGCAATGTTTCCAACAATTATGAAGTAATTTGTGCAAATCTTATATAGAAGAATTGAAGGATTGAGTTGCTGCAACAATTTGGTCCTATTTTTCTCTAGTGGAGCGACTCATCTTTGGCTGGTTTATAGTGTTTTGGGAGACATTTCAGGTCTACATATCATTGCCAACTTTTGTATAGATTTTGGAAGGCAAAATAATTTTTTTCCAGAAGTTTGGAAGGGTTTACAGCGTTGTTTTAGTCCACTTTATTCGCAACATTACGAGTTATTTTTCCAAGTCTATTTATACTCTAAAAATCTGATTTCATCCATTAATGGTCTGATAAAATTATAAAATTTGTTTGGGATGAGAAAATTTAGATTTGTTTATTGTTTAGGGTGGATTCTCCGATAAACCTCATCACCTTGTGTATGAAGATTATTTGCGGGTTTTGATACGGGTACTTGTAGGGTCTTGTACATCCTCTTAAAGTCTTTTTGAGTAATTGATAACCTACATTTTATATTGGGAAGGAAGGGTTATCAAATGTTATAGAAATTTCTTATAAAACCCTAGTCACTTTTCCATCTAAAAATTAGGTCTCTGAGAAATAAAGTTTGAGAAATCTATATTAAATTGTGCTTTGAGTGTTGGTTTTCCCAAAATCCATTAAGGGTTCAAAATTTGGGGACATTACAGTGGTATCAGAGAAGTGATTCTCCCAACCTGTGAAGGGGAAATCAGATTTGCATGGATAAAGGTAAGAATTATTCAATATGAAGTGGACCCAAGTTCCTATCTTTGATGAAACTAATGAAATATTTGCTAGATTGTGGTTGAAGGAATTTGAAAGATATTTGTTATGTAATCCTATGTGTCAAGATGATGCCCTCATGCTCATCTCTAGATACATGGATGGAATAACACACAAATGGCAAAGACATCGTTTGTTAAGACCCAAGGGGATGAATTTGATTCTTTATCATGGAGTCTACCAAATCATATTTACACTCGGAGAGAAATCAACCCATTGTGTATTTCAACATGTAAGAAGAAGAAGCTCCAAAAGGTATGATTCCCATTGAGAAAGATAATTGTGTTAGTGAAAGTTTGCTTGTTAGAGACATTGATAGTAGGCATGAGAGGGAATTCATATATGTAAGTAAAGAAGATGTAATGGAAACTCTCAAAAGGTGTGAGGAATGGAATAACAGAGATAGAGCTATTAGATTGATAGTCGCTCAAGAGAGACAACACCTACAAGAGTTTAAGGAAAAGATGTGGGAAAATGATGCAAGGAAGTCTACACCCACGAAAGAAGACTCTATGGAGCAGTTGACACATGAGGAGGAGCCTCACATGGACACTTGTGTGGAATTGTAGGCTACTGCAATTTCCAAACCAACTGCTCATGACAAGATGATTTATGAAGAATTTCAGCCCATTATGAACCAAAATGCTCAGGATTTGTGGCACCAAAGTCAAGTTATTTTGGAGACAAAAATTGATGAGGATACTCCAAAGTCTCGAAGGTATAAACAATATCAAAATTATTGCCTGCACAATGAACCATTTCAGATTTGCTTCATTCATGAGGAGTATGGTAATGCACATTATAAAATGAAGCATGTGGGTCCCTTGTTCCTATCTCATTATTGGGAGCATTATGAGAACTACTTATTTCGTAAAAGCTTCCTCATTTGGCGGTATAGATGCAAGGCTATTGGGACACTTCAACATGTTTTATCTCCCTGTACATAGCACTTGGACAAAACAAAATCGAGAATCGCTTGAGGGCAAGTAATTTGGGAAGGGAGGATTGTAATATCCCCTTCCCAATCGAAGACCTTTGGCCTATTTTCTCTACCCGGCGGCCAAAGGGTGAGCACAAGGGCGACTTAAGTCCCAATAAATTATTATAAAGTGTGTAAAAGAAAAGAAAATAATTACTAAGCACTTATAATTAATTTATTTGGCTTAAATAAATGGTAATCCCTATGGTAAATGTGACTTGCCTTGAGGGGAAAATATCATTGTAAAAGGGGTTAATTGTATTTTTATTCTTCCTAGGGGGTATTGGTGACTTGCCTTAGGAAAGAATAATGAAGTTTAGAAGGAACAAAAGGCCCATATTAATTTTTTTGTTCTCCTATGAGAAGTACAACTTGTCCTAGAAGAAAAAACCATGCATAGAGAAAACCAATGTAGTTGATTGGGTTGGAAAGAGGTTCCCTTGGGTCACTTTTCCTTTATAAAGGACAGTCGACTTCAAAGAGGACATACTATGATCATCTTATATTTTCTATTTTGCAGCTGAAGCTTGAGCTTTTGCATAATAATCCAAGGACGAAAACCCTTAGGATTTGGCTCTTGTGGACGAAAACCCCAAGAGCATTGTGAGGAATTTCCACACATGATTTTCCATTGAGCCATCACACATTTTCATTAATTCCAGCAATGTTTCCAACAATTATGAAGTAATTTGTGTAGATATTATATAGAGGAATTGAAGGATTAAGTTGCAGCAAGTTGGTCCTATTTTTCTCTAGTGGAGTGACTCATCTTTGGTTGGTTTATAGTGTTTTGGGAGACATTTCAAGTCTGCATATCATTGCCAACTTTTGTACTGATTTTTGGAAGGCAAAATTAATTATTTCCAAAAGTTTGGAAGGGTTTACCATATTGTTTTAGTCCACTTTATTGTGCAACATTCGAGTTGTTTTTCCAAGTCTATTTATACTCTAAAAATATGATTTCATCCATTAATGGTTTGATAAAATTATAAAATCTGTTTGGGATGAGAAAATTTAGATTTGGTTATTGTTTGGGGTGGATTCCATCAATAAACCTCATCGCTATATCTGAAGATTATTTGCAGCTGTCGATCTGGGTAATGTAGGGTCTCATACATCCTCTTAAAGTATGTTTTGAGTCATTGATAACCTACATTTTATATTGGGAAGGAAGGGTCATCAAATGTTATATAAATTTCTTATAAAACCCTTGTCACTTTTCCATCTAAAAATTAGGTCTCAGAAATAAAGTTTGAGAAATCTATATTAAATTGTGTTTTGAGTGTTGGTTTTTCCCAAAATCCATTAAGGGTTCAAAATTTGGGGGCATTACGGTGGTATCGAGAAGTGATTCTCCCAGCTTGTGAAGGGAAATCAAATTTGCATGGACAAAGGTAAGAATTATTCAATATGAAGTGGACCCAAGTTCCTATCTTTGATGGCACTAATGAAATATCTGCTAGATTGTGGTTGAAGGAATTTGAAAGATATTTGTTATGTAATCCTGTGTGTCAGGATGATGCCCTCATGCTCATCTCTAGATACATGGATGGAATAGCACACAAATGGCGGTGTCGTCATTCACATGACTCCAAGGGGATGAATCCATTTCTTTATCATGGAGTCTACCGAATCGATTTACACTTGGAGAGAAATTAACCCATTGTGTATTCCAACATGCAAGAAGAAGAAGCTCCAAAAGGTATGATTCCCATTGAGAAAGATAATTGTGTTAGTGAAACTTTGCTTGTTAGAGACATTGATAGTAGGCATGAGGGGAAATTCATATATGCAAGCAAAGAATATGTAATGGAAACTCTCAAAAGGTGTGAGGAATGGAATAACAGAGCTACAACTACTAGATTGATAACCACTCAAAAGAGTCAACACCTACGAGAGTTCAAGGAAAAGATGCGGGAAAATGATGCAAGGAAGTCTACACCCATGAAAGAAGACTCTATGGAGCAGATGGCACACGAGGAGGAGTCTCACATAGACACTTGTGTGGAATTACAGATTACTGCAATTTCCAAACCAACAACTCATGACAAGTCTGATTTATGAAGAATTCCAACCCATTATGAACCGAGAATGCTTAGGATTTTGTGGCAACAAAGTCAAATTATTTTGGAGACCAAACTTGACGAGGATACTCTAAAGTATGAAGGGTATAAACAATATCAAAATTATTGTTGCATAATGAACCATTTCATATTTACTTCATTCATGAGGAGTATGGTAATGCACATTGTAAAATGAAGCATGTGGGTCCCTTGTTCCTATCTCATGATTGGGAGCATTATGAGAGCTATCTATTTTTGCAAAAGCTCTCTCATTTGACAGGTACAGGTGCAAGGCTATTGGAACACTTCAACATGTTTTGTCTCTTGTGCATGGCACTTGGACAAAACAAAATCGGAATTACTTGAGGGCAAACAATTTTGGGAAGGGAGGATTGTAATATCCCCTTCCCAATCGAAGACCTTTGGCCTATTTTTTCTACCCAACGACCAAAGGGTGAGCACGAGGGTGAATTAAGTCCCAATAAATCATTATAAACTATGTAAAAGAAAAGAAAAGAATTACTAAGCACTTATAATTAATTTTTTTGGCTTAAATAAATGGTAATCCCCGTGGTAAATGCGACTTGCCTTGAGGGCAAATATCATTGTAAAAGGGGTTAATCGTATTTTTATTCTTCCTAGGGGGTATTGGCGACTTGCCTTAGGAGAGAATAACGAAGTTTAGAAGGAACAAAAGGCCCATATTAATTTTATATTCTCCTTATGAGAAGTACGACTTGGCCTAGAAGAAAGAACCATGCATAGAGAAAACCAATGTAGTTGATTGGGTTAGAAAGAGGTTCCCTTGGGTCACTTTTCCTTTATAAAGGAGAAGTCGACTTAGAAGAGGACATACTATGATCATCTTATATTTTTGTTTTACAACTGAAGCTTGAGCTTTTGATAATAATACAAGGACAAAAACCCTTAGGATTTGGCTCTTGTGGACGAAACCCCAAAGAGCATTGTGAGGAATTTCCACATAGGATTTTCCATTGATCCATCATAGATTTTCATTAATTCCAACAATGTTTCCAACAATTATGAAGTAATTTGTGTCGATATTATATAGAGGAATTGAAGGATTAAGTTGCAGCAGTTTGGTCTTATTTTCTCTAGCTGGCGACTCATATTTGGCTGGTTTATAGTGTTTTGGGAGACATTTTAGGTCCGCATATCATCGCTAACTTTTATGCAGATTTTGGAAGGCAAAATAAATTATTTTGAAGTTTCGAAGGGTTTACAGTGTTGTTTTAGTCCACTTTACTCTGCAACATTCTAAGTTAAATTTCCAAGTCTATTTATACTCTAAAAATATGATTTCATCCATTAATGGTTTGATAAAATTATAAAATTTGTTTGAGATGAGAAAAATTAGATTTGGTTATTATTTGGGGTGGATTCCATCAATAAACCTCATCGCTTATATATGAAGATTATATGTAGTTGTCGATCGGGTACTTGTAGGATCTCATACATCCTCTTAAATTCTATTTTGAGTCACTTATAGCCTGCATTTTATCTTGGGAAGGAGGGGTAATCAAATGTTACATATTGGTAGAAATTTCTTATAAAACCCTAGTCACTTTTCCATCTAAAAATCAGGTCTGCAGAAATAAAGTTTGAGAAATCTACATTAAATCGTGCTTTGAGTGTTGGTTTTTCCCAAAAACCACTAAGGGTTCAAATAGTCCCATTTGGGGACATTACAACTTCCTTAAAACAGGGTTCGAACCAGTTAGGATAACTTTTTATTCCCAACTCCAAATGATCTAAAATTTGGTATGTAGGTGAAAGAGGTCATTATCTAGATGAGTTTTAATATTTTATAATAATTCTAATTATTTTTGGAGTTGTGAAGTATTTTTCTATCTGGTTTGAGAATGCATGCAAACTGTTTGATATAATGTTTGTCTAGGAAAACAATCATAAATTTCAAATGCCTTAATGAAAATGAATGAAATTTGGAACATACGATCCTTGTAGATATTTATAGAAGTTATACAAATTGTGAAATAATTGGCCTTGTAAAAAAATATATATTTAGAGCAGAAAATTTCTGCAAATCGTATGTTCTAACATCTTGTGCATGTTTATGATTGTATGAAGTATTCTAAGTTGGTTGATGTAGCTTGTGAAGGATATAAGCATCCATTGTGATATTTGTTAATGGCCCAAGTGACAATCAAGTGTAGGCAAGGGAATTTATTAATAACTAAGAATTAACTCGAATGATTGTTGTGATATCAGGGAAAGGCATTGGCAAATTTTGGCCTCATCTCCTCTAGATGAATTGTGGATATCAAACTAGAGGTAATTTGTTCTTGAGAACTGAGTTGGAAGTTACAAGAACTTGTCATGTATTGGATAATGAAGGTATGGATCTACATAACTCAATGTTGAACATTGTTGTGATCTATATATGGTCATATTATGATGCTTGAAGATAAGGACTGTTACCTAAGGTACATGTGGGATCTCAAATTGGTATTTCATGACCAGATCAAAGTAGGTTGAGCTAATATTGGCATCAAATTTGAGAAGAGATCCATAGTGCGGTGTTTATCCCTCACTCACATTCATAGTCAATGGGATCCCTAGTCTCGATGACTTCGAATGCACATAATAACATTGCCCTTAGCCTACCACGACCTCAAACCCGTGACCTTGACTTTCCATGCCTACATCTTACCATTCCAGCTGCGTGCTTCATTATGAACATATTTATCGCGTGTTGTTAAAAAGTTAATAACACATTACATTGTTACCTTTTATTTTAGTTTTAACGAAAATGGTAACAATGTAACGTATTGTTACCTATTTAGGTAACAACATAATGCGTTGTTACCTTGCCTTTTCCGTTAAGACTAATGCGATGCTAACGAAAAGTGATTTTTACCGAACAATCCATTTTATGCAAACTTGCATGAGGGATAGGCTCATTCGATCCGTAAACAAGGGACCAATTGTAACATGGTAGAGAGCTCAAGGACCATAAGGTAGCGGTAGGCTCGTAAGCTGTCATCTCACATGATAAATCCAAAAAGTATAAAAATAAATTAACTATTACATTCCTCAAATAAAATAACTTCTTGATATAAAAATGCCCTTGTCCAACACTTAAACTTAAAGTCATGGAATGTCAATCACAAGTAGGTTGACATCTCACTTAGGTTGAATGACCAATAATGCATTATTGAATTCAAGTGGAGATGGGGTGGAAAGAAAAAGGACATGTGAGGATCGTAGTGGGAAACAAAGGTTGCAGAATGTCAATTTCTAATACATACTTTCAATGCTCCAATTCACACGATAAACACTAGCATCAACACCTCTCAAGATGGAAAAATTATCAACTCAAATGGTAAGGGTGTATACTTTTTTCGTCACCACTCGTCTTCATCGTTGAATGTAACTTTGCATGCAACATTGATAATTCTATTGTATTGAGTGGCACAACAAAAGATATTGACATCAAATTTGATGCCCCCTTTCTATGTTTCATTATATTCACATAATGAAATTTCAGATCTAGATTGAGATAACAACACGACTAGAGTTGATGTTACCATTATTGTTGCAAGGCACTTATTTGGTTCACCAAAACCCAAACCCTAAAATACATGATACATTTTCCAAGATTTTAAAATGTTTACAAATTGAGGAAATCCCATATTTGAAATGACTTTAATAAATTTCAAGTCGTCCTTCATCCAGTGTCTATTCAATGCCCTTTGGTTTATGAGATGTCATTTCCATTTCATGTTTTTGCTTTGATAAGGGTGTCACACAACACTTTCCTTTGTTTTACATGTTTTGCATGTTGATGTTGATCAACATGTTCCAAATAAGAACAAGGGTTCGTGAGAGAACACTAACATGTGACATAGACAATAATGGATTGAATTAATTTGTTCGTCGACATATGGCCTTATCACTCTTATCCACATGTTGTGCCTTTATTGGAGAGACATGCAAATAATGATTTAGCGAGAATGAGCTCGATGGAAGCGCCGAGTGTGAGTATGTAGTTTTTGTAGACAAGTTTATGGGCATGGCCGCATCCTCATAATGTAGGAGGTGCTATTGAGTAGGTCGGTGGAGTAGGAGGTCATTTCATTATATGTGTAAAGGAGGATCTTGAACTCAATGTTAGCGTTTGGGGCAAAAGAGGGGGCATGACCGAGAGTGAATGTGAGCATGTGCATAGTGTTTTTGTGGAAGAGCATGCATGAGAGTTTCATTAGAAATAAAATTGAAGGCATAAATTCTCATGTCTTTTACCAATGATTTTTTTTCCATTTGATGGCAAATGCATTAATAAGTTATCGTTTCTTTCTTTTCCGGGTTCGATGATATTATGCGAGGTTAAAGATGATACATAAGGCTTGTTGTGCTATTGTGTAACTAAAAATTGACGAAACATTCATACTATTGAAAATCCAGGATGTCCTTTGTTGTATATGTACTTGACACATTTTCCATTTTTTTGTGTAAGCAAACCCTCATTGCGACCACGTCATAAACACGAGAAAGAAAAGAAACTTGAAATCAAAGAAATTTGTAAATCTTTCTTCTAAATCCTCTTATTCTTATGTCTCACAAAATAAACCATCCCTTAGTGGCGTTTTACGTTCACGAGAAAAACTAATCGGGTATGATGAAGGCAAACAAACCCATGCCTTTGATTGAGAAATAAAATAATAATAAGAGTAGCTCTAGGTGTGTGTTCAAACCTTTAAGATAACATTGTTAGTCGCGGTGAAGTCGGTGAAAGCATTACGATTATGGAAGCTTTGCAAGATATAGAAAATATGTACATAATATTAGAAAATAACATTTAATGAATAAATAGTTAGTGCATTTACTTTTGATAAATTCTTTAATTTTTTAATGAGAATACCCATACACTTGGTCCTCTCTCATCTTCTTTGACCACTCCCTCATACTACAAAGCCCCATAACACCAAAATTTCAAAATAATAGGCATAAGATTATACACATGACAATGCTTCAAATTTAATGAGTGTTAAGAAACATGGAATGTTGAGGAGGCGGTGTCAAATACAAATCCACAAGGAAAACTCTTGATCGATATTTGTTGTTGCTTAGGCAAGTGTGGAGAATGACCTAAGATAATGGTTTATAAAGATGGTGCAAAACCACCTAACCTGCCATGTTTTGTGGTTATCAAATTCAACTACTATATTAGCTCGACATGGGATGCCGTGTCCCCTCCACATGTCCATATCTCTAAAGTATCACGTGACACATGCAAACAAATTCCCTTAAAATTGCCATGTGTTCTCACTATCCACTAAACACAAAGGTTAACATTGCGAGTATTGATTTATAGGGGCTTGCTTTATGAGATATTTCCAAAGTAAGTTGCTTAACAATATGTGCACCACACCCCATTTATACTTCAAATAACTCGATAAAAATGCCACATGGTTCATACACGTCTTCTCGAAAGAAAGAAGAGTTTAACATACATCCCCCCAACATTTTAACCGCCTCGTACTTCTCCTTAAAGCCCCTTCTTAAATGCCCCTCTTCCTCCTATAATGTTTCACTCCTTCAAGTTTAACTTCTTGATGCATCCTTATCGCATTCATTATCAAGATATTCAAGTCCTCTCGTGCCTCTTACCCAGCTTCAATTTCTTTTTAATCCTCATAAGATCCATCTACTTCCTCAATCCGTTCATTTTCCATCTCATGTCAAGCTCGCATACCTCTCTAGAAATTCCTCTTCTGTCTTTTCATGTTCATCATCGTCGAAATGTTGCACCACTTGAGCATACGAATAAGTAACACAAACAAGACCAAATTGACATCTCAATTGTTTCTAGCTCTTTTTAAAATGAAAAATCGTAATTACTTCATCTACTTCATGATTCCTAATTGTCGTCATCATAATCATCCTCTCAGTGTCATCTTCACCTTCTCTATATTCCGGTCTCTCAACTTCTTTCAAATGAATAATGCTTCAGAGAAGTGGAAACAAATGTGCCACCTCCAATATTATTTGGTTACAAGCCGATGATAGAAGCTCTTCGATTAATTTTACCAATGTCATTATTGTCATAGTCATCATGTTACAAATGAGAAATGATAACTACCATAATTGTATTTATTTACTACGTCTAATTACATTTTTAAAACTAAATATATTTAATATATTTAATAATTAGCACTTCTATTGAAAGTGACTTTTAAGATTTGAGAGAAAGATGTATGAAGTAAACATTTGCATAAAAACCCTACAAAAACCATATACATCGTGAAAGCCTTCAACTTAATACACTTTAAATGTATGATTTGGTAGTAGAGATTAATACAAGACCCTTTTAACGAAGACACCAACCAACAATTACCGATGACTGCAAAGATTTAGGGGCTAAAAAAGGGCAATCTGCGAAGGGGGTTTAACACACGTTTTCCCGCCAAAAGAATGGCGGGAAAATACTTGCTTGGTCTTTCTGTTCATACTTACTCCTCACCTCTGTAAGTTCTCACTTCTGTAACTCTTGCGAGCACAAAGTGGGTTTTTATACAGCTTGGGAGTATTACAAAACGTTATCAGCAAGCTCAACTGTACCTGTTTTAAGCCCCTTTTCGATTCCAATGGACAGCATGTCTTCCCCAATTGCGCCTACGGAAGGTAAGATCTTAAAGCCCAAACGAGAGGAAATCCTGTAGGAAATTTTGGGTTCTGAAGCTTTATGATGTTTGGTATTGCAGGACATTCATCCGGAGAATCGACTCCTGTACGCAGACGCAGCAGCAGAAGAAGGTCAGGCAGCGTGTCGTCAGGCTACACTACTCCCGTTGACTTTGGAACCCCTGCTCCTGCCAGAGGAACGTATCCTTCATTGCTAAACCCTTTTGATTTTAATTGTTTTTTTCCTTTTGGGTATGGAGAAAATGGGTTTCTGGACTTTCTGTGTGATAGATAGTTTGTTATTGAAAAAGGCTTCTGGAAAATATTTCTGACAAGGTTTCCAGACGAAACATGTTTTGGATCATTCATCGTCGTTAATCACCAGGAAGAAGATGCCTGTTGGATTGCGGATGGTTTATTTGTTCACGGGGCTTTTGTAGATCCATGATGATCCACTAGATCGGTTTTGTTGTGTAGGTAGGGCACCCTGCAGAGGTGAAGCCATTGGGATTTTATTGCTTGCAAAGCTGGGTTCATTCCTAATTGTACTAGGATCACCAACTGCTATGATAGTGTATCCCTTGTAGAACCACTGATCTGTAACCTGTGCTCAAGCTCAGACATCATGGTAAGTGTGGGTTAGCCCTTGAACTTCGTAACTCGTTGGCTTAAAAATAGTTAGTCTCAGGTTCAAACCCAGTAGAGATAATCTCCTTATTTGTAAAGGCCACAGTAGAGATAACCTCGTCGATACTGAGCGGGTTTGTTTTTGGATTTCTGTTTATGGCAGTTTTTTGTGAGAGGGGAATTATCTGTGTATGGACTTGGGGGCTTAGGATTCCGGAAGCACGTTGATCTGCACTAGTTTTCTTACCTATTCCATTACCATATATGTTTATAGATGTTCACATGGGGATAGTTATCAAATTTGAGCAGAATTTGTGCTAACATATTTCTATATTTTCAAATATCGGCTGAACATCTGGTTGGAGATTCCTTAACTTTTCACAGGCCTTCATATGTCAACTATCGCAACGATCCCAGCAGTTCTTCAACAGGCAGGCGTCAAAGGCAGCCTGTTACTCCTAGCAGTGGAGGAGATGCGACAGAGGTGGGTTTCTCTTCTATTCAACGTGCTCACTTTTTTAAGCTATGATATTGAGTAAACACTAAATCATTTTCTTGAACATAAATTTATATGTAACCTTTTTCAAGTGCTAGAAGCTGTACTGTATGGCCTTTTCATTTTGGGGCAGCTCTGGATATAGTGAAGTTAGCATAGAGTTCAGTAAGCAGACCACACAAAATTCAGGGTATACATGTGATTAGGAAAATCACTTTAACGCCTTATGCTGTATCAAATCATTCTTTTGTCCCGAATGTTATGTATGTACACTGCACCTTGAACGTAAGTCTCAAGCTACAAGGAATTTCAAGTTTCTATTCTTATTATTTACTTAATTGGATTCTTATTTGCATGACTTTATTATGATTTAATGGTAGGGTCTTCCTAATAAGTTCATTCAGCGTACTATTAAACATGTACTTACACACATAGGTTGTATGGTTAGAGATCCCATGTGCTTTGTAGTAGTATGGTTGCTGTAGCGAGTCTAGTGATTGGGCTAGCTCTTGGCAGCACTAAGTAAACCCTTGAATGATTGGTATTGTAGGGTTGTACTGAGCCTCGTTGCAGTTATGTTGATTTAAAGGCAGGTTTTTATTTTAGGTGTGTATATTCTTGCTGTTTGACATTGCAAAAGATGTACAATGGTTCAGTCGACAACAACAGTTTGATGATCAGCCTGTGGACTGAAATATGTTGACAGGTCTAGCTCTGTATACACATAGAACTAAAGATTCTTCCAAAAGTCCTGAGGAAATGAGAGCCTTGATCTGGAATGATTGTTGTAGGACGCCCAGTGACTCTGGTCATGTGCAAAGCAATGTTTGGTGGTATCCTGCATTGAAATTGGCTTTTGCCACAGTTCTCAGATAGCTATGTTAGAAAACTTGTCAGCTAACCCAAATTCACAATCACAAATGTGCATGGTAACAGGTAGACCAGAAAGCAAGCCCATGGAACATAAACCAAACAAATCCAGAGAAGTTACTGGCTTAAAATTTGAACAACTAGAAGGGGTTGATAAATTTGGTTGTCTTATCAAACTATTAGAATCTAGCAGCTTTTGCTTCCAACCTTGTTGCCCATTGTGTTAAAAAATGCTAAAAAGGTAGGCCTCAAATAATATACACAATTTTAAAAATGTTACTAGTGCTTTAAGCTGCAGTCCTTGCTCGTGAATGTTTTTGTAACTAAAATTTTAGTGAGGAAGGAATGTTAAATGTTAAAACTTAAAAGTATCTAAATATGAGCGTGGTTTTTTATTAAAATCAATATGTACATGGTATTGTCTGCGAATTCTGTTTGTTCTTCTATTATTATATAAGAGTAAAATTGTATGGTAATTCCCTTTTTCTCTGCTAATTAATTCAGTCTACTTTTTCTTTGGAATTTTTAGTGTATGCTATGTTGAATCACATGGTAATTGTTGCCCCTTTTGGCTTCTATGTACAGATGCCCCAGTCTTCTGAGGGTGACCTTGATGGGAATCCCCAATGCTTGTTTGGGGCACAAACATTAGTGTTCAAGATGTTAATCAGGCGGTCCAGCGCTTTCTAAGGAATTTCAGGGACGACCGTCAGATCTTGAGGGGAAATACATGCGGCTTTTAGAACAGGTTAGAATTTTCTTGGCTGCTTTTGGCCTACTTACATTTAGTCTTGAAATGTGAAAGCTTTACATGTTTCAAACTGTTAATTGGGTATATTTTGTTTTTATTATTCATTGTATTTTTTGATTTCCTTTTCAGACAATGGAAGTAGAAGGTGATTCATTGAATATTGATGCAATGAATATCTTGGATTATGATGAAGACCTTTATGGGAAGATGGTCAGATATCCTCTTGAGGTTCTTGCCATTTTTGATATTGTGTTGATGGATGTTGCTGTTCACCTCAAGCCTTTGTGGGAGAAGCACATACAGGTGATTGGACTGTAATTGTCTCAAATTTTTTTATGGGTTCAAGAGTTTGTCTGTCTTCATCTCAGGCTTTTGTTTTGTGACTTGACTCTAAGATGCAATGCATTCAGTGCACATATATAAGACTGTATAAATGTGCCTCAAACTTAACTGTTTTTGCATTTAGGCAAGAATATTCAACCTTCGAGATTGGGTTAGCATGCGAGACCTGAATCCATCAGGTAGACACTGGTTTTTAGTATTTTATATCTTCTATTTTATTTGAAGCATAGCCCCTGCTTGGTTGTCCAATCTAATTGGGAGAATTATTGCCTTGGAAAAATAGATATTGAGAAGATGGTTTCAGTGAAAGGAATGATTATTCGATGCAGCTCAATAATACCTGAAATCAAAGAAGCATTTTTCAGGTGCCTTGTTTGTGGATATGCTCCACCACCAGTCCCTGTTGATAGAGGTACTTCATTGGAATGCGACTGAACTCTTACTGTCACAGTTTAGTTGTGTCCTAATTGTAGTTTATGTTTGTTCTCATAGTTTCTTGCGTACACTGGTAGATTGGCTCTGCAACTCCCAAAGAAATTCATGTTTTGGAATATGGTCTAAAAAGCATTTAGATTCCAGAATTTTTATAATATGACCTTACTATTTATCATAGCAGAAATAAACATCCGAATTGAAAAGTCTTATTTTTGGTAATTTTCAGCCAAAATATAAAGCACTTGGTACTTTTTTTGGAGTTGGTTACTGTTGACCCACTCTCTCTCTCAGCTTAATTAAACCTAAATCAAAATTTCTATATGAAGTTCTACAAGCATTGAGATGTTTGCCTGAACAGAATTCTAATGCTGTTTTTCCCAAGTCTTTATGGTTCAATCTCATTTGACATTTTATTGAATGTCTCGTATTTTGTTTATATACAAACATGGCTACTATGCCATTTAGAAAACATATTATGTATATGTAGAAATGGTTCTGCAAAATAATTTGAATATTTTGTTTTCGCTGGATTACTATTCTTATTCTATTTTATAATTTGAATGTCCAGGTCGAATTGATGAACCTAATCATTGTGTAAGGCCAGAATGTGCTGCCATGAATTCTATGACATTGGTGCATAATAGATGCAGGTAGCAACCAATGGATTACAGTTTATGCACAATCAAGAAACTGAATTTGGTAACCTTTGAAGACAAGTGTTTCCTTTTATTTTGTGGTCAGGTTTACTGATAAGCAGATTGTTAGGCTGCAAGAAACTCCAGATGCCATTCCAGAGGGGGAAACCCCACACACTGTTAGCTTGTTGATGCATGACAAACTAGTTGATGCAGCCAAACCTGGCGATCGAGTTGAGGTATATGCCTGAAATTGCTTGGTATAAGATTGTCATACTCATTTCCCTTGCAAGATGTTAATATTGTGGAATCCATTGTGAGCTTGGCTTTTATCTATGTTTTTAGGTAACTGGGATTTTCAGAGCTATGACAGTTAGAGTGGGACCGAACCAAAGGACTGTCAAATCCCTATTTAAGGTATAGACTTCAGACTATTTTGGTCGGCATAAGTTGGGAATGTGGGCCTTAAATGATGTATTTTGTAATTTCAGTTTCTAATTTGTAAGTGGTGTAATGGTGCAGACCTACATTGATTGCCTTCACCTGAAGAAGGCAGACAAGACAAGAGTGCAAGCCGAAGATCCTATGGAGCGTGATGCCAATAGTGATAGTTTTGCTTCTTTTCAAGAGGGTGATATGGCACCCGCTGATTATGAAGCTAAGGTATTATTTTACACCTTTACCCTTGTTTTATCACACGAACTTTCCATTTTCTTTAACTCACTATCTTTGCTATGGATTTCCAGATTGAGAAGTTGAAAGAGCTATCACGACAGCCTGACATCTATGAAAGGCTAACAAGGTCCTTAGCACCAAGCATATGGGAGCTGGAAGATGTAAAGAAAGGGCTCTTGTGTCAGGTACCCTTGTTTGCATTTTGTTTTCTAATTAATTAGTAATTTGCTACATGTTTTTTGAGCCATCTGCTGAAGCATTATGTTTCTCAAACAGCTTTTGGGGGAACTGCAGTAAAGCTAGCTTCAGGTGCCACTTTTCGTGGTGATATTAATATATTGCTTGTTGGGGATCCTGGTACAAGTAAGTCTCAATTACTTCAGTATGTGCATAAGTTGGCTCCTCGAGGCATTTATACAAGTGGCCGGGGAAGCTCTGCAGTTGGTTTGACTGCTTATGTATCAAAGGATCCTGAAACTGGTGAAACGGTATGGGCAACAACTTAGCTTGTTAATCGTCGTGTTCTTTTGATAAATCTGCTCTGCAACTGCTCTCTATCACTTTATCCCATCTAATTTGTTTATTTCTTTGAACTTAACAGGTTCTTGAAAGTGGAGCATTGGTTTTGAGTGATAGGGGTATTTTTTGCATAGATGAGTTTGATAAGATGTCGGATAATGCTCGCAGCATGCTACATGAGGTGTGATTTCTCCGAGTTCTCCAAACTATGTGCTTCTAGTGGTTCCATTGGCTTGCCTTGACTACATGGTTTTCCAAGTTGCTTTTGCTTGATTTGGTTGTCACAGTCTGGTCTGTTTCTCGAAGCAGGTTATGGAACAACAAACAGTGTCAATTGCAAAGGCTGGAATCATAGCATCCCTTAATGCAAGGACATCTGTTTTAGCTTGTGCCAATCCCAGTGGTTCACGCTACAACCCTAGGCTTTCAGTTATTGATAATATCCAACTTCCTCCAACATTGCTTTCAAGGTGAAGTATATGTATTTTAATTAGTTCAAGCTGGAGAATTTACTTGTTGGTCATCAACTTTGGAAAACTCACAAGACATGACTGCAGGTTTGATCTGATTTACCTAGTGCTTGATAAAGCTGATGAGCAAACAGATCGGCGCCTTGCAAGACATCTTGTTGCATTGCATTATGAAGAGCCTGAGGTAAGTTCTTACTCCATAAATTGCTTGCAGTGGTTAGTGTGCTCCAGAGATGTCCTAGTATAGGTGACTGGAATTGCATTGTTACTCTTTTCAGGACCAAACACTGGATTCATTGGATGTCTCGACCTTGACTTCGTATATCACTTACGCTAGACAACATATACATCCTAAACTTTCTGATGAGGCTGCAGAGGATCTGACCCATGGTTATGTTGAAATGCGTAGGAAGGGCAACTTCCCTGGCAGTAGTAAAAAGGTTAGCTCAAAATATTTGAAAGCATTATTTGGTATACTTATGGAGGTGAAAAACTGGCTGGTATACCTCTGATTTGTATATTTAACAAAACATTCAAATACAGGACAATTTCCATGTTTTGTTAACTCCTATTTAATCCTCAATGAATTATGCAGGTTATCACAGCAACACCTCGTCAAATTGAAAGCTTGATACGAATTAGTGAAGCACTAGCACGCATCCGATTCTCTGAGTGGGTAAGAAAGTCCTAGGGCATACAAGAAGCCTGTGAAGGGATTATATTCCTGAATGTTTCAAAGTGGATTGAAAGCAAAGAAGAGGCATTTAATGCTATTGGTCTTTGCAGGTTGAAAGGTGTGATGTGGCTGAAGCATTCCGGCTGCTTGAAGTTGCACTTCAACAATCAGCCACCGATCATTCAACTGGTAAGCATTTAGCATCCTTCTCAGTGAGTAAATCATTATCACGTGCCACTCTGCCCTAGTTTTAGTTAGCCCTCCAATAAATGGTTGTGGTAATTGGAAGTCATTGAATACATGTGTAACATGATTGCAGGGACCATTGACATGGATCTCATCACTACGGGAGTCTCTGCAAGTGAGAGAATAAGACGGGCCAATCTGGTTGTATCAGTGAGGAATCTTATTATGGAAAAGATGAAGCCTGGGGGACCATCTGCACGAATATCAGAGGTAATAGTTTTTTATACTACCCTGCATAAGTAGTGCTGTGAATATTCTTGCTACAATGCCTGACCAAAAATCAATGAATGAAATAACAGCTATTGGAGGAAATGCACAAGCAGGGATCCAAGGAAGTTCACCTTAATGATGTAAGCAATGCTCTGTTTATATGTGCAATTTTTGAACTATGTTTGGCTTTGGAATAGTATGCTTGATTATTATTCTTGTTGTATTTCAGATTCGCAATGCTATAGGAAACCTTGTGACTGAGGGGTTTGTTGTAGTCCATGGAGACAATGTCAAGAGAACCTGAGAGGCTCTAAAAGATGCACAACCCTTCATCATAATTAATAATGGTGTATTTTATTAAGATGTATTTGTAAGTGAAGGTCGCGACACACTGGATGTGCCTTAAATTCTAAGGTCAATGCTCTGCAATACATGTTTGTGTACTTTCTCTTGTAACCAAAAGCCTGCAAAGTGGATGTAAATTTTCGGTGTTCAATCTGATGACAATAATAACATAACTACTTGATTGTTTGAAGTTTAGCTTCCAATCTTTGCCTGGATGTCACATGAGCTATTTCATTGAAATAGTACAATTATTGCTCAGAAAAGAGAATGAAATATATGGCTTTGTGATGTCAATGTTATTTTCAGAATAATTGTGGTCTCTAGCTCTATCTAGTCTTGGATTGTCTCTCTAACACAGTCCACCTGGTGAATGGTAAGTGCTCAAACATCAATACAGCGGAACAAACAGGAGTTAACTAAGCATTCACGGAAAAAAGAGATTTATTGTTAATTTATGTATTCTTTAATAAAATTTTAAATGAGGACTTCGGAGATTTATTCTGAACATGCGTAAAAATCATTTCTATTTCAATTTGGTTTCATATTGGTTTTTTTTGGTTTTAATCATATATATATATATCTATTTATATTTTTGATGGTTCGTTAGTTTTCTTTCCATGTCACTTGAGAACTTGGGAAGAGCCCTAAGGCAAACCTTTTTCCGAACAAAGACAATTACAAGAGTCGTTGTTTAAATTAATCTGGTCTATAGGGTATTATCATTTGTAATTGACAACTTTTACAGGGATTCTACTAATTTTGTGGGATTTTAAGTCTCTTCTTATATTGTTATTTATTTTATTCATTTATTTTTTCTCCATTTATCTTCCTTCCAACTGTCAAATCAGATTTTTTCCTAAATGTCATATTTTTCTGGATTGCCCCTCTTTCTACCTGCCATCTTGCACGTGCTTTCATGTAGATGAACTATCACTTTTTATCAAACCCTTCTCAAGCAGGGGAATTCAGATAAAAGGATGACATTCTTTCTATAAATTGTCCCACCTTTCATGCAAGAAGTTTGGCTTTCTTAGTGTTGAAGCTTGTAAGTTGTACACCCTTGGATCATCCACGTAATGATGGATGAGTCTCTAGTGTAGTTTTGAACCAACAGTCGTAAGAAATGTCTTAATTTTGCTTCCCACCATTTTTCGAATTCTGATGCTTCCCACCATTATTTCTTGTTCAGATGTTTCCCACAAGTTCAATTTAACATAGGCCTAGACACCAAATGTTGGCATAAACTATGGGTTAGTTTATTATGTTGTTTTGGTCTAGTCAGAGTTAGTGTTACACAAAGGTGGATTTGATTATTAAACATGAATGCACAACACAGGTTTATAAATTTTTTAAAATGGAAATATTAATTTAGCATACTTAGTATAATAACAATCAAGTAAGACTAGCAATTGCACATAAGTTGTGTAAGGTATGCCGAAAGGGATTTCATTAAAAATTATTTTTGATGTGATGGTTATGTAATTTACTTGCTAACATAGATTTGCTATGTATGTTTGATAGAGACTAATGAGTAAATACATTAAGAAAAATGTACAAAACAAAAATTTCTACACATGACCTCTTGTATGTTTTCTTAATACCCTAATCATCTAATAGAGCTAGGAACCACATAATTATCACTCCACAATCTTTGTCAACATCCTTTGAACCTCTACCAAAATGGGAGATTTAAAAGAAATCATGGACAACTTAAACACTCCACAATCTTTGCCAACATCCTTTGAACTTCTACCAAAATGGGAGATTTAAAAGAAATTATGGACATCCATCAATGTTTAATAGACAATTGGGTTTTGTTAGATGTAGTTACGAGTGCCTTTGTAGGCATATACGTAAAATAGGAAACCATACACAAGGTATGTGAAATATTTGACAAAATACCTCGATGAAACATTTGGTGGGCTAAGAAATGGACAAAATGGTTTTTGTTGAGAAGGCCTTCAAAGATTTCAAGCAAATGCATATGGAAGGTGTAAAGTTGGACTCCACAACCTTTGTCAGCGTACTCCCACTTGTGCCAAAAAGGGAGCTTTAGGACATAGTGTATGAATCCATCAAAACACAATGAAAAGTCTTTTTTTGTGAAATGTTGTAGTTGGTAATGTTCTTGTGGACATATATACAAAATGTTGTGGTAATGTTCTTGTGGGCATGTATACAAAATGTTGAAGCATACATATAGCATGTGAACTGTCTAAATAAATGAGTGAAGGAAATGTGGTCTCATGAAATGCAATTTTTACGCCCCATTTTTTACATTTATTATATCGACACCAAATTAAAATCACAAACTAAATTTGTGTTACCTCCCTTCTAGCATACTTTACAACAACATTAGTGCAAGCTTTGATTTTGTTATGTTTTTGAATATATGGATCTACACTTTTTTCCCTCGATAACATTTTCCCCTTGATAGCATTTTCCCCATATTTAAGATCTACCATATTAAAATCGCATAAAAGACGTTGCTATCTCAATACTATTAAATCAATTACTAATTATAAAAATGTGGATTCCCCGATGTTTTTTAAGACACGGTGTCCTCTCAGAACTTTTCATCGGTTCGCTTATATAAATACAACTAATTTAATGAATAGCCTAAAAATTTGTGATTTCATTTATTGTTGGTTGGTGTAAATTCTATGGTAAAATCCTAAGAAGTTATGTTAATGCCCAAATCATTTCCATTATTTTATGTTTTGTTTGGTTTTTCTTTGATGGTAGATTTAGGGGTGTCGATCACTTTGGAGAAATGCCACCGCTCTATTTACTCCTTCATACCTGTGGCGTTGGGAAAGACATAGATTGGCATTACAACTTAGGGTTGGCTTTTGTTGGGAAGGTCAGCAAGGGAGCTTGGTGGGCAACTTCTTGGGTAGCTCACTTGGTTGAAAATGAAGTGATTTCCATCCAAGCTTCTATAAACCTGCGCCAACAACCTCCCATTGAGCGAAAATGGGAGTTTTAGAGTTGGGCATGTCTTTATTCCTATCCCTAAGTTTCGGGCATGGTTAGGGATATCTTGTTAAAACATGGCATGGTCTCAATTGTGTGTAGTATGAATATATAGAAAAATAATGACGGTCCGATATTTTATGCATTAAATGCTCTCTAATAAAGTGATAATAAAATATCTAGAAAATGTCTATCTCAAGGTAGAGTGCAAAGTTAAAAAATTCAAGACTATTGAAACATTAAAAAATTGATTGTAAGAATCTATTCGCTTAAAAGTCATGTTCGAAAAGCTGACACTTTCCAAGAAGGACTCCCACCATAAGGAAGCCTTCAACATAATTACTTAGAGACAAAATTCCTAAATTAACTCATTTTTATTCATATAAATCAATATTCAAACACACTATTCAAATTATAAATACTTTGTCGAACCCATATTTTCAAAATCCAACGTACTCTTTATCCTACTCATATATTTACTATGTTATACACCTACTTCATTCTTTACTCAATTACATTACTCACTTACACTCGCATCTCTTACATTCTATATGTTCTAGCTATTCCTCTTACTCTCTTATTTGTATAAATTACATACGTTACAAAGAGTCGCCACTACTACTTGCATCTATCATACACAAATTCTTTATTCCAAGTCAGTGAAGCACCGTCTAGTATCTTATGGCTCAGATGGTGTCAAGTGTGACATTCTCCAACCCACAATATACTATAAACTTATATGGTCAACATGTCATGATTAATCTTGAGGAACCCCGCCAACATGTAAGATTAAAAGCGATCAAACCAAATTAGTCCTTGAATTACTTTTGAACAAAGGATTGTTCAGAAGATATAGAAGTTATAGTAAGATGCAAGAAATGAAATGAATGAAATGAAAGATTTTAATGACGTCCACGAGACTGAAGAGTCTATGGGACCACAAAAACTGAGATTTTAATCAGATTTCAGACTCCTTTCAATATCCGCTCTTCGGCTGTGAATCTTGAGGATGAAACCCGCGGTCGCTTGAAGCTTTGTTCCTTCGAAGAGTTCCTCTAGTCTGTCCACCCTCAGGTTGTTTTCATATTGAATACGAATATCATCATATGTTGAACACTCCATGACGAAATGCCATTCTGTCTCGACGACCCCTTTGCTGCAGAAAAGACAAATTCTCCTTTCCCAATCTTCCTTTGGAATAGTCCATCTACCAGTTTCGCATCGAAGATGATGCGATCCGGTTCTTAACTGTGCCACTAGAATCCTTGCTTTACCCTTGATAGCTGCCCCTAGATAAGCTTTTTCATCATGTTCCCCAGTGGGATTGAATTCTCTGATATAATGCGCTTTCTTTCGACCAATTTGACCCATCCACATGGCAGTCCTAAACTTTTCTATCACATAATTTTTTATTTCCCTGTTGCTGTTAGGACACTCTTGCAAGTTGATGCCCCATTTGTTCATCCATTTAGTATTCTGATTCATCCAGGTTTTCTTTTTGCGTTCCAAAGTGTCGTCTACAACTATTTTGGGCCAGCGAAGATTGTCCATGCTTTCAACTTTTTTCAGATAGCTTATCATCCGAGATATTGCCGAAGCTTCCAACGAGAAAGTACCCACTTCAGCCAACAAGATCTCATAAGGAACAATTGATTTGACTTTAAGGGTGCTTGTGATTAGATGTTTCTGGATTCTTTCTATCTATCTCCACCCGTGATTTGACATGCTACTTCCCCAAACTTCGCAGCCATAGAGAACAACCGGAGTGACCAACAATCCAAAAAGGGTTTTCTTAGTTTTCCAGTCCCAAAGTTCAACTTTCCTGCACTTGTTTTGAAGTAGGTAAGATGCTTTCCAACCTCCCTGTATCCTTTTTGCTTTACAAGTCTCCCAACTAAGTTTGTGGTGAAAGTCAATCCCAAGATATTTGTATTCAGTGACTATTTCCAAAGGGCTCCCTTCAAAAAGAAAGATACTTTGTCTCTCTTTCCTTTTCAAGGAGAAAATCATGATTTTTGTTTTGCTAGTGTTCACTTGCATCCCGACTTCTTGGCAGAAGAGCTCTAGCGCTTTTAGCTATTCCCTCAATCCTTCAATTTTTTGAAATTAGGATAAGGTCGTCAACATATAGAAGTAACTTCACCACGTAACTTGCTAACTGTATACCTCCTCCCTCAGTTTTGTTTAACCATTCTTCAAGCTTGTCAATGTATAGCCCAAATAAGGTGGGAGAAAGAGGGCAACCTTGCTTGACACCGATGTCACTGCCGAAACACTCGGACATACCTTCTCTGGTTCTGATTTTAGCTCTGACCTGCTCATACAGTTTATGAACTGCTGCTCTAAACTCATCTGGAATCCCAAGCTCCTCCATCCTGTCCCAAAGTTTCTTTCTGGGCACTGTGTCGAAAGCTTTCCTGAAATCAACAAAACAACAAAAAGCTTCTTCTCCTTGGGTGTCCCAAACCTTCTCAATCAAATGCCTAAGAGTGATACAATGGTCAATTGTTGAGTGTTTAGGTCGAAATCCCGCTTGCCCTTTTGCTCTTTTACCCTCTCTTTCGGCCCAACTATTGATTCTTCATTCTATCATGCCTCCAAAGAGTTTACCAAGAAGAGGGTTGATCATAATGGTGCGATAATTGGACGGGTTATTAATGTCACCACTTTTAAATAGAGGAATAACAACGCTAGTCGTCCACTCTGTCGGAAAGCCATTCTGGTTGACATCATTGAATATTTTTCTGATGTGTGGCGTGAGGACCTCAACCCCCCATTTTAAAAATTCAGCTGTAGACCATCGATGTCTTGAGCTTTACCACTTGCTAGATTCTTTATGCCCTGCCTAATGTCTTCTGTCGAAAAAAGCTCAATCGAAGTCTCGATTATGGGAGGAATATCTTTTTGTTGAGGACGTTCATAAAGGGTCCTTGCATATTCTAACCAATGAGCACCTGTGATATTATTTTCTATGTATTTTTTCTTTTGTTGTAGCTCCTTCCAAAAACCTTTGGGGTTGTGTTTTCCAAGAGAAATTAATTTGTCCTTCTCTTGCACACATAGCTTTCTTTTTTGTGTTGTACCAATCTCTCATAAGTCTTTTTATTTTCTTTGTTCATCCCACTTTCTTTCAAAGCTCTCTTGGCAGCTTTACACTCTTCATCATACCACGGGTTTGTCGGAAAAGTATTTGCCGCTCTCTTTCTAGGTTTAGATCTCTCACAAACACTTAGAGCCTTTTGGATTAAGGATATCAGCAGATTACTACGTATATAACCACTCATTCCCTTGGACGTCGTGTTCTCTATATCCTTCCTCATTATCTGAAAATTTGCTTAAGGGTTGCAACAAATATTTCCGATGCCTTTTGCATGTGATGAGCCCGATTCCTTTCATTCTTGATCAAGACGGTCCCAAGAAGGAAAGTGAATCTTCCAAAGCCGTGAAAAAGAGTGCTTGTCTAAATTCAAAGAGGTGAAAAGTAGAAGAAATGCATGTTGTTTTGCACCAAGTGCATTCTCATCTTATAAAATGATTACTTTTCTCCACGAAGTGTTCCACGTTAGCGAGTCCTACCCCTTTTATAGCCAAACTGTACCATGTGGTTTTCCAAATAAGCATGTTAACAAACAACTTCCATAGCTCATCCTAAAGGCATCAAAGGCCACTAAACATCAAGCACACACCCTCTTTCTATGTGGACCTAAGCACCATATTGTTGAATCCTTCCTTTTTTGAAAAAGTTTCTTTTAAACTAGGGGACATGACCTAATATTTGAGCGAGGTCCAATAGTGGAGAGGATTATTTGGGGTAGAGGGTCCAATTCAAACACATTCATATTTAATAAAAATTAATAGTTGCACTTACATATTCAACAACAATAATACACAATGAACCATCTATTTGTACATAAAATAATGTATAATCACAAGTCATTCCATCTCAACAAGTCACACATCAATATAAAATATATAATAGTAAATGCACATATTAAATCACATCATATTCACTTTCACACTACTTCCAAAATAAGTTTATATCCTTCTTTAATAATGAAAAGTCAATATCTCAACAACTTTCTCCTCTAATATGTACATAAATCCATGGGAGAGTGTTCCACATTGGAAGGGTGGTTGTCATATTAAGAGTAAAGTATGTGCAAGTATACATGCACTTTTTTATAACTATACAATCCAAACAAAATTTGAAATAGTTGAGTAATATGTAATTTATGATTACATATGTTGCTAGATTCTACACTTCTATTCCCATTAAAAAATCAAAGATTCTCCATTAGTAGCTCCTTCAACTTTATTAATTGCCTCTATCCAAGTATATGCATGGTTTTAAAAATGTAAGGCTCACCTAGATTGTTTTTTTTCGAAGAAAGCAAAATTAATCGATATAGATTTGACAAAGTACAACAAAAATTGATCTAGACAAAAGTGAATAAACCAATGAGATGCAAGCCCACATATCAAAGAATTGAATAAACAAATGAGATGCAAGTCCATTGATCAAATAAGTTTGAAATTTGAGTTTCAAGTTTCCTATATAAATGATGCATTGTAAACATATTCAGCCTTACTCCAAATATTTTCATCATATTCGAGAGTTCTTCTTCCAACAACCAAATTCGTGAGAGTTCTTCTTCCAACAACCAAATTTGTAGAGTTATTCTTCCAACAACCACCGGAGAATTATTATTCCATCATCTCGTTGATTTCGCCTTTTACATCCACAACTAACAAGTAGTAAATTACAATTTTCTTATATATGTTGCGATTTATACATAAATCAAAGCTCTTGGTAATATTAAGCAAATTTGCACTAACAAATATAGTGTGTGTGTGTGTGTGTGTAATGGGGATTGCACTTACTTTTGTGGTGCAAACACTTATAAATTTATTACATACACATTTGTGATGCTTGCTTATGAAACTATCCATGTTCACATTTCTCATGATTACACACAGTGCACATGCACATGCACAAGCACGAGCAGCACAAGCATGTGCACATGCACATGCATGGCACAAGCACATGCATAAGCACATACATGCACATGTACACGCACATGCACACGCACACACACACACATTATATATATATATATATGCACATATACACACATATATATACACACACATATATATATATAATGGGGATTGCACTTACTTTTGTGGTGCAAAAATCATATATTTATTACATACACTTTTGTGATGTTTTCTTATGAAGCTGTCCATGTTCACATTTGTCATGATTATATATAGGGGAGAGGACCCAATAATTGGGCACCCTAACTTGGCGCCAACATGGAGTGTGAATTATGCCAAGTCACCGCTAAAAAAACCATGCATATGTTGTGGCAACATCTTAAATAGTTAATTATAGAATTTGAGAGTGTGATGTGTCATGGAGCCAATATGGATTGCATTTGAATAAACAATGCCATGATAACTCCAAATGTCAACCTTGCCTCGCATGTAGATTAAACAACCAACATGTGGCAACTTGGAGGTGAGTAAATGACATTAAAGATGCTTATCATTAAAACATTGCGCCATGCAATAAAGGTGGATCCTCCCTAGATCACACCTTATTGCCTTACCTAGTCACATTCAAGATTGCCTCAGACAATGAAGAAAGCCATGATATTAATTGTTAAATAACACATGATATTAATTTTTTCTATTATATGGTGCAAAAATAATGACACATTCTAAGAGAAAGATAACATTCATAAGACAAGGACAAATAGAAAAAGAGGAGTAAGATAGGATTATAATTCAAATGTTGAAGAAGTTGTAGATCCACACACTCATTTTGAACATACTACACAAGTGAGATCAGGGCCTTCAAACACTAAGAAGGTTTTTATCAGAAGTCAATGGAAAACAATTGAAATGGAACATGTTATGAGGGATGTTAAAAATAATGGATACTCCACTCGAGCTACTACAAAGAAGTGGAATATTACTACAACCACCCTTCCTCTTGGTTATTTGACATTATAAGTACAAATAAAAAGGGCCCGCCTACCATTTTGACAGAGGAGGAAGAACTTGAGGTTGTCCAATGGTGCAAAGATATGGAAGAACTTGGACATGGACTTGAAATCATGCAACTCAAGTCATATATGGCTCACATATGTGAAAATAGGCCCAACCCATTAAATAATGGATTTCCTGGAAAATCTTGGTGGGATGGATTTAAGAAGAGGCACCCAAACTTATATATTAGATATAGAGAGAAAGAGAGAGCTAAGGCCTTCCATTGATCCATAGGGATCCAAAAAAACACACCACTTCATCAATTCCATCAACACCAAGAAGGAGAAACAAGAAAAGTGAGAAAAATGAGGTAAATGTGGTCTGAAACCACCGCCCGGCCAGGCGACGGTCTTGAGACCGCCGGTCTACTCAGGGCGGTGGTCCTAATACTTTCAAACAAAAAAGAAGAATGGAACGCGAATGGACACAAATTTGAAGCGCCCAACCATGTCTCTTCCCTTCCATGCCCTTTCACATTCTCTAGTGCACGGGAGGACATGTGAAGGCCTATAAATGCATGAAAGGAACAAGAGAATAGGATTCAAAGATCTAGAGAGATCGAGAAGCAGAGTTAATGAGAGCAGTGAGCAAGATCTTCAGTGCTAGAATGGAATTGTAGGAGCAAGGTGTAGAAACAGAGCAAGCAAGTAATTGGAGAGAAGGTTTACATTGTTGCTTCTTTTCATACTTATTATAATATGTAATTGTCTATATTAGACCAATAAAAGTGGGAAGAAAGAGCAGTTTCCCTTCCCGACTAGTTTTCCTCCATTGGAGGTTTCCAAGATAAAATTATTAGTGTTGAAGTTTTTTGAATTATTTCCTTCTCTACAATTTCCTTTCTATAACACTAGATAATCAGTCACGAAGCTCTAAATTTCAAGAAAATCTGTCATTTTCCAAAGTTGAAAGTAGAACAACATAGTTGTGTGATTTGTAGAGTTCCAAAGTAGAAGTTTACGAATCATTTTGGTATCAGAGCTGATTATATATCCAGGATTGTGGTATTCGAATCTTTCTTGTGATTTTGTATGACAATGACAAGGTCCAAAGGCGAAGAAGTTTTACCTTGCGAGCCAAATATTTCTACGAAGAAGTGGAAATAGAGAATTCAAGCTCAAATGGAGGAAGAGAACTTGGTTCGTAGAGTTGAGATGCTAGAGACCATGATGGATAGATTGCATAGAAACAAGAAGAGCTTTCAAATCTGCAAAAGACGACTTCGGTTAAGAAAGATTCCATGGACTTGGTGGTTCGAGCACTAGCCGAAAAATTCAGTATCGAAAAGAGCCACGAAGAGGAAGAATGGGAAGAGCATGAAGAGACACCAATTGTAAGTGAGAAGGTAAAATCTGCACATACACCTTTTAAAGTTGAAACGAAAGTGGAAATAAAGAATTTTGAAGGACAAGTAGATGCAAAATTACTGGATAAATGGCTAAAATAGTTGGAAGTCTACTTTAGTGTGCATAATGTCACTGAGGCACAAAGGATCACCTTTGCACGTCTCAAAATGGAAGGTCATGCTCTAGTTTGGTGGGAAACCCATCTAGCCACTTGTGAGAAGAAGAAACATCCTATTGTCAATACTTGGAAAGGTTTTAAAGAATTGATAAGAGCTAACTTCTATCCTATTGGCCATAAGACTGACATGATGATTAAGTGGCAGTACTTTAGATAGGGCAGCGGTCAAAGCATGCAAGACTACACTACGAAATTTCGAAGACAAGCCATGTTGCTTAATATGGACTTGGAGGATGAGGACATTCTGACCAAATATTTGGGAGGACTTCACACTCACCTTAGGAGGAAGGTAATTTCACGAAGCCCAAGGATCTCAATGAATCTTGTGTACAAGCATACTACATGATGATGAGAAGAAGCAAGGAGAAATAGAGCCAAAGGGAGACTAGTCATGAGAATACAGGACAAAGAATAAGGGAAACAACAAGTAGCAGAGGTAAATGGAAAGGTAAACATACCGCTACTGCTTTGCATACTTGTAAAGATCCTAAGAATTTTATAAGAATTGTGATGTAAATGGACATACTGACGCCACATGTTGGAAGTTACATCCGAAATTACACCCAAAGCACCGAACCAAGGATTCCAAGAAATCCATGGCCATTGTGAAGATAGAAAGAGAGGTGGAGATTGAGGATGATTCGGATGTAGATGAGAGGTTGGGATGCATGGCCACTAACATGTATGGGAAACAAAAGAAGAAGAGATGAGTAAGCTATTTCAAATCAAAATCCAAATCAAGAAGACTAAGGTAAACACTTTAGTAGATTTTGGTTCTTAGTCAAATTTGATTTTTGATGCGGTTGTAGGACAACTTGGTTCTAATACTTACGCACATCCACATCCATTCTCATTGGGATGGGTAAAAAGGGTGTAGAAATACAAGTTACAAGTAAGTGTAAGTTTCAGAGTCATCCGTGGACGCATCATATTGCAAAAACTAAATTAGAAAAATTTATATAAATATGAATCGTAGCATTTGGAATCTAGTTTCTAAAATACTAATTTTTTTAAAAAATGGACAAGTTTAGCTATATTAAACACTTAAAATTATATGACTTAGTTTTTTTTTTTTGAAAAAACTTATAAGATTGTAGTCCGTTTGCCCGCATTTTGGATGACCAAATCTTGTTATTTTTTTTTCCTTTGGTGAAACGTTAGATGTAGTTGTCTATCTTGGGATGGATTTTATTTTGTATTTTTTTAGCAATATTTTTTTTTATGATTTTTTCCGTGAAAGTGGTCTGAAAATATTTAGAAAACGGAGCGCTTTCGTTTGCCCACCATAACTATATCAAAAAATATCGAAATCAAATATATATTTTTTAACGTGTATAGAATTTGTCCACGCTTGGGATGGTATAAGTTTTATCATATTTTGATAAGAAACAAAAGTTACAATCTTAAACGTAGACATGAACATTCACGGAAAAAATGTCTTAAAGACCTATTGTTAGTAAAAAATTATAAAATGATATTTATCTTATTCTATTCACTTTAAAATCAATATTTCTACGAAGCTAAGAGTCTCCCCTACGCGATGGCACCATTTTTGTGAAATGTTTTCAGTTTTTTAGCATGGTTCAAGTCTTTGGAAGAGCAGATTTGAGGTTTTTTGACCTTTTACACTTCATAATGACCTTCCATAGCTTTGGTTGGGGAAAACAAAGATTTTCCGAGGCTTAGGTTCGGCAGATAGATCCATGATCGTGGTTTATAAAGCGCGATCATGGTTTTTTTAACACAAACCGCGTGAGCGCGCTTTATAAACCATGATCGGTTTATAAAGCATGCTCATGGTTCATAAATCATATTTACACACATCCCAATGTCTGAATTACCATGTGATTTTTACTCTCTGACCTTACCGTATGAATTATACTATGAAATTTATCTTTTTTCACATTTTTCTTATCACCTAAGCAAAACATCATGGGAGACAAGAAACGAAGTCAAAAAAGGAAGTCATTAAGTAAAAAAACACCAAACGAATTAGAGGCCAACAAAATTCAAAATGCTGAGCTGAATGCGAAACTTCGTGAATCAAGAAGAGGTTCATCTTCAACCCCAACTATCAGAAGCAATGAAGAACCTGTAATGTTTCTACCATCAATGTTGAAGTTGAATTAAATACTCGTGATGAAGATGTTTTTACCATCAATGTCAAGAAGAATTAAATACTCATGATGTAGCAAATGTTGAAATCAAGGAGACAATGAAAATGTGAATAAGGAAATTCATGTTGAAATCGTAGACAAGCAAAATTTGACAAAAACACCTCCTAGGATTTTACGTAAGAAACCTAATTTTTTTATGAAATTGATGAAAACATTTTGAAACCAATGTCCGACAAACTTTTCGAATGACAAATCAAGAAAAGCCACAAATTTGGGATAATCATTTTGAAATTTTAAATGATTCCCAAAGATGTCATTGTTGGTTAGTTTGATGAAATTGATTAAAATGAGACCTACATTAAACACCTTAGGATCGACAACATCTAATATACGTGGTCAAACCTCTACAATTTTCAAAACCTTCATGATGCATATCACATCGTTGGTGTCAAGAGACACTAGGGATAGTAATATTGTGTGTCATGTACTTTGCTACTAGTGTTGTAAGTGAATCAATAAAAAACAACGTTTGATTACGCAAACAAGTCGAATGTTGCAAGTTAATCAAAAACTCTAATGAAAGCAATCAAAGACGTAATATCCTTCAATCACTCAATAATGCCGATTTTTGGGCATTTTCTGCTAGAGCACCGCGTAAGGAAAAAAAAATAATTTGATGCTATAAGAGAAGTTGTTATTAAATTTTGGCATGATAACACTAGAGTTTCACCTAATACAAGAGATGTTATAAAATGGAGAGTTGGTTCTACTAATCGTGAACCACATCCAAAGCATTTCTTAGATATGACTCAAACTCAATTTTTTCGTAAGTTTGAACAAGAGAATCTAGAAATTAAAATTAGTCAACATTTTTTTGAAATGTTGAAACCATTCTATGTGAAAATCAACCACGCTCGCACCACTTGTTGTTGAGGCAACATGTTGAATTTATGATGCATTATGCTAAATTTTTACGTATTCATTCTAATTTTCATTCTAAAACTATGTTATCGAATGTGGTGTTCAAGTTCCACCAATATCTTCCAGGATTTCATTCCTACTATATTTTGTGAAAAAGAAGTTGGACAATTTTTTTATAGTCTGGATTGTTTAGATGGAAGTCAGAATACATGCGCATGGATTACCTAAATTGGAAAGTTACATCCATGAGAAAATCAAGGTACAATAGACATAATTTAGTTGAGTTTGATAAATATAAATCAGTTGCATACCAGTTGAAAGATGGAAAAGAGTCTAAATGGTGTGAGCTAGTTACAGAACAAATGCCCGTTTTCAATTTTTGAGAAAATTTAAGGATGAAATTGTTTATGAGTATGCGAGGCATACACATAGAGCTCGATGGTTGGATGAATAGTTCAAGCTATGCAAAGACACATTTCCTATTGGTACTATTGTTTCAGTGGTCGATTTTGCAGAGAATTACACATTGCAACCACAAATGGAGGTTCAATCGCAATATTACAACTCAGTACAAGTTGCCATTTTTGTGCATATAGCATTTCTACATTCTCCTGACAGTACAGAGAATGATCAAATTTTTTTAAGAGAGTACCACTTTTATATCAGTGATGATCGTACTCATTCTACTGAATTTGTGCAAGGGTGTTTCAGTTATTTTATGGAAACTTGTCTGATAGGGACATCCACTTCAAACAACATTATATATGGTCAGATAATTACACGTCTCAGTTTAAGAATGCACGAATGTTTTATTGGATGAGCAGAATGCACGTCAAGATGGGTGTGCAACATATTTGGAGTTTCACTGAGGCTAGACATGGAAAAGGAGAGCATGATGGTGCAGGGGCATGTGTGAAAAGAGCTCTGCAAGAGAAGAGTCAAGTACAAAGATGGTGCTAAATTAAAAGATGCAAAGAGCATAGTGGAATGGTGTATCGACAACATGGCCCGAGGTTCTCAAGAAAATTCACATACTGCAGATATTTTTGGTTGATAGAGGAACAACAAATTGCTAACTACGAGGATTGTATGACACTCACCGGGTCCAAGTGATATGCACTCATTTTGTAGCTCAGACGCTACTTCGTGGGCCATATGGACAAGAAAGTTGACATGTTTTTGTGCATCTTGTATCGAATTTGTCACTGCTGAGTGTGATTCACAAGAATGGGTGGAAGGATGGATTTGTAGGCCTCTAACTCCGCTTCCTAGTTATCAACCTCCACAAGCATTACGACTTGTTTCTGCAGATGAAGTTGCAACATCCAAGGACTTTGATGAAATTTTGATTTTGGTGTGACAAGGTATTTATGGTTATTTATTTAATTTTTGTATTGAGTTATGTCCATTGAAATTTTAATATGTAATTTAAATTTGAGTTGTTCAACCTTTTTTTTTTTAGAGGACATGTGTTTTTGCAAAGAATTGATGATAAGACAATGAAGAAGGAACAAACTATTTCTTATGTCGTTGCATCGAGGAAAGAAAGAAGTTGACTTCTCCTATTATAGATGGCGAAGATATTGAGTATCCTACAGGGTCAAGTGGTAGTTACTGGAACTTGGCTTCGATGGTATCCATTAAAAACTCCTCTGTTTGGGTGTTTCAAGACTTTGAGACACACAGAAAATACTCTTATATTCGCATCTAGTTCTATGACAAATATTCAGCCTGTATAGATATCGAGGAAGGCCTAATAACAAGATTCTTTCGAAGGTTCGAGAGTCGATCATGAAGCAATCTTGTCTGCTATTCGAGTAGATCCGATCCCGATGGTTCATCATGAATGAATTTACAATGCTCATGTGTCGGTATATATAATTTCTTTTCATATATATATATAAATTTGTTAGTTTAAAGATCTAGATTTAAGTTTGAATATATTTTATTTTAAATTTGTGTATTTTGTATATATAGATAGTATATGGTTTTGATTTGAAACTTAAATTTCTTTGACTAACACTTTTATGTTTAGGTTAGTGGTGCAGTAAAAGCTTCCACCTTCACGTGGTGGTTAAGCAATCGTTAGTAGAGAATTTTAAATTCTCGAAGCTAAGAGAAGCTTTCATTGTTTGAAAAGTTGTAAATTTTGAAAAAGTTGTAAATTTTGAAAAGTTGTAAATTTTGAAAAAAAATTTTTGTAAATTTTTGAAAAGTTGTAAATTTTGAAAAGTTGTAAATTTTGAAAATGTTGTAAAAAAAGTTGTAAATTTTGAAAAAGTTGTAAATTTTGAAAAAGTTGTAAATTTTGAAAAGTTGTAAATTTTGAAAAGTTGTAAATTTTGAAAATGTTGTAAATTTTGAAAACGACTCCTCCCCAAGTGTTTACAAGACCATACCTACGCGTGTGCACCGATCTGGGAAGGAAAAATGAGAGAGGATATTGTAGAGGGTCCCTACACGCCGAGGTGTCGATCGACGAGACGCATCTCTAGGTGCCATGGAGTCCGAGTAGTCCACCCGTCAAGTTGAACGATATTTTGGTCTCAGGGCTCTTAAGGGACTACGCCCGAACGAAGTAGCCTGGAAGCAACGACCTTGTCACACACCAAAACACCACCTCCTCTAGCATTCACCTAGCCACCCAGACATGTCATGTCACAGACAAGTAGGGTTTGGTGCCACGACCCACCATTTGCAAAATATAGCATTTGACAACCTTACACTGGCTCAAACTGCACTATTTCACACATTTGCAAACAATAGGGCAAGCGAGAGCACCAAAATGAGAAGGAAAAAACTGAGAGAGGATTTTGTAGAGGGTCCCTACACCGAGGTGTTGGATCGATGAGCATCTCTAGGTGCCACATGGAGTCCGAGTAGTCACCCGTCGAAGTTGAACGATATTTTGGTCTCAGGGCTCTTAAGGGACTACGCCCGAACGAAGTAGCCCGGAAGCAACGACCTTGTCGCGCACCAAAACACCACCTCCTCTAGCATTCACTAGCCACCCAGATGTGTCAACACAGTTGGTTTGGTGCCACGACCCACCGTTTGCAAAATATAGTAGTTTGACAACCAATCACTGGCTCCAACTGCACTATTTCGCGTTTGCAAACAATAGGGCAGCGAGAGCACCAAAATGAGAAGGAAAAACTGAGAGATTTTGTAGAGGGTCCCTACACCGAGGTTTCGAATTAGATGAGCCATCTCTAGGTGCCATGGAGTCCGAGTAGTCACCCGTCGAAGTTGAACGATATTTTGGTCTCATGGCTCTTAAGGGACTACGCCCGAACGAAGTAGCCTGGAAGCAACGACCTTGTCGCGCACCAAAACACACCTCCTCCTCTAGTGTTCACCTAGCCACCCAGATGTGTTTCAGATAGCTGGTTTGGTGCCACGACCCACCGCTTTGCAAAATATATAGTTTGACAACCAATCACTGGCTCCAACTGCACTATTTCACGTGTTTGCAAACAATAGGGCAGCGAGAGCACCAAAATGAGAAGGAAAAACCGAGAGAGGATTTTTGTAGAGGGTCCCTATGCCGAGGTTTGGATTAGATGAGCCATCTCTAGGTGCCATGGAGTCCGAGTAGTCACCCGTCGAAGTTGAACGATATTTTGGTCTCAGGGCTCTTAAGGGACTACGCCCGAACGAAGTAGCCCGGAAGCAACGACCTTGTCACGCACCAAAACACCACCTCCTCTAGCATTCACCTAGCCACCTGATGTGTCAACAGTCAGTTTGGTGCCACGACCCACCATTTGCAAAATATAGCGTTTGACAACCAATCACTGGCTCCAACTGCACTATTTCGCATTTGCAAAACAAAGGCAGCGAGAGCACCGAAATGAGAAGGAAAAAACTGAGAGAGGATTTTGTAGAGGGTCCCTATGCCGAGGTTTTAGATAGATGAGCCATCTCTAGGTGCCACGGAGTCCGAGTAGTCACCCGTCGAAGTTGAACGATATTTTGGTCTCAGGGCTCTTAAGGGACTACGCCCGAACGAAGTAGCTCGGAAGCAACGACCTTGTCGCGCACCAAAACACCACCTCCTCTAGCATTCACCTAGCCACCTGACATGTGCCGACAGCATAGTTGGTTTGGTGCCACGACCCACCATTTGCAAAATATAGCATTTGACAACCAATCACTGGCTCCAACTGCACTATTTTTCGTGGTTTGCAAAACAATAGGGCGAGAGCACCAAAATGAGAAGGAAAAACCGAGAGAGGATTTTGTAGAGGGTCCCTATGCCAAGGTGTTGGATCAGATGAGCCATCTCTAGGTGCCATGGAGTCCGAGTAGTCACCCGTCGAAGTTGAACGATATTTTGGTCTCAGGGCTCTTAAGGGACTACGCCCGAACGAAGTAGCCCTAAGCAACGACTTGCTTTCGCGCACCAAAACACCACCTCCTCTAGCATTCACCTAGCCACCTAGATGTGTCAGTACATAGTTCGGTTTGGTGCCATGACCCACCGTTTGCAAAATATAGCATTTGACAACCAATCACTGGCTCCAACTGCACTATTTCACACGTTTGCAAACAATAGGGCAAGCGAGAGCACCGAAATGAGAAGGAAAAACCGAGAGAGGATTTTTGTAGAGGGTCCCTACACCAAGGTGTTAGATAGATGAGCCATCTCTAGGTGCCATGGAGTCCGAGTAGTCACCCGTCGAAGTTGAACGATATTTTGGTCTCAGGGCTCTTAAGGGACTACGCCCGAACGAAGTAGCCTAAGCAAGACCTTGACTTTGTCGCACCAAAACACCACCTCCTCTAGCATTCACCTAGCCACCCGGATGTGCCAGTAGTCAGTTTGGTGCCATGACCCACCGTTTGCAAAATATAGCATTTGACAACCAATCACTGGCTCCAACTGCACTATTTCACGTTTTGCAAACAATAGGGCAGCGAGAGCACCAAAATGAGAAGGAAAAAACCGAGAGAGGATTTTTTGTAGAGGGTCCCTACACCGAGGTGTTGGATTAGATGAGCCATCTCTAGGTGCCATGGAGTCCGAGTAGTCACCGTCGAAGTTGAACGATATTTTGGTCTTAGGGCTCTTAAGGGACTACGCCCGAACGAAGTAGCCCGGAAGCAACGACCTTGTCGCGCACCAAAACACCACCTCCTCTAGCATTCACCTAGCCACCCGACATGTGTGCCATAGTTGGTTTGGTGCCATGATGTCCTGAGGCATGACTTCTCACTCCTCACCTCCGTTCATTTCCTAGGACTCAAAACATTCAATGTCACTTGTTTACCTTCCATCTCTCTTGTTCTCTTTGGACTTGCCTCTATCCTCTTAGACCTGCTTCATCACTGTCCTTGCTTTTCTCTCTTGAGCTATGTTGTTGTGGTGATCTCTCTCCATCCTCTGCTGCCCCAGCTATGTGCTTACATGCTCATTATTTTTGCATTGTAATAGGATTCTTCATCACATATCACTAGACACAGAATTAGGAGTATAAGTAAATCATCAAACAATTAAGGGAACACATGTGTGAGGACCTTTTATTCATAAGTGCCATCATTGATTGCATGAGATTAATCATCTCTGCCTCAAATCAAGCAATGTCTCCCATCCGAAACTTCAACCCCCACCCAACAAGCAAGATCAAGCATTCATACCGCAAAGAAGGACATGTGACCATGGGTGAGCATGATCCTCAAAAAGGGAACATGATCTATTTCCGAGATTATCTCTTTGTTTAGATTGTTCTTGGTCATATTTTTGAAAATCAATAGAATAGAGTTGAGATCAAGAAAGAGAAATTCCATTGGGAAAATAATCTCCCATTCATGAGTGAGATGAATAATTTTGATTCTCATTCCTCGTGAGCTCTGTGTGTGTTTTCATCTGACTCAGAGAACTTGTATGACATTTTGTCCCATACCATCACCTAGAGGTTTGATGCTCTAAAAGAAGCCATTTCTGATTTTGAATCCCATGAGGAGAATGTATCAAAATTTTTGGAAGATCTTGGCACAAGAATGCATGAGCTTGGTACTCCTCTCAGGGAGAATAATTCCACATGAAGAATCTTCAGGATTCAAATTTTAAGAATTGGTTCAGGAAAATATTTGTGACCCTTTCCTTCAATAGTCAATACTTTAGTTCAGCCCTTATAGAGATCATAGGTTATATCTCTAGAATCCTATGAAGAGTTAAATGAAAAATATTTTAGTCAATGTGGAAATATCAATGCCATTCCCGAGAATCGACTCAACACATGGAGCATGTGAACATCTGGAAGATGAGAAAGTTTCATTTGTAGTTTCCAGATTCAACAAGATGGTCTATGGAAAAAGCCTCATCATTCAAGATCTTCCGCGGAGGAAGACATGAGTTGATTCTTCATTAGAGGAGGATTCTTCATGTGATGGGTGGAACCTAAGAATACTAATAAGGGCTTACTATCAAATTTTTACCCTTTTCAACTTGGGACATCAGAATGCACCACCACATGAAATCTCTCCCTTTCGTCACTTAAGGCTTGTAACATTCTCACTAGGTATTCAATTCCTCAGACCCCAACTTGATTATGCCCCCTCTCATGAATACTTAACCCCTTCTCACATTATCACCCCTTTAAGTCCCTTTGTCACTTAAGGCTTCAGAACCCTACCCCCGTCATGCCATGTAACCCAAGTTAATCCAGAATGGTCAAGGATGAGTTAGAAGGTGAGTTAGCTAGGTTAATGTTAAGAGGTGAGTATAAACATACACTTAGCCATTTTTTTAATCCCTTTTTAATATTTCCTTTTCCTTCATTGCTGCTAGTATTTAGTTATGCTACTAAATTTTCAAGAAACCCTATTGCAAAAATCACATTTTTGCTCATATCTCCTTCATTTTTGCTCCATTTCCCCTGCAATTTTTCCCGTAACTTCTACTCATGAACTCCTTGAAGATGATCTAAAAATATTTTCCATTGGTACCCTAATTTTTTATAGCATCCCATTTAAAATTTCAGAGAAAAAACTTGCCTTTTTAGATCCTTGCAATTCTAGAGATCGAAAACACTTGAAATTTGAAGCAGGAAACCATATGAAAATACCTAATCTAATGAAAAAATTTCATCTCAATCCAAATACAAGAAGACATGATTAAATATTTAAATCAAACATGTACATATCAGAGAACTAATTTAAATGGTTATGAAAACATACATAGAAGGATATCATACATGCAATGAAATCAAATCAAACATATATAGTTCAGATTTATCGTTATGAAAACCAACACACATGGATATATAAGAATCAAACAAAGTGTGCTCCAGACGCACGTCTAAAAAAATATATACATAAGTTCATAATGTATGTGTACATCTCGAACTAAGTGTGTCATAATGTACATATGGGACCACATGCGGTCGCAAAAGGCTATATATATACAATGGACTATATGAAGAAACATGTTCACTAGGACCAGATGGCCCATATATATATATATCTATGTACATCCAGGTGGACTATGAATCTACTCATGAAACATCTTCCCCTCTCTTCGCCCTGCTAGAAGTAGCACGTCCACGACCGGGGATGTAGTGGAGGGAGATGCCACTACGGATTTCATCCGTGTGGTCCTAGGTGTCTCTAAGCATGCCTGCAACCTAACCTGCACATTCATAAACAACAAGTTTTTAACACCCAAAATTTTAAAATACATTCAAAATTTAGAAACTTGTACAATTTAGTTAAAATGCATGTGAAATCTTACCGCAATGTCATGATCCCTATCAATTTGTTGTTGACGCATCGCAGGGACAACAATAGACTCACGAGGGGTAAGCTACATACAAATAATTAATTTTCAAATTAAATATTTCACATACATACAAAATTTGATATTGTAGATTTAAGTAATAAGAAATAATGAACCTCCAAAATTTAACAAATTTGAAAAATTGTACCTCAGTTAGTGGATCTGCAGATGCTATGGCAGTATCTACAGTAGCCTCCATAGTCTGCATATATGGAGGAGTCTCTCTAGCAGTCATAAGCTATACAAAAAACATGTACAAATCAATATTAAAATCTACATGACTGTGCACCACATAACAGAGGTCCAAAGCATGTAATCCACGTGAACTTCCAAGTAATTAGAAACAAAGTGTAAAGAGATTTACTAACTTGCGTAAAACTCATGTGAGGCGTGCCAGTAGCCTCAGTTCCCAGAGCAGATGATGACCCGCCAGGCTCCTGTGTATAAAAGAGAAACATATTAATATGTACAACATACACGTGAAACATTATAATAATAATCTAGTGCAATCAAATGAAATTAAAAATGTAAGTTTGTACAACTTGAAACTTACGTTTGAAACACACGCCCAAATGCAAAGAGCTAGCATGTCATGTCGACGCGATGGATGTTTCCTTCACTAAAATAAAATAAAAAATTAGTTTTTTGCTATTTAAAATAAAATAAAAATTAGTTTTTTACATGTATGTACATGATATATAATATATATATATATATATATATATATATATATATCAAACATGTATAATTAAATCTCAAACATGTGAATTATATATATATATATATATATTATTTATATTTATTTGAAATTTACCTGTGAAAGACCAATATCAGTGGCACCAGTTCCAAAAACATTCCCCAACATCTCATCTATAGAAAAGAAATCCGTGAACCAACAAATGATGTCTCACCCAGCAAAGGCATACGGCACCACATGATCCACAAGTGTGTGGTGGTGCGCTAGAACCGGCACCTCCACCAACATCACCGATGTAACCGGTCACTATGCTGGGTCGAGTGTCGTGAGCTCCTCAATGCATGCAATGTATCAATCTCCACAACCTCCTTCACTGTAGGAGGGATAACTGAAGGCAGTGGGGGTTTTGGGGCATGGGGGATCCTAGGTTGACCTATGTGCGCGTGCACCAGGTCTACTGTGCAGAGCCACCTCCTCGACCAAAAAGTCGAAAAGTCAAAATAATTGGGACCTCATGAGCACGAACTCGCAATATAATTTCTTCAAAAAATAAAGAGGAACCTCATTGTTGTTGCATGGTGGATAATCAAAAACCATCCACCATCGGTCCCAAAAATTGTTTTTGATTTGGTCATCGTGGCACCAATGGATTGGGAACCGTTTGCAAGTAACTGTGGGGGGGGCATTGGTTCTAAGGTCGGTAAATAATGCACAAATGAGGTCTTTTCCAATTTTTTTCTTTTACGGCCGCATGGGATAGTTTATCCGCATACCACCACCCTACAATCACCTCTAAAGGTATTCCATCTATGTATTTGGTGGTCATGGACTCGACTTCGCCAATCAATGTTTCAATGTATCAAGCTAAAGTCATGCAGATGGATTTGTAGCATGATTTTGTCTTATAGTTTGAATTAGGTTCTCAATGACAATTTTATTTTCTCGATTCTTCCAATGATATTATCTTGTGTTCCCGCTGGCTGCTGGGGGAGTAAGGAGCCACAGGAGGTGGATCTATGTTCGAGGAGGGTTTTGAGGAATGTTCTGAGGGTTTTGAGGAATGTTTGGTGGGTTTTGAGGAATGTTTTGATGGTTTGCATGATTTCGAGCTTGCCAACCAACTGATAAAACAAGAAAATTGTATACATAAACAAACATTTCAAAAAACCCATGAAAATGTAAAAAAAAAACCTAAAATGCAAAAAAATGATTAAAATCGGGGCTTACCTCCTCATCTTGGTGGCATGGTTGAATCTATCGCTATCCATAAGTCCGATGAGCAATTTTGAGGTGGTATTCAAAGCTCGAGTGAAAAACGTCTAGGAAAAATCACGGTTTGAAATGAAAATGGGGAAAATAAGTTGCTTCTTTTCATACTTATTGTAATATGTAATTGTCTATATTAGACCAATAAGTGGGAAGAAAGTGCACTGCCCTTCCCAATTGGTTTTCCTCCATTAGAGGTTTCCAGGATAACATTGTTGGTGTTGAAGTTTTTGAATTATTTCCTTCTCTCGCAATTTCCTTTCTATAGCTAGATTTAAACCTCCTAAAAATAGGCTTTACCCAGGAGAAAGAAGAATACATCCTGGATCGATTGGAATATTGACACTTCAATAAGAATAACAATGGTATTGATAGAAACACAGTCCGATGGATTAAGCCTCCCACTGATTGGCACAAGTTAAATTTTGATGGGGCCTCAAAAGGCAATCTGGGGGACTCTGGAGGAGGGGGAGTCATCAGAGATCAAAGAGGTTGTTTTGTTGCTGCTTTGCTTTTTCGGGAGAATGGGCAGGCAGACTAATCATTATTCTGAAGCCCTGGTGGCTCTTTGGGGTATAAGACTTACCAGAGATTGTAATATTCCGAATATTATAATTGAAGGTGATTCTCTGAATATCATCAATCTTTTAAACAAAAAGCAACACCCCAGCTGGTCTATCAGAGATTTTATTGGGAAGCTATTGATATATGCAAGAGCTTTGAAAATGTTCAAATCACCCACACCTATCGGGAAGGAAATAGGGTCGCTGACAGTTTGGCTAACCTCGGTGTTACTAATTCCTTTCAAACTTGGCTTAGGGGGGACGTTCTGCCCACTCAAATCAATAAAGCCATAATCAATGATCTACATGGTAGTGAAAATCAGCACTAACGGTTGTAATTTGGATGCTAATGTGCGGATCCTCAAGTACAATATGATGACATCACATAAGATATGGATGATTGATGTGATATGTGCGAGATGGACTGTCATCATTTCTAGGCATAGGAGGAAAGCCGAGGAGCGGGGCAATAATTACAAGTATGGCATAATAATTAAACCTGCTTTCACGGAAAGGAAAGATTCAAATACCAACATCAAAGCTCTGCCTGTCCCACATAGTGGTAGCATTTTTACCATTGAGAACAGGAAAAGGAGCAGAGGAAACATGGGGGGTCCACCTTGCAAAACTGAACCGACCCACAATCCGGCGTGGAAAGAGAATACGGAGCTTTGGAATTACCTGCAAATTGGGGGTCTGTCTAATTTAATTGAAAGGATTCAAGGATTTGACCAAGACATTTCTATCAGATTCACCCAGGGATGGAAGAATCGGATTGTCAAATACAGTAACATGGAGATTGAGATCACGGAAGAGCTCATCGCCCAGATCACGGGCCTCAGCCTGGAGGGCACCAAATTCTTCAATAAGAAGGTGGACAGGGAGGTGGAGACCAAGAAGTTCCTGGACGAGGGGGAGAATCTTGAATTCGTGACTGCTGGCATCAAGGTGGCGTCGATTCCTGAGCCTTTTGCTGAGCTTGCCAGGATGGTGGTTAGGTATGTAACTCTTGAAGGAAGATTTGTGACTATACCTCAAAAACATTTGATATTTCTAAATCACTTTCGTAGAAATATCATCATCAGCTTTCCTCACTATTTGATAAAATCGCTGGAGAAATCAATTAGGGAAGTTTAGAGCCACTCTAGGGCTGTCCCTTTGCACAGGGGCTTATCCTCCTGATCCATCGCCACTGTTCTAATCCCCCCCATGAATCCTACCCCACCTTCTTCCACCATACCTCCAGCTTGCTCAAACACTTCCACTCCCCTGCTGAAAAGAAAGATTGAAGTGCCGCTAAAGAAGAAAAGCAAGAGCATCAAAGCTAAAATCCCCGCTTCCCAACGGGTCCTAAGGAGCCAAAAAGACTGGAACTTGCTTTGAGAACCTCCTACATATCAAGTAAACCGATGGAGGAGCCCAAGGAGGAGGAATTGATGGACAGAGTGGGACAGATTAGAAAAGGAGATACAAGAGCTCAAGGTGACTATAAAAATATGGAAAGAACTAAGGAAAAGGAATTCTTCAAAGTGATGATGAAGAGGGGTTATTGCTGAATTCTTCAAGAAGTTACTGATCCTTGGATGGCGAATGGGGAATGCAAAAAGTCGCAATGATAGCGTGCATATTATCTCGCCCTCAAAAGCATTTATAATTTCATTGAACAACATGTTCATAGTGTCTACAGTTTAAGTGGGGTTAATGAGGACATTTGGGGCCCTAAAGAGAAAAGGGATATTGCAATTGCTGAGGTGGATATGAGAGACTCCTCTCTCAGCCACCGCCATTGCTTTCTTCATGTCATTGCAGCTATCAAGACCAAGATTGACAGGATATCAAGTAACGGGTTCTTTGTGATCTTTTTGGCTATGAAGTTCTTTGTTTTCAGCGTTCTGGACCTTTTTGGCGGAGTTCTATATGTTGTTTCTCTTTTGGTTGCTTTTTGATATTTTCTGCTTCTTTTTGGATCATTGTTCGTTTGGATCCTTTCTTCACTTGTATTGTCATATTTGGCTGTTGAGCCCTCTTTGGTTGGCCGTTTTGCCCTTCTCTAGGGGCTATTTCTCTCACCTTTGTTATCTGGCTTTTGAGCCCTTTTGTATATAGGGTATAGTCCCTTCAAAACTATTTGCCCTTAATAATAAATTTTTTTTTTTCCTTTCTATAGCACTAAATAATCAGTCATGAAGCTTTAAATTTCAAGCAAATATGTCATTTCCAAAGTTAAAAGTAGAACAACATAGTTGTGTGATTCGTAGAGTTCCAAAGTAGAAGTTTACGGATCATCCAGTGTAGATGCAGTTTATAATAACTTGGAGAAGGTACATGAATTTAATCAATATGGACCTTGTAAAATTTGAAATTGCAATAAAATTGGAGTGTATGCGGGTAAAAACTCGTATGAAGGTGGTAATAAAAAGAGGAAGTCACAATCTTCCCAAATTATTCCAAAGAGTAGACAATATATCACCATTCTTTGTTGTGTTAATACAATAGGCCAAAGCATTCCTTGATTCTATCTTTTCAAGGGTGAATGACAGCATAAAGAACTCCATTGCACACTATGAGCCAGGGGCATGTATGGCACCCAACCTCATGTGTGTATGACCAAATAATTTTTCCTCAATCGGCTACATCATTTCAAGAGATCAATACTAGGTGGTGTTTCTCCTACAAATAGACACTTGTTGATATTTGATGGCCACGGTAGTCATGTAACAATGGCAATTGTTGAAGAGGCTAGAAATTTGGGAATTGATCTTGTAACTTTGCTAGCACACACTTCACATAGGCTACAACTGTTGGATGTGAGTGTATTCTCTCCATTCAAGAACTATTTCAAAGTTGAAAGGTCAATGTGGATAACTTGAAATCATGGATTTGAGATCAATAGGATTGAGTTGGCTGAGTTCGGTAGCAAAGCTTTCAAGAAGGCCATTTCCATAGAAAATATTAAGTCAGGTTTTCAGAGGACAAGGATATGGCCACTTAATAGAGAGGCTCTTCTAAATGACATGGCACCAAGTCAAGCATATGAAGTTGGAGATGAAGATGAGAAAAGTGCAATTACAAACATCATGCGGTTGGCTAGGTATATATAAAATGAGATAGATCCAATTTTACCTTCTATCAACCAAGTCACACATGTAACCCAAACACAAGAGAGTAATCAAGAAGGTGATGATATGGTTCAAGGTATTCATGTGTCCGACATTCCAAAAGAAGTTGGAAAGGGGTTGAGCACCGCCATGCAAGTAATTCAACCAAACTGGATCAAAGAGGGGGCAACAAAACTAGGTGTAAATGTCAACTATTTCAACAAAAATGTAGGAATTTCAATGTCATCTCCCCATGTTGATGTACCCAATGAAGAGGTTGTGCACTACTATGTTGTTACTAGTGAATTCAATGTTTGCAATGATGTAATAAAATCGGAAAGCAACAAAATATATTACAACATGCATGAACCAAGAGCTTGAAGATATTTCAACATGTACTAAAACTCAAGAGCATCAAACAAGTAAGAGTGTAGGTAGTTTTCTTAATCTTCCAATAGAAAGTTTTGTGAAAAATACCATGAATTACCAAATGGCGCAGTGAGATTAAGTAGACAGTCACACATACTAAATGTAGATTTTTTTCAAATGCTTCATGACCAAGAAACAAGAAAAAAAGAAATAGAGATACTTAAGGCTAGGAAAAAGAACAAATACAAGAGAAGAAGGCAATAAGAATCATTGCGAGGGATTTGAAGTTGTACATCAAAAAAATGAAAATGATTTGAAACGAAAAGAAAAGGAAGAAAAATGGCAAAGGGAAAAGCATGATAAGGAGCAGGAGAAAAGTAAGAGGGAGTATGGCAAAATGATGAAGGATATGGAGAGACAAAGAAGAGTAAACAACATAGATTTTTTTTTCATGATCAACATCTAATAATGATGAAAATAATAAACATCTATGCTCCGAGATTTGCAAGTTTAGGCAATTATCACTAGGAGTCCACCTAATCAAATACACCTAACGAGTTTTCCTCAACAAGGGAGGATAATGAATTTGCAAGTGGTGACAGGTGATATGGTTAACACTCCAACAACATCAATGGAAGTGGACAACATCTCAACAAGACCTTCAAAGGAACAAACTTAACAAATATTGCAAGTCAATATCTCTCGAATTTTTTCCTACGATGGGTGAGACGTTCTCAATTACAAGATTCTATAGGTATAAACGTATATTGAATGTAAATTTTTATATATATTATAATTATTGGAAAAAGGCTATTGTCACAAGGAAGAAGCAACTATGGAAAAACAAACTTGTTTTACAAATTAGTTTATTCAATCATGTCTACTATTTTTCCTTGTAACCCATTTAGTCTATATATACTATAATATTGAATCGATATATTAATTGTGTTATTGTGCCTGTAATCTATCAAAAAAATCTTTAAGTCTTCTATGATTTAAAATAAGTAATCATCTCAAGAAAATTGGTAACAAATTTTATAAATAGCAAAAGTCACCCAACTTGGCTCACATCCTTAGTGTGAGGTAGGAAAAACCTCACCTTTAAGTGCATTATTCATCGCAACATCCACATGCAAGGCGACTTGACATCAAGGATTAAAAATAAAACCCAAGCACATGATGTGTTTAAAAACACTAAATGGAAATATGATTTGGGATGACACCACCAATGCAATATATACTTGTGCATCTTGGTTTCTCCACAATTTTTGATGTTGGAAAACAAAATGATTATAAAATAAACCAAAACATACAACAATGGTAGTGGGAAAGGAGTTAGGAAAATCATATAAGGATCTGTTATAACATACAATGGCAAAGTGGACTACCATAACCAAAGTGAAATGTAGTAAAACAATTTTATTATATATCTGCAAAAGATGGTTATCACCTACTTGTGATTTGAAAAACGTGTGTTGTTGTTTTTTTTCAATTTTAAAAGTTTTCAAAGATTGTGATTTTCTTAACCAATTTTAAGTATTCTAAACTTCACAAATTGATTAAAATTCTGATTATTATTCATCCATAGAAGTGCGGAAAACTTGGGTAACAAATAAATAATCGAAAACTGAAAACACTCAGATAACAAACAAGATTGTTTACGGGGTTTGGAAATTCCTACGTCCCCGAAGTTTGGATTAAACCGATCCATTAATAATACTTGAAATGTAAGTAAAATAACTCTTACAAACAACCAATAATGAATCAAAACCTACAAATGAGCTGATCAATATCCCAAGAACTCTGAAAAATAGCAGAAATTGTCCTAAGAACGATCCGTGGCTCTGTGAGTGTTTTCATAATGTGATCTCCTACTGCAAATCGCATTAGAAAAACACCTACAAATAGAGATTTAAAAAAATTATATGAAAAAAATTATATATCTGAGATCATCTTAGAATTATGAACACTTTTCATGTTTACACCAAGTCAATTTTCGAACTGAAGTGCATTGATATTCATGTTTTCCAACTATTTGTCTTGTAGATCCTGTTAAAAACTGTATTCAAATCTTCCAAAAATAGGTTAAAAATCAACAAAAAACATCAAATATTACATCGTCTTGGAATCGTCTTAGAATTCCCTACATTTCACCTTTTTACTCCGAGTTCCCATTCTAAGTGCAAGGCCTTAAAAAATGGCATTTTCTGAAAACTGCCTCCTTATGTTGCTTTGCACAAACCTGCCACTTCCTTTACAAAAGGTACTGAGCTCGTTTTATATTGTTTGGAGCTCCATGGCGCAATGGCTGGGTGCTTATCCTTTTACCCCAGCATGCATGGTTCGAATCCCCTATCTCCACTTCCACCGCCAACTCCCATGGGATTAATCCCACCTTCTTAGCATTATGGATAAAGCAACAATTTATATGGTAAGGCATATACATTGTTTATTGGCTTAGAGAGCCGTTTTGGTGGGAAGGATAACCACAAGACCGTGGAATTTGATTAGTTGGCACTTGGAGGAGGTTTAGCATATAATGCAATTGGTTAGAATATAATGCGTGGTTGTTTGCAAATAGAATAATGCGTGGAAAGGCATTAAAATATAATGCGTGGCTAATAATAGCTTAAGCGACCAATATGGAGGTGTAACCATATAGTGACATGGCAAATTTCATGGTGAATAATTACAAAGTAATATGAAATTCAAAATTCCAATTGAAATATGATAATTAAGACCACATGTCGACCCTCAATTGAAAAATTGAACTCAAATCAAACACGTGGTGGCTTGAGGACCCACCACATCGGCGATGATATAATCGTCCTCACGGTGGTCGGGCTCCCTTCCGTTATAAAAGTTGAGCCTCTTGTTTTGGACCGCTTTTACGTGTGTCGAAGACCGGAGGTTGAAAACAACTCGAACAACCTTAATTTTGCGTTTTTTCTCCTTTTGCCACGTGTCACAGTGCTATTGGTCCATTATTGACCTGTTGACCAAAGTTGACTTCCCTGTTGACTGAACTTTGACCGAACATATCTTGAGCTCAGAGTGTCCGTTTTTCACGTTCTTATAGTCGTCGGAAAGCTTGCTGAAGGCTCTACTGCACTGGCATGGTTTAGGGAAGTTTTAGGAACATTTAACACTAAAATTGATCCCCTGATCACTCCTCCCTACTGAGAAGGCTTTTTGTCCACAAAAAGTTGTTTATCAACCCACAAATAATGCTATCTCTTCCTGCATTGCACAAACACATACAAGAACCTGAAATAACATTATAGGTTAATAAAAATGCAAATAGTTGATTAGCTAATTACATAACCGATCAGATAATAACACCCAATTAAGCTAGTGTTCAACTGAAACGCTGCAACCCTGTCAACTCTACGCACAACTGTGAACTGTCATACCCCACTATAATGCCATCACAAATAATTGACTAGATAATAACACCCATTCTATTATGGAAAGCTAGTGTTCAATTGTCACTTTGTGATACGGTTAATTACAAAAATACAATTCCATAACACAGATCAGTATACAAGACATCTAAACTACCCACAATTAGGCTAGTGCCCACTGCCCATCTGAAACTGTAACAACTGCAAGTATTCACTATCAGAATATAATAGACTATCAACGCCCAAAAATAGCTATAGTCAACAACTGAACCCACGTGAAGCTGCCAAAACATTGTATCGCCATCACAAATAATAACTCAGATAATAACACCCATCTATAACGGAAGCTAGTGTTCAACTGACACTTTGTGATTATGTTGATTACAACTGCAAGTTTCAAATTTAGACATGCTACTGATGCCTATCCCTGCATACTATTTTCAACAATGGAACTACTAACCAATATGAGAAAACAAAACATGAGTATGATGAACCTATCACTCAAATCTTCTCTTCAAGTTGTTTCCATTCATTTTCAAAGCTTAAATATCAACTTAGGAACAAATCCTTATCAATCAACAGGAATCCCTAAAATATAGCTCTGAATTTTTTTTGCTTGCCTACTATCAACAATTTATTGTAGTGCAAATATAAAGTTGAGGAGTGTTTTTCCCAACCAATCACTTGGGTTTTTCTGTTTTGGTTGTTTTACCTTCTCAGTACCAAAATGAGTTTTAGTTAGGTTTAGCACTGTTGGTTTTACAATATTGTTCTTTTTAACAACTTTCCAATTTTGTTGTTTAGAAACAAACCAACAAACCTTAACATCATGACCATTCCTATTACAATGGGAACAAAATTTAACTTCCCTATTTTTAGGAGTCTTACCCATTTTACCATTCTAGAACTCTGTCTACGAGAATGATTCCCCTATTTAGGAGAGGTAACATTCTTGCCATTTCTCGCCTTTCCTTGGTGAGATTGGTCTTTAGCACCTGCCTTATCATTCACAAAAGCATTAACTTCTTAATAAAATTTTTCCTCTTCCAACAATATGCACAATGAATGATTAGTACCTTCACAAAATGTGGAAGGGAAAGCATATTTCGCCTACCAAAGCTATATTGTTCCAACCTGAAAGAGTGTATTAGAAGTATTAGGATTTGATTTTCCCTTAGTGCTATTTTTAGTGTAAGTGGTAGGAGGTGGAATCGATTACCTCTTTTACCTATTTTCTTACACCTTTCATTGTTCCTCCCGATGGTGGAATCCTGCAATTCTAGTGGCATAGATCCTTGGTTTTGGAAGCTTGTCTTCCTTCAAACCGCTTTCTGGAACTTTCTCCAATTTCCATTTTCCCACTAGAATAACCAAACCCGCAAACCGAGGCTGATCCTCTACCATCTTTGGGTTAGCATCACCTTGTCCATTTTTACCAAGGCCCTTTCCATTAAATCCCATCTTAACCATTAGCTTAGACCCAATTCCCTTAGTGTGTTTTTCAAACTGACCCAAAGGAATATCTCGAAATCGAATGAGAGGAAGAATGTGAACAACTTACAGTGCATTCTGTCATAGTACCTGCATCTAATTTGGAAGGCATTTCCTTCTTATGTTCACCTTGTTGCATCTTTTCCAAGAGGGCATCCTTGGTCCGTATTTCTTCCTACAACTCTTTAACAAAGCCCATCAACTTCTTGCTCTCTTCAAGCATCTTGTTGACATACTCCTCTTTCTTGGTTATAGAGGATTGTGGCTCAGATTTTAACCGCACTATTTCCTCTTCCAAGGAATAAAAATTATCTCTCAAGAAAGAGTTTTCTTCTTGGATTTGGCGGTTTATGGCTTCAAGCTCATCCAGTTGCTCCTGTTTGGATGACTTGCCCATGATTCCTTGTTCCTGCAAACACAACCTGTACTTTCAAAACTCACACACATGAAAGAAGATTAACAAGCCCCAAAATGTCTATGCACACTGAAAACTGAAATCAATACTAAAACTGAAGCCAAATTTTTAAACACAATTAGAAGCTAATCCGGCAATCTAAGCTGCTCGATATTTGAAAACTTGATCTCGAAAAAAAAGTGTGTTGTCTTTTTTTCACTTTAAAAGTTTTCAAAGATTGTGATTTTCTTAACCAATTTTAAGTATTCTAAACTTCACAAATTGATTAAAATTATGATTATTATTCATCAATAGAAGTGCGGAAAACTTGGGTAACAAATAAATAATCGTAAAACGAAAACACTGATAATAAAACAAGATTGTTTACGGGGTTCGGAAATTTCTACGTCCCCGAGTTCGGATTGAACCGATCCATTAATAATATTGAAATGTAAGTACAATAACTCTTACAAACAACCAATAATGAATCAAAACCTACAAATGAGCTGATCAATGTCCCAAGAACTCTGAAAAATAGCATAAATTGTCCCAAGAATGATCCGTGGCTCCTACAGTGTTTTCACAATGTGATCTCCCTGCAACTACGTTAGAAAAACACCTACAAATGGAGATTTAAAAACATTCTATGAAAAAAATTATATATCTAAGATCATCTCAGAATTCTGAACACTTTTCATGTTTACACCAAGTCACTTTTCGGACCAGAAGTGCATTGAAATTCGTGTTTTCCAACTAGCTATCTTGTAGATCCCTGTTAAAAACTGTATTCAAAGCTTCCAAAAATAGGTTAAAACTCAAAAAAAACATCAAATATTACATCGTTGGAATCATCTTAGAATTCCCTACATTTCACCTTTTTACTCCGAGTTCCCATTCTGAGTGCAAGGCCTTCAAAATGGCATTTTTTGAAAACTACCTCCTTATCTTTGCTTTGCATGACTCCACCACTTCCTTTACAAAAGGTACTGGGCTCGTTTTATATTGTTTGGAGCTCCATGGCGCAATGGCTGGGCACTTATCCTTTTACCCCAGCATGCATGATTCGAATCCCCTATCTCCACTTCCACCGCCAACTCCCATGGGATTAATCCCACCTTCTTAGCATTATGGATAAAGGCAACAATTTATATGGTAAGGCATATACATTGTTTATTGGCTTAGAGAGCCGTTTTTGTGAGAAGGATAACCACAAGACCGTGGAATTTGATTAGTTGGCACTTGGAGGAGGTTTAGCATATAATGCAATTGGTTAGAATATAATGCGTGGTTGTTTGCAAATAGAATAATGCGTGGAAAGGCATTAAAATATAATGCGTGGCTAATAATAGCTTAAGTAACCAATATGGAGGTGTAACCATATAGTGACATGGAAAATTTCATGGTGAATAATTACAAAGTAATATGAAATTAAAAATTCCAATTGAAATATGATAATTAAGACCACCTGTCGACCCTCAATTGAAAAATTGAACTCAAATCAAACACGTGGTGGCTTGAGGACCCACCACGTCGGCGATGATATAATCGTCCTCACGGTGGCCGGGCTCCCTTCCGTTATAAAAGTTGAGCCTCTTGTTCTGGACCGCTTTTACGTGTGTCGAAGATCAGAGGTTGAAAACAACTCAAACAACCTTAATTTTGCACTTTTTGTCCTTTTTCCATGCGTCGCAGTGTTATTGGTCCATTATTGACCTATTGACCAAAGTTGACTTCCTTGTTGACTGAACTTTGACCGAACATATCTTGAGCTCAGAGTGTCCATTTTTCACGTTCTTATAGTCGTCTTCGGAAAGTTTCTGTTGAAGGCTCTCTTGCACCTTTGGCATGGTTTAGGGAAGTTTTAGGAATATTTAACACTAAAATTAATCCCCGATCAACTTGGCTCATAACCTTAGTAGGGTTTTAAAAACCTCACATGTAAACACACTATCCTATGCAACATCCATCACAATATGATGTATCCAAACAACTCGAGCTTTGCAATATCCAAACAACCCAAAATCATTTTCAAAGCAGGTCAAACACCATTGTTGGGTATCAGCAAGAGTGAAAAGAACAAATTTATTGGGTTAACATGCGTTATTGCCCAAATTTTAGAGGAAACACATTAAGGTATGTCCTTCTTCATTATCTACAAGGAAATCTTGAATGCGAGTTGGTGAGGCAAGAAGGTGGAATGCGGGAAATGATCCACCTTTATTGCATGGCGTAGTGTTTTAATGGTAGCATCTTTAATGCCATTTACTCACCTCCAAGTTTCCACATGTTGCCGCTTAATGTACATGCGAGGGGCATGGTTGACATTTAGAGCCTATCATAGCATTGTTTATTCAAATGTAATCCCTGTTGGCTCCATAACACGTCACACTCTCAAAGTCTAGAATTAACTTGTTAAGATGTTGTCATGTCAAATACATGGTTTTTTAGCGTTGACTTGGCATTATTCACTTTCCACATCTTGGCGCCAAGTTAGGGTGCCCAACTATTGGTTCCTCTCCCTTAGTACTCATGGGATTCAACCAAGTTAGAAGAGATGCCATTAAGGAGGGGGTCACAAGATTGTCCTAAATATGACCATAAGGAGCTCCACCATTATCAAGCGGGAATCCTTGAGAAGCCCACCAACAAATTTAGAGGCCGAGATTAGAAAATGGAAAATAATGTCTTGGCAGAGCTTTGATCCACCCTCTTTGGAGAGTCACAAATAGGAGAAGAGAGGCAAGTTTTCTCAGAGTACCCTTGGAGTTTTTCACCTACCCAATTAATATTGTGCCACAACCGATATTATACGGGTTTTGGCTAAAATGGATTCATGGTTTTTTTCAAGCAAGCTATCATTCAATGCATTTATTTAAATTTAAAGAAGCTATTTTCTTCCCAACTTTTTCAGATTTTTAAAATAAGGATTTATCACTCTAATCTCATTATGTATACCCATTTTTATTAGATTTAGTTTATATGCATGAAGCAAAAATAGAAGATTAGAAAGGTATATGACATCACCCTTTGGATGGTGATATTACTAATTGTATGCTATTGTTCCACCATTTGGTCAATTATAATACTTTGTGTGTGTGTGTGTGTGTGTGTGTGTGTGTGTGTGTGTGTGTGTGTGTGTGTGTACATGCAACTCATGCCCTAGATTATTAACTACAATCCTAAAATAAGAGGGTGAAACTCCTTTACTAGTGGTGTAATTAAAACCCACATCAACACATATTAAAGTGATTAGGTATTCTAAATAATCGGAATAAACACCCACACACACACACACACACACACACACACACACACACACTTGTTGTCATGAAAAATGTCTAGCATGAAAAAATGAAACTTTGAGCATGCCAACTAAGCTCATAATTGAAAATTATGTTTCCCTATCTTTGTGAATCCTTCTTTTGGCCGCCTACCCTTAGTTCAACCTCATTCAGGATCGAAGAAAGTGCTAACAATATTTTTAAAGTTTTTTTCAAAGTGTGCAGGGAATATTGCCTAATGTGATTGGTGATTTCATTAAGATTTGATGAAGAAAGCTTTCCTCCAGGAGGCCTAACAATGCCATTTTGGCCATTCTGCAGCCTAGTAAACACCCTCAAGAATCCTACTAGGAAAATATAAATAATTTTAGGGTAATGTAAGAGGACATTGAAAGTGTCTAAACTAGTTTAGGAAAGTTTAATATAGAATATTTGATTAAGGAACAATCTATTCAACATTGGGTTATACAAGGTGAAAGTAATGAAAGCTCAAATGATGAAAGTTGACTTTCTACGGATGATTCCAGGACTTACGAAAAGTTACAAGGAAAACAAATAGTCATTAGAAATTTCTTGGAATCCTTGTTAGGTTGTGGAGCCTGTTTTCATGTGTGAAAATGTTGAAGATTGTACACTAAGAGTAATGTAAACTTTCCACACTTGTTGTCTCGAAATTTTGGCCTAAAAAAATGTGTCCGATATACTAGGAAACATGCTTTTCTCATATGGGCAATATTTTTGACCCATAGGTTTATGGGACGGTTTTAGCCCATGGTTTTGTAAAACTACTAAAGTAGTTGTCTACTTATGTGGTTTTGTGCATATGGTAGGGTTTGATGTAACATTGTAGATGTCTATGACTATGGGTGTGAATTTTGTAGAGTTTGTTGAGCTTAACTCAAAACAGATCTTGGTATTGTATTAAGAGAGTGGTGGCTTATAATAAAATCTGAGCAAGTGATTCTTGGTGGATGTAGCCCAAATTGGGTGAACCACCTTAAATCTGTCTCTTTGTGTTGTTATTTTATTATTCTGCACTTTTATTTCAGATCTGTAATATTTTCTACATATTAGTTTCTCTGTTGCATTCTGTGAGGGATTATTCCACATATTTTATCCCTTATTTCCCAAAATCCTTTATGAGAAAGAATTGTTCCAAGACTCAAAGTTTACCTAAGGTGATTGAGAACACTGCAAATGCTCCTTTTTGTCAAAGATGAAATAGGCCCTAAATTTAAAATTTCAGGAATAATTAGGTCTCAATAATGGTTCCATTGATCTCATTAGGTGTTTTGGAGTCAAAATCATATAATATTTGACCCCAAAACACTTTCCTATGCTTTGGGGTGATGACATCAATCGGGTATCCCAATTTGGACACAGGATAAAATATGCTTCCCCAAAATGGAAAAGTCACACTTTGGACACCCTTGTGTCCCCTTTGTTCACTAAGGACAAGGGGACACCAAAGTGTGACCTCCTTCTCCTCCATTGAGCTCATGGTCACACTTTTGCCTCCCAAATGTCCCCTCTGTCCCCCATGGTGCAAGGGGGACACCAAAGTGCGACCCCCTCTCTCCCAGTCACACTTTGGAAAGCCTACTATCCCATCCGTCCCCCAAGGGATAAGGGGGACTCAAAAGTACAACCTCACTCAACCGTCGGCTCTTGGTCACTTGGAAACATTCTTCGGCGGCATTTGAAAAACCAAATTTAAGCCCCTACTCAAGCCCAGGTCACACGTTTTCACCTCATTTGTCCCCTCTGTCTCCCAAGGGACAAGGGGGACACAAAATTATGACCCCCTTCCTCTAATTCAACCTCCTTTACTCTGGACAAGATGTTATGGTCACGAGCAGGTCAAATATCATGCATAGATTTGGCTAACTTCTCCATCACAAATTTAACCATTTTAACCTTCAAATTTCTATTGATATCCTCCCAACCTCAATTAATGTCCATACATGTTACAAAAAAAAGTCAGAAAGTTTCCTTTTGATTCAACAAAGATCCGACGTGTGAAAAACCTTGAAAATTAGAGTAGAGAGTCTTGGAGAAAATATAAACTTTTGAAAGTGTTTTCACCGTAACTCCGACACTTGGAAGACACATTTCTAAAAATAGCAGGTATACATGGCTGGGCATGTATAAAAATATTAATTTTTCAAAGAAGTTGAATTCTCAACATCCACAACCAAGAAACATCAAAAAGAGAAAATGCTGAAAATTTACTAAAAATAACAAATCCTAGATAAGACTTGCTAAAAATAGTAAGTCTTGTAATTGAGTTCAGAAATCTTGTGAAAACTTCCATTTTGCCTATCTCATTTATTTTTTCCATTATCGCAAGGTTGGGAAGTTATCTGATGGTCCAGACATAAAGAAAAAGGCCCTTGTAGGCTCCCAAAGCATCAAATCAGAGGTGAATTTTGCATGACACACTTGGATGCGAGAAATTGTATGGTTCAATCATCCCAATTTGTGTAGAAGGGAGTCATCAAGGTTGAATTCATTCGAGAAGGAGATATCTTCATCACTCAAGTGAAGTAGGAAGCTCCAAACTGAGTTCTTGATGGAATATTTCAATCTCTTTAGGACCTGTTTAAGTCCTTGAGGTTAATTCCATCCCATAAAGGAGACCTCTTTATCACAAAGGTGTGATTTAAAGATCAAATGATCCATGAGGAAAGTGAAGTTCTCATTCCAACTCCTACTTGTTGATTAGATCTCTTTCCAAGGATAAGGGACATCATATGAATCACACTGTGAAAAGGAACAGACCAAAGTGAATTAATGTGTGTGAAAGATAGTCACTTGGACAACAGGTGAAATCAAGAACATCATGAGGTCTGTGAAGGATTTAAAACATCAATAACTTCATTGAAATTCAAGTCATCAAGGAAATGGTCATCAAGAGCATGATAAGAGAAGATCACCATGAGTGATGTTGAAAGTCATCTCAAGCTCAAAAATAATGCATATCTCATGAAAGTGTTTTTAAACACTTAACCAATGCTTTGTAATGTGATCACATCTTGTAAGTCAAGGAGGTGGCATTTACAGTGTTTCAATGTAGTTTGGAGGTCAAGAACATGGAACTCATTCTCATACATTCCTTCAAGTTTCATTTAGGGATCAATCCTTCTATATGGAGGAGGAAACCTATTTCCATGAGGAACAATTGAGAAAAAGGGTGTCTAGATATCCTAAGTATGTTTCCACTCAGGTGAAATATTTTTCACAAAGGTGAAATGTGAAGCTCAAGGAGTGAGGTGATGATCATCATATCCTGACTCTTCCATTGTGTTCAAATCTCTTTAAGGAACAAGTCAGGATGAGCTAGTCAGGATATCGAGGTACCTAGGACCATCATGTTTATAGGATCAAGAAGTCATCTATTTTCATGAGAATCATATGAGCAAGAAGGTGTATGAGCATCCAAAAGTTGATTCCATTTAAGGAGGATTTTGGAGCCAAGAAGGGTAAATGGATGATCTTCATTTGGAATACTATGTTTGCAAGAATGGGAAATCATCTCAATCTCACATGATGCAATTCACTCAGTAGTGTTCTTAAACACTCATTCAACACCTTGTAGCATGTTTTCATCTCAAAGGAGGAAGCATATGTAATCACATCATTTCAGTCCAACAGATGGTGATAGGAAAATAATTTCATTCAAGGAAAAATCCTTCCATCTACAAGATAGAGACCCATTTCAGTGAGTAATAGGCAAACATAAAAAGGTTTGAGCATCACGGAGTTGATTCTTGGCCACAAAGGTGAATTGTGAAGGCCTAGAGGAGTAAGGAAGTGATCCATATATCCTAAATCCTACCTTATGAGAAAAGCAGATCATCATGTTTGCATCATAATGCAAATCTCATAACATTGTTTCGAACACTTATTCGATGCCCTAAAATGTTTCATATCTCACGTGGTAAGAAGGAGATTGTGATCACAATGATTCAAGTTTGTATGTTCTTCATTGACAGAGGCTTAGTTTTCATCGAGTGATAATCTCTTCTCAACCTTCCTCTCTCTCTCTCTCTTCTTTATTCTCTCTCCATATTCTAATTCTTCATTAAGAAGTTACTTTTTCACTATTTCGTCCTATTCACTAAAGTGGTCTTTAATTTGACATTATAAGATTTGTTTTTCAATAATAATAAAAGGAGTCACTTTCATTCGCGAGGAACATGGAAGGTCATAAGTGACGAGGAAAGGTGAAAAGTCATGTGGGGGAGATGAAAAGACATTTGTAATGCTATAAATTGGAATGGCTTCTCCATTCCAAGTGGTTGGAAATTGTTGGTTCTTTGTATGTTGTTGAGATTTATATCAATACTACATCAAGAAATAAAAGATACATTTCCTCTATTTTTCTTTATCTATGTTCCTATATACTCTCTACTTTCTAACTTTGTAAACATTGTGATCTTATACAACTAAGAAGGAAATTTGTGTCCTTGATTGATGAATTTGTGTGTTTATGGTTCATTATTCTTAATGATTGCTTACATTTTTGTGTTATTTAATTGAATGTGGACCTACTCTAGTTATTATTGGTGAGAATATGATAATACCTACTCACTACATTAACCCTCTCTCCTTATTTCTCTTGCTCCCCTTTACCTCCCTTCACTCCAAATTCCTCCCTTGTACACTATACAAGCACTCCCACATGTTTATTGGAGTATTCCTGTGTGATCCCCGATCTCATGACCACCAAATATTTTTAGTTAGTTTACATTTAATAATGGGAGCCTCCCATACCCAAGAAGGAGGGCTTAGCCCCGTGACCATTGGTGAAAACCAATAATTTACACTCAAAAAAATTCACCAATTTTTTTGGTGATTATGTTGGGGAGAGATATGCGCTTATGCACCCTTAAAGATATATGAAAAAAAAAAAAAAATGTTCAAAAAAACAAAACAAAAAAATTAGATATCAAAATGAAAATCAAAATTTAAAGGTGACTCTATCAAAGAACGAATCCATGTCACGTTCGTTTCGCATCATAATGATGAAGTTTCGAGATTGGTGTTCAACACCAATAAGTGAAAATAACAATGAAGAAGAAGATGACCACCAAGATATCCATATTTCTGATCAACCATCATTCTGGACTAACTCTTGCAAAAGTATGGATTTTGGCACAATGAAGAGGTCTCTTGCTTCAACCAAAAATCCACAATCAACAAAAGGAAAGAAGATCAATGACATTCCTATAAAATTTATAGAAAGGATATCTAGAATGGATAAAATTGTTGGATGCGAATATCCTACCATTAAATCCTTGTGGCTTCAATTCAAATGGACTGCTACTAGAGGAAAGAAAATGGGAATTGCACCAGCTAATGATAGAGAATCTAAGAGCTAATGATGAGAAGAATGCAAAAAGATATGAAATGTTGTATGAACAACATAGAGAAGAAATAATATCTTGAAGATAATGTTTTGAATTACACACATCTAATTGAGAAACTCAAAGCATTGTCTTTTGTCTCTCTTCCTTTGGATGATTTTTTTTGCTTATGGAGATGAAGAAATGACAACCTTGAAAAAGGAGTATGTGCAAATAATTTTGAGAGTTGTAGAAAGAAATTTTTGATCCTCAAACCAATCTTGAAATTCTAAATTATGTTGTGGCTATGTAAGAAAAGTATGAACAACTTGAAGCACTCCATAATGAAGAAGAAGAGATCCATCTTTCAAAAGAAGATTATGCCGATTCTCCATATTACAAAGTGTTTGTTCTAGGAAGACTCTTATGTACTTCTCATGACTATCCTCTTCTTGAGCATTCCAATGAGTTTCAACTCAATACCTCGGTAGATGATGAAGGAAGCATAGAAGTTGAGTATCCATCCACAACTACACTTTGGCCTGAAGCACATTTTTTGGAGGAACAATGTGCATGAGAGATGAGAATCCTTTTCTCATGATAGATGATCCAAGTGCTTGTTGAGAATTTCAACCGTGAATATTTTCTAGGATAAATCCTCCTTCCACACCACAACTCCTTGAGGATAATTTTGAGGTAATTATTGATGATTTTCTTTCTAATTTTGGATCTTCATTTGATGCACAAATTCCCAATAATGAAATGGAGAAAATGGGAGAATTAAATGTCCTTCTTGAAATAATCACATATGAATGAAGAGAACACATGACATATTTGATGGGTTGGTTTCCTTTTCATCACCAAAGGAGTGTGACAAAGCAATCATAATTGTGAGTATGGGGTATGATCTTCTCCCTGTGAAGAAGAGGAATCTCTAGGAGAGGTTTAAGATGGTGTAAATGATTATTCTCATGTTGCAGCCCCAACATTGTGTTCTTCCTCCTTTCATGAGGATGATTTTATGAATCTTGAATTGGAAGGTGTGCCCTTCCCATTCAACATGGATATTGTCTCTTTGTTTGAAAATGATGAAGATTAGGTATGCCTTAACTTGTAATAAGGAAACCCCCAAATGATAAGAAATGTGGATCATGAGAAAGAGGATTTTTCAAATGAGTTATGGCCATATGATTTTCAAGTTTCCAATCATCTCCCGAGACCCAATGTGAAGATTTTTAAATAAATGTGAAAGTGAGTGTGGCAACTTTGAAGAAGGAATATGTGTAAGAGATTTTAAAGGTTGCAAAAGGAATTGAATACCCTCAACTTAGTCTTGAAATCCTGACCTATGTTATGACTATGCAAGATAACTATGGGTCCATTTTTTATCCTTTTTGTTATGCAAAAATGTTCAATAACGAGATAGAAAAAATAGAGAAGCACTATGTTCCCCTTGAAACATCGATAGATGAGTATGAATGTGAAGATGAGTCCTTCCCTTTCTCATTTTGTGAAGAATATTGTATTCATGATGAATGGAAGGGAAAGGAAATGCTTAAATATCCCATGGATGTATTCATTCATGAGGATAGTACCTCCATCATAGAAAGTGATATCAAGGTCAATAATGAGTTGGTATGTACAAAAGTAATTCTTCAAAACAACAAAGTGAGAGGCTAAAAGAAGCCTATGAATGGGGAGAGAATCAACTTGCTCTCACCAATTTTGAATTCCTGCTGATTCTAAATATGAATCCATGCTACAAAATTCAACCAAGGATGATGAATCCATTCATCTCAAAAGCATATATTACATTTTTGAAAACATGGAGGAATGGCTTCTTATGGTCACAAAATATCAGACAGAGACTACAAGAAGCAAAACTTTCAAACAAGTAACAAAGTGGTCATTGGATGCAAAGGTGTTTTCTATACAATATTAGTATGAGGATGAAATCTTGGTCTCTCTCCTTCTTCTCAAACCATGCAGATCCATCATGAGAGCATGACATGACCATCTGATTATCTTTGAGCTTTGGAAGTGGTATGAATTCGGCCCACTGGTCCATGATGGTTCCTACTTTTCTTAGGCCGGTGCTAGGAGTGTGTGTATTATTTCCCCACCTTAATAAATTCCCCCTCCATGTAGCATATTTTCCATTTCCTTTTGTGTGCTTCCTTTAAATTTTTGTGTGTTTCCCTCTTGTGTCATGTGTTTGTTTAGTTTTCCCTCATGTGTGTTTGTTGTTTTTATTAATGGTGAAGGAATGGCCCTATAACCCAATGAATAAGGCAATGGTATTCTACCCAAGAGAGTTATGAGGTTATCCATTTCCTTTATAGTCCAATTTCCCCAAGATAGATGAAAAATTTTTGGCATGAAAAATTAAAACTTTGAGCATGACAACTAAACCCATAATTGAAAATTATGTTTCCCTGTCACTGTGAATCCTTCTACTTGACCTACCCTTAGTTCAACCCTCACTCAGGCTAAGAGGAAAGTGATAAATAATAATTTTTTTTTTTTTCAGTGTGCAGGGAAGAGTGCTTAATGTCATTGGCGATCTCATTGAGATTTGATGAAAGACAACTTCCTCTGCGAGGCCTAAAAAGGCCATTTTTGGCCATTCTACAACTAGGTAAACACCCTCCGGAAGAATACGGGGAAAATATAAAGCATATGATGGTAATGTTAAAGGAAATTTAAGGTTTCAAAATCATTTTATGAAAGTATAGTAAGGAAAATTTGATTCAGGAACAATTTGTTCAACATCGGATAATTCAGGTGTAAGGAACAAAAGTTCCAACAGTGAAAGATGACTTCTCCAGATGATCCACTACTGGGAAACCGACACTTGTTGTGTCTTTACCCATCATGATTTGGGACATACCACAAGGATCGATGTTGGATAACTCAACATGCGAAGAAGCCATGTGGTGTGAGGCACCGAAATCTAGAATCCACGTCGATGAAGGAGAAACTTTGGCTATAAGGGCCTTTCCTTTCTTCTTATCATATTTAGAACCTTTTGCAGTAGAAGACTCAACCTTGAGCATTTTTTTATAGACTCAGGAACACCTATTTGATTTTTCTCAAGTAAATGAGTAAGGTGATCAATTTGTTTTCTCATACACATATGCTCTTTATGACCAGGCTTCTTGTAATAGGAACACAAATACCTATCTTTCTGTGCTCTAGGCTCAGAAGTCAAAGTGTTCATGTTAATTTTAGTTTTGGTCTTGGTTTCCTTCTTAGGTTGATCCTTTTTTCTTTCTTCTTTTTAGTCTTCTTTTCCTTACTAGTACTTGCTACAAGGGCATGTGACTTGGACTTGAGAGACCCCATTTGAATGAGTTTTTCCTGTTCTCGAATGAGTTGGGATGAAAAATAGTCAAAGGAGGGCATATTCCAATCCTTGCCCAGGGAAAATTTTGTAGCGTAAAAATTTGACACAAAGACAAAATATTTAGGACCTAACTTAGAGAGAATCGACAAGATCAGTTGAGAATCTTTCTTCTCTACTTGACATTCCTTTAACAACAATCTAGTGTGGAAAATTTAGAGAAGAATGCTTGTTGGTTTTCAAAATCACTAGGAATTAACCCTAGTAGTTCATTTTCTAACTCATGGGCTCTCATGTCATCTTGTTGTCCAAACATTCCATCCAACGTTTTCCACACATAATTAGGTGTTTTGGATGACTCAATGTGGAAGAACAAGTCAAGAGAAATGGACATGCAAAGAAGACCTAAAGCTTCATCACTACGGTTTAACCACTTAGATTTTTTAGGGTCATCATTTGGTTCAGTCTCAGTTCCCATGGTGATGTAGAATAACCCTTTACCCCTTAGTTTCATAATTATTTTTGATCTCCATTCAAAGAAGTTGAATGGCGTAAGCAAAGGAATTGAAAGTGCATCCATAATGAGAGAGAGAGAGAGAGAGAGATGAGAATCTTGAAAAGAAACACAAGAATCACAACCACCCAGGACAATATAATAACCCCCCTACTTTTGGCACTTTATAGTTTAGTGCGTTGAATACAATTGGGTCCGAGCATGCATCTGGAAACACTTGGTAACTCGCCTTGCAATCAACGTAATAACACACAAGAGAGGAGACCACAATCGTGTTTCGTGGAGTGCACAAAGTGACACCGTACACAAGCACAATTGAAAAAAACTAGGAAGGAGGTAAAATCAAATCCTGGTTGTGAGAAAAAGTGTCTCACGTCGCAAAGGATACCCCCTTGCTGCAACTGTGGCGGATGTGCTCACTAGTCGCAAGCAATAATAAGGGTAAAATACAATGTTTTGAACTCAAGATGAGTCGGATGATCTTCAAAATGTCGGAAAAGCATGCGGAAGACAAATAGGTGCTCAGAGTGTCACTGCACACTTGAGCACATGATTAGTAAAAAAATCGACAATAATGCTTTTAAAAAAATTACCATTTTGAAACGTTCGATTTAGCTAATTTTAGAGCTTTTGGAGTTTAAAAAAACATTAAAAAAAAAAAGACGATTTTAAAAAAATTGACTAATCGAAAAAGAAGGTTAATTTTGAAATTAATAAAACTAGATTTAATTAAATTAAATCTAATTAATTTCAACTAATTAAGATCTAATAAAAAATTAAATCCTAATTAAATTTTAAATATACTCCCCTTTTAAAAAAAAAAAAAATTCCACTTTAAAAACACCTCAAATTTTAAATTGTAGAAACTTGCCTTAAATAAATTAATTTTCCCACTTTAAAAATCCCACCCAAAAGATATTTTTAAAAAACTTACCAAAAAAATGAATTTACGGTTATATAGAAAAAAAAGCCCACCGTTTGGAAATTTAAAGAAACTTACCAAACTTACCAAAGGAGGGCTCGGTGGTTGGAGGGATCAATGAGGATCCGGCATGGATCATCGGTGGAAGACGTTGGGAAAGGGCTAAGGAAGGATGGGCTCGGGGCTCGGGGCACGTGCGGGATTGTGGCGAGGGTGATCGGGAAGCAAAAGGCGGAGTAGGGGTGGTGTGGCGAGAGCGGAGTCGATAGGGAGGATGGGCTCGGCGGGAATTGGTCGGTTCTAATGAGTATGCACAAAGGTGGGGGAAGACACAGAGAGGCATGGAACAAACCAAGGGCAAGGGAGAGAAGCCGAGGAATTTTGCGGGGATCAAGGCATGCGGGAGCCGAGCCAAAGGGGAATGTAGGCTCAACCTCGCAAAGACTCGGCCACGGGAAACACAACGTGAGTTAAACACAAGCTCGAAGATGGGGAAATGGCTTGGTTTAGGGCCAAACACAGTGAATGGAGCTTGATGGAAAAGAAAATGGCTCGGCCAGGGTGAAAAATGACTCGGCCAGGCCAATAAACATCAAAACTCGCCTTAACCTTTGAAGGAGCTTGGTGGAGCTCGAAGCGAGTTGAGAGAGCTCGATTAGGAGCTCGGTGGAGAGCAAGTGATCTTAGTGGGGAGAGATAAATCTCCAAGCCTCAGATTGAAAACCTATATTCTGTAAAAACATGCAAAAAACACAGAGAAACCAGAAAAAATAGAGATCTTAAAAAATTCCAGTTTAATAAAAAATTAAAAAACTAGAAAAATAACCTCTATTTTAATAGATCTACCAGATTTAGCTGCAGTTAGCTAAATGTAGTTGTAAAACCCCTGAAAGCTTAGGAATACTTGCACATGCATGAAGAACACAAACAACTCAAAACAACTTTCCAAGAACAACTTGTTACATACGTTAGCAAGGATTCCAAAATCAAGTAATCGAAAAAAACTTGCACGAGGAGTAAAAATAACGAAACCAAGAGTAATCACAACTCAGATGATGAATGCACGTTTACCCGATCTCATCTCTGATACCATGAAAGAGTTGGCGAGAATCATATGAAAATTGTGCACCACGATAAAGTTGCACTCTAAAGGAAACGTAATAGCTCCAACGTAATCACAAGGAGGAATCGATCAATCAATGGAAGAGCTTGCATAACAGAACAAAGCTTGCACATAGAGAAAAGCAGCGGAGTGTCTTGGCATACTCATAAATGTCAAATGAAGGGATACATATAGGGTGTTGAGTAACCCTAGTGCATGACACACAAGAAACCCTAAACCTAACCCATGTGAGATGACCCTCCATATGTGTGTGGAGGACATATAGGATCCCACACACCTAATAGAGTAAACACCCTCTGGAAGAATACAGGGAAAATATAAATCATATGATGGTAATGTTGAAGGAAATTTAAGGTTTCAAAATCATTTTAGGAAAGTATAGTAAAGAAAATTTGATTCATGAACAATTTGTTCAACATCGGGTAATTCATGGTGTAAGGAATGAAAGCTCCAACGGTGAAAGCTGACTTCTCTAGATGATTTCGGGAGTTACTTAAAGAGTTAGAAGGAAAAAAAAAGAGTCATCAAAAATATCTTGAAAGAATCTATAAGATAGAAAGATGAAATTTGTTCCAAGACTCAAATATTTCATGAAGTGATTAAGTAACACCTGCATTTGCTCCTCTCGTTTGAAGATGAAATAGGCCCTAAATTTTAAATTGAAGGTATAATTTGGTTCCAATTATGGTTTAAATGGTCTCATTAGGTGTTTTTGAGTCACAATAATATAATTTTTGACCCCAAAAACTTTCCTATGCTTTTGGGGTGAAAAAATCAATTGAGGTGTCCCAATTTGGACACGAAGGATAAAATCTACTTCCCCAAAATGGAAAATTCATACTTTGGACACCCCATTGTCCCCTTACACCCATAGGGGATAAGGGTGACAAGGGGGAGACCAAAGTGTGACACCCTTCTCGTCCATCAAGCTCATGGTCACACATTTGCCTCCCATATGCCCCCTTTGTCCCCCATGGTACAAGGGGGACACCAAAGTGAAACGCCTTCTCTCCCAGGTCACACTTTGGAAACCTTGTGTCCCTTCTATCCCCTTTATCCCCTCTGTCTTATAAAGGAGAAGGGGGACAAAAAGTGCGACCCCATTCAACCCTTTCATCCCCGGTCACCTGAAACATTCTTCGGTCCCAGAAAACCATATTTAAGCCCTTAGTCAAGCCTAAGTCAGAATTTTTCACCTCGATGTTCCCTCTATCTCCTAAGGGACAAAGGGGAAAAGGGAAAAAAATGCGACCCCTTCCTCCACTTTAACCTCCTTCACTCCAGAAAAGCTACCATGGTCACATGTAGGTCAAAAATCTTGTAGAGATTTGGCTATCTTCTCTCATCACAAATTTAACCATTTTAACCTTGATTTTCATTGATATCATACCAACCTCCATTAATGTCCACGCATGATACAAAATAAAATTTTAGCAATTTATATTTTCGATTCTGCGAAGATCCGACTAGCGAACAACCTTGAAAATGAGAGCAGAGAATCACGGAGAAAAACATAAACTTTTGAAAGTGTTTTCATTGTAACTTGACACCCAAAAGACATATTTCTAAAAATAGCATGTGTACATGGATGGCCATGTCTAAAAATATTAAGTTTTTAAAAATATAAATTCTCAACATCCACAACATTCCAAATGAGCAAGAAACATCAAAAATAGAAAATGGTGAAAATTTACTACTAAAAATATTTCTAGATAGGAACATCTTTACCATTGGGAACATAAACAAGTGGAAAAAATGGGGGTCCGCCATGCAAAACAGAACCCACCCACAATCCAGCGTGGAAAGAGGATGTTGTGCTCTGGAACTACCTTCAAATTGGGGGTCTGTCAATTTGATAGAAAGGATTCAAGGTTTTGATCAAGATATTTCTATTAGATTCACCCAGGGATGGAAGAATCGGGTTGTCAAATACAACAACATGGAGGTTGAGATCACGGAGGAGCTCATCGCCCAGATCATGGGACTCAGTCTTGATGGCACCAAATTCTTCAATAAGAAGGTAGACAAGGAGGTGGAGACTAAGAAATTCCTGGACGATGGGGAGAATCTTGAGTTTGTGACTGCTGGCATCAAGGTGGCTTCGATTCCTGAGCCTTTTGCTGAGCTAGCCAAGATGGTTGTTAGGTATGTAACTCTTGAAGGAAGATTTGTTACTATACCTCAAAAACATTTGATATTTCTTAACCACTTTCGTAGAAATATAACCATCAGCTTCCCTCACTACTTGATAAACTCGCTGGAGAAATCAGTTAGGGAAGTTCAGAGCCATTCTAGGGCTGTCCCTCTACATCAAGGGCTAATCCTGCTGATCCATCGCCACTGTTCAAACTGTCCCCGCATGAATCCTGCTCCACCCTCTTCCTCCATACCTCCCCCTGCTCACACCACCTTCATCCCCCTGCTGGAAAGGAAGATTGAAACTGCTGCTTCTAGCAAGAAAAGAAAGGGCATAAAAACTAAAATCCCTACTTCTCAACGGGTTCTCAGAAGTCACAAAGACCTAGAGCTTGCTGAGAACCTCCTGCATATCAGCCAACCGATGGAGGAACCTAAGGAGGAGGATTTGATGGTCAGAGTGGACAGGATGGAAAAGGAAATACAAGAACTCAAAGGGGTTATCAAAAATATGGAAAAAGCTAAGGGAAAAGGAATACTACAAAGTGATGATGAGGAGGGGGTTATTGCTGAAGTATTCAAGAAGTTACAGTCTTTGGATGGCAGAATGGGAAATGCAAAAAGTCACAATGACTGCATACTATCTGCTCTTAAAAGTATTTATAATTTCATTGAACAACATGTTCATAGTGTATGCAGTTTAAGTGGGATTAATGAAGACATTTGGGGCCCCAAAGAGAAAAGGGATATAGCAATTGCTCAGGCGGATCTGAAAGACTCTTCTCAGGCCACAGCCATTGCCTTCTTCATGTCGTTGCAGGCTATCAAAACCAAGAGATGTGGGGCTATAAGTGGCAGTCTTTGTGATCTTGATTTTTCTTCGGGCCGCAAAGTTTTTGTTAATTGGCGGTTCGTGCTATTTTTGGTGGAGATATTATATGATGGATATATTTTGTTTGCTTTTTGATCTCTTCTACTACTTTTTGGATCATTGTACGTCTGGATCCTTTCTTCTAATTTGTTGTTTTATCTGGCTGATGAGCCCTCTTAGGTTAGTTGTTTTTCCTTCTCTGGGCTGTTTCTCTCACTTATGATATCTGGCTTTTGAGCCCTTTTGTATACAGGGTATAGTCCCTTCAAAACTATTTGCCCTTAATAAAAAAAAAAAAACCTAGATAGGACATGCTAAAAAAATTAAGTCTTATAATTGAGTTCGAAAGCTTGTGGTAACTTCCATTCTGCCTGTCTCATTGATTTTTTTCCATCATTCAGCAAGGTGGGAAGTTGTCTCGTGGTCTAGGCAGAAGAAAAAATCCCTTAAAGGCTCCCAAAACATCAACTGAGAGGTGAATTCTGCATGGCACACTTGGATACAAGAAGCTAGATGGTTCACTCATCTCAATTGTGTCAAAAGGGAGTCATCATGGTTGAATTCATTCAAGAAGGAGATGTCTTCTTCACCGTACGCACCCAAAATTTCACAATGCTATATTGAAGGACATAGTAAAATATCTAATGATGAAATATTTATTTTCCAGAACAATGATGAGATCCAGATCCTCTCTGTTTACCTTCAACATGCTTATCTTGACTTTATTATCCATGTTTCTAAATTGTCTAGCTTTTTAGGCCTTCATGAGCCATATTTTCTCTTTTTGTGGTTGTTGTAGTCACACAACTACCGTGATGGTTCTTGTTGGTCATCAAACTTGCACCCGTGTCTCGAGATCTGGAAGGATCGAGTCGTTTGAGACAACAATGGAACCATCTCCAAGTTGTGGGACCTTGCATGCTTGAGACAGATCTTCGGAGAAGGCCGGTTCCTCTATCTATTTCTACTACTACTACTACTCCTAATGCTGAAAGGTAAAACTAAGCTAATGATGCCAAGGGACTAGGGAAAGAAGGATAACATAAAGCAAAACTAATCTAAGGAGTGATAACACCATGAAAAGAGGGATGAACACTATCTATTCTGAGTGAAAATGAAGGAAATGCGTGAAAGAAGGCTAGAGCATGTAGCACAACTAAAACATATTCACCAAATTAGTTTCATGGAACACAACTAAAAAAAGGAGTTACAAGGGACGTAGAATGACACAATGAACACACAATGTAAAAGAAAGGAAAGAAGAAAGAATACAAACACACTTAGGATAGATAATAGTCACAAAACGATGCTTCCATTACTTCCAGAAATGCATAGAGCTATTACAATGGTGAAAGAGGTCGATATCCACATGCACGAGCCAAATCTAGAGGTCTGCGACTCAAAATATAGAAAATATGAAGTCCTTAGAAAAGTGCATAAGGATCCAAAATGTCCAACATTAACAATGAGCCCAACTCTTACATTTATAGATGAATTCATGGAAGAAGAAGAGAAGGAGGAAAATCCAAATTTGAAATGCAACCACCAACAAGAAGCATTCAATGCCTGTAAATCCATTTTAAAATCTTGTCAAATGTGACTTCCCAAGTCTATTTGGCATGTTAGAGAAGGAAAGAGGGTGAATCAGATCAAACAGGTGGTTGGAGAAATCAAATCTACTCATTAATGCCCAGAAAGACATTTTCCCATTTCTCACCTACCAAGATCCACCAAGAATTTGAATTTGAATGTCTAACATTGTAGCCTACATCAACAACTATCGATTGAGACTAGGACTAGGCATGCAATGATAAGAGCTTCTGTAGTAAAATATATATGGCTGTTAGAAGTTTTTCGAGTCATTTGTGCACACAAGACACGTGATGCGCGTGGATTGGCTAAAAGGATGGCCAACTATGAAAATGTTCTTGTCGTTTTTGCCATGTGTCACTCATTGATTTTGTTGACAAGGATTCGGTGCCTCGTTAGCACACTTGACTCAGTTGTGTGTGGCACACTCAAGCGTGTCAGAGAATGATGTGGCATAGAAAGGTGCAGAGGAGGGAAAAAGATATGTGCATAGAAGAATGAGGCACGAGATGAAGGTAGAAGGAAGGCACACACAATCTCAGCATGCACAGAGGAAATGGGGCAAATTGGTGAGCGGAGAATGTATGGTCAAGGCACAACTATTACAAGGTAATGTGTATAGGGCACACGAGAGGGCCAAGGACTTTGAGCAAGTACAAGTGCAAGGTGTGCGCGTAGGATGAATAGGTGCTAGGAAGAAGGTGAATGCGCAGAAGATGCACACAAGGTAAGAGTGGAACAAAGAGGAAAAGGAAAATGGGAAAGAAAGAAGGGGAAGCACAAAGGCCATGCGAGGAAAAAATGACCAAGTGAATGTGCTAAGGAGACAACTGAGGTGCACGCACTCTTGTAATGAAGATCTATGAGCCATAATATGTATGTAAGTTGTCCAAATAACTAGAAGAGTTATTTGGATAACAATTTTGGTGACTTTTAGGGCCATCTACCTGCTAGATGAAGGGATAGTAGTATCTGGAGCATCCATTGGGCATGAAGTCTATAATGTAATCATGAAATTATGATTTGTAGCTTTGAAGAACTACCCTTGAAGTCATTTGAAGGATCATTTCTTGACTCTATTCCGGATCCTGCAAACTGCTGAAAGAAGATCGACACCCTAGAAGAAAAAGAAGAGCGCACACAAGAAGCATGTGAGAAGAAAGAACTATGTACAAAAAAAAACTACATGTAACACACTTGGAGGAATTTAAACTATTCTAATATATACAAAATGATGCAACAAAATTAATGGAAGGGTTTGAGATAGATCCCATTTATTGGGATTTATAGTGTGCCTCCATCAAGATGAGTTAACTCAAAAGAGTTAGCCTCCTTGCATGAACTGATGATGTATGGGCCACTCCAAAGTGCATCAAACTTTGAATGATGCCCTGGTTTAGCTCTCTGTCAAGCATCCCATTTCAAAACCAAGTCCCCAACTTTGAAATCTTGAGGCCTAGCCTTTTCTGTCAAACCATTTCTTTGTTGCTTATTGATGTTTTTCTAACTTGATCATGACAGATTTTCTTGATTCTTCAAGATTAACCAGCTCTGCCATTCTAATTTCTCTTTGGTCTGCACCTTCAAACTCCAGATTCTTGCTAGAAAGTGCCAATGAGTTCAACTCCAGCGTCAAAGGAAGGGTAGCCTCTTTTCCATAGACAATATTGTAAGGAAAAGTTCCTATTGCCTTTTTAATTGTGATTCTATCTTCCAGAGAGCGCGTGAGACCTTTGTATGCCACTATTTTGGCTAATGTTCATTGTGTGCTTCATGATCCTAATCAGGTTCTTATTTGTTGACTTTGCCATACCATTTCCTTGAGGGTAATAGTTGGAAGAATTATTCAGTAGATGCCCAGATTTAGAGCCCAATCAAGTGATTTTAGTGCCAAGGAAGGCTTTTGCATTATCAGAGATAATGGTTTGAGGAATGCCAAACCTTGTGACTATACCTTCGAGAAAGTCAAGGATGATTAAACTTGGTTGATTCCTTGAGTGTGACAACTTCGTCCATCTGGTGAAGTAGTCCATAGCTGTCAACACCCATTTGTGTCCAACACTTGAAGGTGGATTGATCATGCCTATGAAGTCGAGACCCCATTGCGCAAAAGGATGATCCGCTTGGATTGGTTGAGGGGAAGCATTGCCAATCTCTTCTTTCCTACAAAGAAAGTGCATTCCTTGCATTTTGTGACCCACTTGTGTGCATCTACAAACAAAGTAGGCCAAAAGATACCTGCCATTATGATTTTCATTGCTGTAGTCTTGGTAGAAAAGTGTCCACCAAAGAATCCATCGTGAAATTCTGCTAACAATTTTTCATTTTGCATGCCATTGATACACCTTAACAACACACCATCAAGATTCTTCTTGAAGATAATTCCATCAATAAAAACATAAGGGATAGATTATAACCTCAGATGTATTCTCTTTTCCTTGTTCAATTAGGAGGGTATGCCCTCGAAAGGAATGTGATCATGTCCTTCATCCAATCGCGCATGCCAAGATCTGTATTCTACTCAAGTTTGTGCATGGGAGAGCTTCATCAAGAAATAATGAAGTCTTAGATTCATTGTGTATATCCTCAACAAGCTTGATTGTAAAGCACACTACCTCTTACTAGTTTTGTGGCTTTGATAGTCACATCATACTCCATGATTTTGGTCACCCATCATGCTCTCTTTTCACTGATTTCTACTCCCATGATGAAGTCTCTGACAAAAGAGTGGGAGACTAACACCTTGATATGATTTTTGGCGAGCATACTTTTGAATTTCTTGAGTGTGCACATGATGGTGAAGACCTACTTCTCTATGTGATTATATTTTAATTCATAATCCTTTAACGTATCTGGCTGAAGAAATCCATTGGTTGTTCCACCCTTGTTCATTTTCTTGTGTTAGGACAACAACAACACTCACATCAACGCCATAAGCATAAAGGATAAAATCCTTTGAGTAATTCAGGTTGATGAGTGCTGGTGTGCAAACAATCTCTTGCTTGATTTTGTTGAAGCTTTATTTTCCCTCCGTTGTCCATTTGAAAGTTATGTATTTCTTGAGCATGAGGGTGATGGGCCTGAACCAATCCTACAAAGTTAGGAATAAAATGCCTAACAAAATTGATCTTACCGAGGAAGGACTGCAAGGCCTTTTTGTGCACTCAGTAGGGAAAGAGCTAGGATGGATGAAACATGCTCAGGATCAATTGTAATGCCATCCTTTGAAACCACATGGCCCAAGAGCTTGCCCTATGCCACTGCAAAATTACACTTCTTGGGGTTAAGGGATACCCCAATTTTTCTACATCTCTCAAAGAATTTCTCAGGTGTGCCATATGATCCGCGCTTTGCTTTGAGAAGACAATGATGTCATCAGGTAGACCAAGATGAACTCATTGATGTAACCTTTGAAGGAAATGTCCATGGCATGCTGAAACATCATGCCTGCATTTGAAAGACCGAAGGGCATCTTATGATATGCATATGTTCCCCACTTGGTTGTAAACACCGTTTTGAATTGATCCTCTTCCTTGATTAAGATCTGATTGAAACTTGAATACCCATATAACATTGAGAATCTTTGTGTGCTGGCCATAGTCTGTAGAATTTGCTCCATTGAAGGAAAAGGATAATGATCCTTTAGAGATGCCTTGTTCAAATCTCTGAAATCAACACAGAGTTTGATTTCACCGTTCTTCTTGCACATCGAACTAGATTTGTGACCCAAGTAGAGTACTTGATAGGAAAAATAATCTTTGCCTCAATGAGTTTGGATAATTCCTTTCTCATGAGGGGCTCTATCTTTGGATTAATTGGTCGTTACTTTTTTCTGATGGGTTTTATACTAGGATCAATGTCAATGGAGTGTTGAACAACACTTGGATCAAAACCTCTGAGGTCTTCATACTCCCATGAGAATATATAACTGTATTTTTGAAGAGAGAGATGAAGGCCTACTTTTCTTCATATGCGCAAGATTTACTAAGAAAGAATTCCTTTCCACATGTAATAGTGACTGGAGAGTTAGTCTTCTTCACGCGCGCATATAATTTTCTTCATCTTTGAACTCATCATCAGGGATAAACATATGTTCTAAGGTGACCAGCCCTTTAGGCAGCTTATTTGACTTAAGCTATATTATTTGGTCACCATAGATGTCATGCAAATCACTTGCATATTTGATAAGGAATCAACTTCATTTTAAATGAACTAGATGATCACTGTCATTGTCAAAACAAACACTTGCCAGTTGGTGTTTGTTTTGAATGGATGGTTTGATCACCATCTTAATGTGTTGAGTATTTCCTTTGATAAAGTCCTCAATAAGAGATAATTACAAACCAAATGTGGCCATTTGGTCAGCTTCCCTATTCCTTTTGAGTAGCACCACTATAGATTTAGAGCATCAAAGCTCTCAAAGAGGTCCAAAATCTGTGTTTATAATATTTGAGAAGCTTATTCTTTTCTCCGACACTTATTGGTGACTTGGTGGATAACCAATTCTATATCCCCAAAGATCTACAATGCCTTAATCTTCTTCTTTTTAACAATAAGTAGACCATGCACCAATGCCTCATACTCTACCACATTGTTAGAACATGTAAAACTACAACTTGTGAGTGAAAAATAATTTCTCATCCTTAGGGAAATGAGAACCACTCCTGCTCTCACGCCATTTCTACTTCTGGATCCATCAAAGTATAACTTCCATAGACTAGGGTTCTCTTCACTTTCTTGAGCGCGTGTGGAAACACAACTTCTTCTTCAAGAATGCAATAAGTACCAAGCCTAGTTTCATAAGCTTCCAATTCTTCAACATATGGGTCAAATTTATGGTGCCTCTCTACCCACTCATCAAGTACTAGATCAAGAATAGAAGGTGGAAGAGGATGCTCTTTAGAAATTGAAGCTTGTTCTTCTTGGATCAAACAATTGGCTTGGAGAGGGGATGTGACATATGACTCTACATGATAGGAAAATATTGGCTCAACTTGTATGGTAAACCGGGTACCATACCTTGTCTTGAGTAACATATGGGACCAATCAAAAGACAAGTAACCACCCACTTTAGCAAGTAAAATATCTTGATAAACATAAGGCAAACAAAGGAGGTAGGTCAATGATAGACACATCTTGAGTTATGGTAAGACTTGGACATGCATGAAGGGTTAAATCAAGATCCTTGATGATTCCTAAGGTAGTGATAGTTAAACCATCGAGTTGCAGGACTCCTTTTGTCAGGGGCTATACTTAAGACCTAAGACATCAATAATCTTTTTAGCATAACATAAGTACTAGCACCTGAGTCAATCATACAATTGTGTACCAGATGTTAGCTTATGATCAAAGACATAGAAGGGTGGGGTTTTAACAACTTTACTTACTTGCTTCTCCTCTTCTTGGTAGATGTTGATAGAAACACTTGTGACTTGTATATTTGGATCGGTGTGTGGGAGTTGCACCAGAGCTTCATGCGATAAGTCGCGTTGGGATGGAATGGTCAGGGCATCCCACATGTAACATTTATGTTTGTCTTTTCATTTGGTCCACAATGTTGAATGGAAAACCCATTGACTTGCACATTTGAGGAACAACAACATCCTTGGTTGGTTACTCGAGTACAAAGGTAGGAACCTTAGCTAGCACAGAGGCTTGACCTACCAAAGGAGGGGCACGTGCCTACTTTCGAAGGAGATTTTGCGAAGCCTCGATGTGGGCACTTGAGTTTTTACTACTACCTTGGATGTCTTACTTACCTATTTTTTACTTTTGAGGGTTTGCTTGTGTTGTTGGAATTGTGACTGTGCGAGAATCGAGCATTCTATTCTTGTATCTTGTGTTGTTCTACAACTTGGGCATGTGGTTTCCTTGTATCCTCTACAACTTGGTTGATTGCAAAGAAGTCTTCAGATTCAAAGAACATCAAATTTTCCTCTGAGAGGAGATGGTTATCTTCTTCTGGCATTGGGAGCATTCTCGAATCATGCAGGCTTGCATGCGTGCGCAACATTAGCATAATAATACTGGCTATGAGGTATATTGCAAGGAAAGCACCATTAAACTCCTACGCCATGTTGTTTATGGGATGGGACAAGTGCTTGAATTGTGTTGGGCGTTGGAAGAGGTTTTACAAGAGGAATAACTTGCAAAGGAAAGTGTGCATTAGTATGCCATCTATCATTCTGCTGGTTTTGTCGTATCTTTGATTCCCATACTGATTCTACCAAGGTTGATTGCTTTGTCCTTGTGCCGATTAGGATTTCCTATGTAGGCTTGCACTGTTACTTCTCCAATGATAAGACCTTGTTGGACAAGTTTCTAATTAGGCCTTTAACTTATATTCTTTTTTTTCTGTGGAGAGAGTAGGATGTAGATGCAACTAGTTGCGCACTCTGCACTGGAACTAGAGCAATAGAAGGTTGGGGCATTGGAGACATCTCTGGGAATAAGGGTGCAAGAGGCCTAGGCACCAACTTACCAGCCTGAATGAGACTATTTTTGCCCTTATTGCAATGTTGTATGCAATAGGTAAGGTTCTACCTCCCATGGATTGAATCATGACTGAAATGTCACTATTCAAAGCCCTTAGATAGTATAAGAAAGCATGTTGGGTTGTAGGCCTTACCACTTGAGGAATTCTATCCCAAGTCTTCTGGAATTGATGTTGAAATCAATCATCTGCTCGTTGGGCGCGTGCTTGTTGTAGTCAGTTGCTCCACCAGTGATAAATGATCTGATTTATCTTCAAAGTAATTGTAAAGAGTTGTTCCAAGCTCGTCCCAGGTAGCAATAGATGCAGGTCTTAGGCCACGATACCATTAGAGTGCTTTACCTTTGAAATAGGTTGTAAGTAACTGACAACAACATCATCATGTGTAATCAGATAGACAAAGCATACATTGGCCACATCTTGAATGTGTTCAACATGGGTGACTTGATTTTCTCCTATGAAGTATGGAATAATTTTGAGCGTGGCCACTGGCATATCATGTTGAGCATTGAGATTGAGCGGGCTTCCACCAGTGAAGCTAGTGAAGTTCCTTAGAGGATGAGGAGGTTAAAAGCGCCATGGTAGGGCACACTTGTCTATTTTGGGGAGGAGGAGAGAGTGCATGATGCCTAGAGATGGGGATATGTGTGCGGAAGAAGATTTTGCATGTGTTTCTTGGTGAAATCTGGAGGTATTCAAAGGATCCTTCAGCTGCAACACTCTATCTGGTATGCACTCTTCTCATAAAAGGCACTTAAGACTGCAAAATAGGAGCTCTGGAAATGTTGGGAGTCGCCAGATGTGTTGAAATAAGCCTCTAAAGGCTAGAAATACTAAGTTCACACACCAGAACTTAGCAATATGAAATTTAAGCTTTCATTGCTTCTCCCATGGGCGTGTGCCAGAAACCATTGGTCATCAAACTTGCATCGATGTCTTGATCTGGAAGGATCGAGTCATTTGAGACAACAATGGAATTGTCTCCAAGTTGTGGGACCTTGCACACTTGAGATGGATCTCCGAAGAAGCTGATTCCTCTATTTATTTCTACTGCTATTACTACTCCTAATGCTAAAAGGTAAAACTAAGCTAACAATGCCAAGGGACCAAGGATAAGAAGGATAACAGAAAGGAAAACTAATATAAGGGAGGTGATAACACCAAAAAAGAGGGATGAACACTATCTGTTCTAAGAAAAAAATGAAATGAGTGAAAGAAGGCTAGGCATGTGTAGCACAACTAAAATGTATTTACCAGATTAGTTTCATGGAACACAACTAAAATAAAGAGCTATAAGGGACATATAATGACACAACGAGCACACAATGTAAAAGAAAGGAAAGAAGAAAGAATACAAACACACTTAGGATAGAGAATAGTCACAAAATGATGCTTCCATTACTTCGTAAATGCACAGAGTTGTTACAATGGTGAAAGAGGCCAATATCCACATGCACGAGCCAGATCTAGAGGTCTGCAACTCAAAATACAAAAATATGAAGTCCTTAGCAAAGTGCGTAAGGATCCAAAATGTCCAACATTAACAATGATCCCAAATCTTACATTTATAGATGAATTCATGGAAGAAGAAGAGAAGAAGGAGGGAAAATCCAAATTTGAAATGTAACCACCAACAAGAAGCATTCAATGCCTACAAATCCACCTAAAAATCTTGTCAAATACACTTCCCCAAGTTTGTTTGGCATGTTGAGAGAAGGAAAGAGGGAAAATCATATCAAATCAGGGTGGTTGAGTAATCATATCTGCTCATTAATGCCCAAAAGACATTTTCCCATTTCTCACCTACCAGATCCACCAAGAATTTGAATTTGAATGTCTAACACTGTAGCCTACATCAGTAGTTGTTGATTGAGACTAGGTGCATGCCAATCGAGTCTGTAGCAAAATATATGGATGTCAGAAGTTTGTAAGAGTCATCTACGCACACACAAGACATTGGTGAATGCAGATTGGTGAAAGGATGACCAACTATGTAAATGTTCTTGTCATTTCTGCCATGTGTCACTCCATGGTTTGTTCAAGTATTTGGTGCCTCGTTGACGCACTTGGATTGGTTATATGTGGCACACTCAAGCATGTTATAGAATGATGTGACACGGAAAGGCGCAAAGATATGCACATGGAAGAATGAGGCACGAGATGAAGGCAGAAGGAAGGCACACACAATTTTAGCATGTGTGGAGGAAATGGGGCAAAATGATGAGTGGAGAATGTATGGTCAAGGTACAACTATTACAAGGTAATGTACGGGTGTGAGAGAGGGCCATGGACTTAACAATTGCAAGGCGCGCGTGTAGGATGAATAGGTGCTAGGAAGAAGGAAAATGCGTAGAAGATGCACAAGGTAAGAGTGGAACAAAGAGGAAAAGGAAAATGAGAAAGAAAGTAGGGGAAACATGCAAGGGTGGCCAATGAAACAATGACTAAGTGAATGTGCCAAGGAGACAACTTGAGGTGTGCGCTACTATAATGAAGATCTCTGAGCCATAATATGTATGTAAGTTTTCCAAATAACTAGAAGAGTTATTTGGATAACATTACACAACTGCTATGGTAGTTACGTAATTGCCATTCTGCCTAAACTGGTGGTTGCATAACCACCGATTTGTGCAGATCGGAAATTTTGCGCGCTTTTATCTGACTGTTCCAATTACGTGTTTTTGGACGCATGTTTCAAGTTTGTGAATTATTTTCTCACACATTTCTTGACTATTTCACCTAATTTTTTGTTTTTAGATTTGTATTGGAATCCTCTTCTCAATTTTGTATTATTATAAGTTCTACTCCTTTCTTGGATGATTTGGCATTTCTTGATTGCCATGTGTGATAGAATTCTTCTCTTCAATATTTCTATAAAAACCAAAATTTTACCCGTATGATGGGTTGGAGATTTGTGATTTGAATTACACTATTACTTTTCCAAAATCCTACCGAGAATTAGTTAGAAACATAGTATATCACTCTGTTTCTTCCCAGTCTTGCATTTGTGATCAATTTTCTTACAACTAGCCTACTCCAACGTTTTCTTGATTTCTTCTTACAACCAACCAACACTGCACCTGGATCATTTGGATTTTCATCTCTGGAAAGGAAGTTGAGGAGACAATAAAATCATCACCACATTTGGGAATTTTTCATAGTACAACAGCTTATCCGATTGGGGGTGTAACTACATTTCTTTAAAATATTTCATTTTTAATAGTGTCATTTAAATTAGAAGAAGCAATATACTTGTTTTAAGAGGTATAATTTATAATTTCTTCATTCCTAGATTTATATGCGTACGAAAAAACTTCCGTTGATATCTTCTCCCCTACTTATCCCTATGGATATGTAAGGGAAAGAAGTTGGAGGAAGATTTTGTGTCTATGCTTTTCATTTTATTTCTTGATTGTTAGTTTACCCGTACAATTTATTTGTTTTACTGGGGAAGTTTCAGGGGAAAGAGGAAATTGTTTATGAGAGGCTTTATTTCTTCATATGAATATGAGGTGAAGAAATTAGAGGAAATTAGATTTCCCATATTATAAATTAGTATACATCTTCTTTGAATTAGATTTAACTTCACATCCTGCAACAAAGGAATAGCTACATCCGGCTATTTCCTGTTTGTTCTATTTAGTGTAGAAGTAGATTGCTTTATTTAAAATAATTTATTTTTTTTAACTAGAAAAAACCCAAAATGATATTTTAGAAGTTAATTACATTTATTTGTTCATTTATTTTAAAATCTCCATTGGAAAACACAAAAATAATTAAATAGTTTGCTTTGTTTTACTTAGATTAAATGTTGTAAATCAAACTTAATTAAATTAAAAGGAGAAATCAATCATATTTTTTTAATTTAAAAGGTAAGAACTTAAGATAATGTAGATCTGGAAAGAACATAACTCTTATTCCCCTAAAGAACCTAGGCTACCTAATCTTAGCTCTCAGTCCCTTTAGATTCTAGTTTGCTTGTTTGTTTCCATTTCTTTTAACTTGGTACCCACATGACCATTTCATGTCCACCACAAAAAAGTGTAATAATTTTCAATCCAATCATAGGACAACTAAACATTGAGAGAAACCAAATAGACATTGATTAAGGCTTGCACCAATTAGTCTTTAGAGCCACACTTGTGCCTCCTAAAATTATTGGCCAAATTAATTGACTTAACGACGAATCGGACATTTCGACAAGTATTGGGATAACCATGTAGATAGGATTAGGCCTCGTAATGCTTGATTTTTCCTTTCCATATCGTCTCTTATACCTTCATGACCCTCTTTCAGAGAGGAATACACAAAAGAAGAAGGTCAATTTCCCTGCGTTCCTCAACCGAGTTGAGTTTTATTTGGCTCTTATGACATTGACCGAGATCTACGTACCATGATCATCCTTGATCGTAGTATGATCCCCACATAGGTTAGGTGAGCATTCATCATCTTAATGAGAAAATTTCTAACTTGCCAGTTGAGAACCTTTGATTGCCTTGACCTCTTATCATCATTCCCACCTATCCCACCTACACTCTATCTATCCATCATATTATCATCTCATCTATCACATTACAAATGTCTCGGAAAGACCTCGGGAGGTCGCGTGTGTTTGAAATCACGTGTTGATTTTTAGGCGTACAAAATTGGTGAACTCAACATGAAGGACTAGTTCCTTTCGTATCCTCTTTATTTTATTTTCTTTCATCCATCTTCCCCCTCTCCCATTATTTTGCGGGTGTTTATACACCCCCTAAATATGTCGGTTCAGGAGTATGGCAGACCTATTTTAGGTCTTGAAGCCTATTATAACCAAGTGAGTATGCAATAATCACCCTCATTGTCTGGGTGGGCTGAAAACTACTTACAAAATTTATTATCTCCTCATACGTCCCTCCTTAGGGCTTGAACACCAATTCAATAGTAAAGATTGAGGATATCAATCAACCTAACTATAGTACACAACCAAAGCTATCAAATTCCAAGAACATGGCATTTACAAGAAAACATGGTTTTTATCCATGGGTTTTGACTAGACCTCATATTAGTATGTAGTCTGATTCCTTTTCTTCCTACTTGCCATAAAACGATGAGCTCCTAGCACATCTCACCCAAAGTGGTGACCATATCACTACTCTAGAAGAATCCTTGGACATGATGCAATGATACACAAATATCCTTCTATAGAAAAATACTACCTCACCCTCACCTAAAATGAAAAACACATCTCAAAATGGGGGTCTTATAAATGACCAATTTATAATGGGGTATCACATACCCTCACAACCAAACAATGTTTAAGATACACCTAACCAAAATCCACAACCTTCACTAGCGATGTAATTTCAATCTTGGTGGGTAGAATCAAAGAGATATAAATTTACCAAGATTCACAACCTACACTATTCCGAGGAAAGTCAACACTTCCCATCATGTTCAAAATCAAAACTATACCCCTTCCATAAACCTCCATCAAAAACCACCATCACAGGTCTACTTGGGTGTTCCTATCCTTGGTGAAATCCTTGCAAGAACATGCACACTAGGAATGGCCCTTCATCCTTCCTATGTGTATCCTACACAAGGGCTGGAATTAATTCTTGAATTCATTCCTTTAGAAAATACAATGTTCCTTGGTTCCACACCCACTATCCCATATCCTAGTGCTATCCCCCTTACATTCACATATATTCAAAGTCTCCTCAGATGGATATGTACTCCTTCCCTAGTCCTTACACACAACATCAAGGGGTTCCCTATGCCCCGAACAATGCCTATACCGTACCTATCAAAATCCTAATGCACCTCCTCCTCCCCATCAAGGATCTTCAATGGTCGAATCTTATGCAGTGGGTACCTACTTTGAATATCTAAAAGAACATCTAGACTTTACAATATGAGGTGTCATGCTTCCGTGAAATTTGTTAGATCTTCCCATGTTTAAGGGAGAAGGAGATCCTAATGCCCATATCAAGGCATACACTACTGCCATTAGATAATTACTCCCTTGGGATGCGGATGTTGCTAAGATATTTCTCAAGAACCTTGAGGGGATTACTCTCGATTGGTATTAAGAATTCTGAAGCCTCTATACATTCTTTCAAGCAACTCATATATGATTTTATCAAGGTTTTTTATATGAAAAGATATTGAGGACATGGATCAAAGAATTCTTGCACATCAAATAAGAGCAAAATGAGTCTGCTACCCACTTCATTCAGAGGTGGTGGTAAATCATTTATTCTTCTACAAGCTCTCCAAACATGGATAAGACAAAACTCTACAACTTATTCCTCTATCTAATTAATCGAGAGACTATAGAGTAAGTCCCTAAGTTTCCTCTTGAAAGTTATGGGGAAGTATTAGAGGGCACACTTTGCATTGAACAAGTGGAAATCGATAGTGGATGCAAGACATATGGCCCCAATGTGGGGTTGGTCACCTCCACCCAAAACAATTTGAACTACTAGAATGGTTCAAATAATAACCAAGGACCCAAAGTCTTGAATTGGAACCATGGTGTCACAACATATTGCGTAACCGACCAACCTAAGAAGCCAAATGTTGTGAACACTAACAATGTAAATAATAACAATATAAATGTAAATAATAAAAGGAACAACAATCCCACTCCCTCCATTAATTCAGTTGATCATAGTTTCTCTCCCTCTTAGTAGGTTTAGGCCCAAGGACCAAAATAATACCAAAATTAAAGACAAGGGCCCCTTGAATTATAATTACAACAATCAATATCAAAATAAAAATTGAAATTATGGACCACAAAAACCAAAACCAGAGATTGAGGGATTATTACCTTAATTTATATTGTGGATTCTATAGAGTGATCGATCATGATACTCGGTCTTGTTGAAATTGTAATAAGTTTATACATCAACTTGAGAAGATCAAAGGAAACTCTTTATTGACACGTTCCTAGCCAACCCTGCAAGAACTTCATAAGGTACCCATACAAGATCTGTTGCTCCACAAAATGCTAGCCTCGGGATTTATAGAGATCCTTTCCTATAATGATTTGAAAATAATAAATCTAATCCTCAAGGTGCCAACAAAGGTATTCTTATAGGAACCCATGATCAAGAAGTCGCTACGTCTATTGATCCTCGAGTTGTTCCTAACTTGGATCAAAGGAATCATACTAAAATCGTAGGCTTAGTTGAGTTAGAGAAAAAACTAGAAGTCCATGTAACTACCTATACTAAAAATACACATCACAACCTCTACTCATGTGTATCCCTTAGTCCAAGACGATTCACTTGTAGTTCCCAAGCTAGTAGGGGCTTACGATTTGATCACATATCTCACAAAGACCTTTTCTCACATTTCCTTCTTGGATTTTTGAAGAAATCCCCAACCCACCGATCCTATTTACTATAATATTTAGGTATTGGTCATTTATTACATGTCACACCTCCTCCTAGAGGCCCAAATTAACCACATAGACTTTGATGTCTATCCTTGAGCCAACACGAGAGAGATACTAGATTTGTGTTCAACATTAGTAAGATGCCTACGAATGCCAAATTAGCACGGAGAGGTGATCCTGCATTGTATTTGCAAGTATGGATCTATAATAACTATGTCAAGAGAGTGATGATTGATGATGGAGATGTGGTTAACATTGTTCATTTTTCCTTCTTACAGAAGCTAGGGTATGGAGAAACAAATTGTTCTTCCACTAGAAACATGCTAAGAGGTTATGATATCTTGAAAGCCACATCCATTGGGACTATAGTTATCTCGGTCACCCTTGGACCTAAGATAATTCTAACTGAGTTTTATATTATAGACAGGGAAACCAACTATAATATGATCCTTGATAGACCATGGATTTATATAATGAAGGCTATTCCGTCGACATTGTTTCAAGAAGTGAGATTCATTCATTTAGGAAAATTCTTCGTAGCTCAAGTTGATCTAAAACTTTTTGATATTCACCTAGTGAATCTTAAGAAGAAAGTTGGGGTCTATTCTAAGTTTTAAATCCCAACTAATCAGTTGAACAAGCCTCTTCCTTCCAAGGGACTAGTTCCCACATGAAGCTAGTTCGACATTTGAATTAAAGTCACCCAAAGTGATCGAAGGGGAGGATTAAAATGAGAAGAATATTGATGTAGTGGAGACTATTTCAACTAAAACAACAACAAAGATAGTGAAACTCTTGGAAAATGATTTACTTATCATTCTTCCTTTCGATTCTTTAGGCATTGGGAATGCAGTCTTGGAATAGCCTCTCTTCTAGCAGATGGCTTTGAAGAGGTATGTATGGTTGAGGTTTTCGAGGTCCAAGAAGAAGAATGTAAAAATAAGTGAAACATCTATTTTTCTTGACAACTATTGGACCCTCAATTACGATGTAACAAAATTCCACTATGGTGTAGGGGTGATTCTCACTTCTCCATAAGGGAGAGTCATGCCCTTTTCCTTCAAATTAAATTTCAAGTTTACTAATAATGGAGTAGGGTATGAAGCTCTACTTATTTATCTCATTGTATCAAGAGGGTGGGAATGAAGAAATGTTAGAGCTTAGGTGACTCGCAACTCATCACAAAATATGTCTCAGAGGTTTATGAGACTAGAGTAGAACACCTCCAGCTTTATAAGTCCTTCATACACTAGCTATGTAAATATTTTGATTTCATTTCTATAGAGGCTATTCCTAGGGAACATAATCAACTTGTTGATTCTATGGCTACCTCTTCTTCTCATTTTTGTCCTAGAAAGGATTTGAAGGAAACATAGTTCACGGTCTCAATCTGAGTTGAACCCTTGGTTCACAAAATTCCTAACAATGTAATTTTGACATATGTAGAGATCGAAAATGATCCTATCACATTATATTTTGTGGAGAATGATGAGGAAATATTAGGATTCCTCTATGCGTATATTGACCTCCATCCGCGCATCATCAAAAAGGATTTTCCCTTATCCCTCACCCTTCTTCATACTTCGGAGACAGAATAATGAATCCTTCCTCATCAAAATAATTTAAAATTTATGAAGTTGAGGAAGAGCCTTTAGAGTTGCCTCCATCTCATCTTGAGTTTGAAGAAGGGAATGTTTATTTAATAGAAGGGACCATTGACATTAACATCCTGGATGTAAGAGGAGCCCATAATTATGAAGCTTTGTTCTTCATTGTCACATGAGGAAATAAAATAACATACTAAGGTGCTAAAGGAACATTCTAAAGCCTTTGCATTTAGTTACAAGGATATGACAGTTTCTCTCCCGATGTAGTGGTTGATAACTTGGTCAAAAAACCTGAAGCAAAACATGTAAAACAAAAGTTAAGGCCTATGAAGCCTAAATTCACTTTAATGGTCAAAGAGGATGATCCATAGGGATCCAAAATGACTCTACTTCATCAGATCAGTTAACACGAAGAAGGAAAAATAATACACAGAGGTTCTATCTTTATAGTAAGAGGTGCAGAGCGGCGGTTACTGGAACCGCCGCCCAACCAGGGCGGTGGTTCTAAGACCACCGGTCTGCATTGGGTAGCGGTCATGGCTCTTTCAAACAGAAAAAAATGAAATGAACATCCAAAAATTTGAAAGGTTGTTCTACATCTCTTCTCCTCCATGACCTTTCCCATTCTCCAGTGCACATGAAGACATGAGAAAGGCTATAGATACATTTTGTAGAAGAGAACAAGATCATCAAAGTATGAAAGTAAGTAATCAAGAAGTTCCTAGTGTTGGAATTGTGTTTTGTAGGAGAACGGAGTGTTGAGACAGAGCAAACAAGTAATTGGGAGGAAGTGTGATATATTATCTACTTCTCTTTCATACTTATTGTAATTTATGTACTTATTGTACTTATTGGCCAATACAAGTGGGAAGAAAGAGCAATTGCCCTTCTCGACTAGTTTTTACTCATCTGGAGGTTTCAGGATAAAAAATTGTTGGTGTTTGTGAGTTTATATTCTTTCATTCCCTGTAATTTTTGATTCTAAGCACAAGAAAAATTAATTCACTAGCTATCTCTATCATTTTCTAATAGAAAGTAGAATGACAACGTAATTTGTGATTACGTGGATAATTCAAGGTGAAGAGTTTATAGATCATTTTGGTATCGAGCTAACAAGTATCCGAATCGTGGTATTCATTCTTGGATTTGTATGACAGTGACGAGATCTAAAGGTGAAGAGGATTTACCTTGCGATCCAAAATTTCTACAAAGAAGTGGAAACAAAGAATTTGGGGACAAATGGAGGAAGAGAACTTGGTCCATAGAATCGAGATCTTTGGATAACATGATGGATAGGATGTTTAGAAGGCAAGAAGAACTTGCAGATTTGTAGAAGAAAACTTCTGTCAAGCAAGACTCCATAAAATCGGTGGTTCGAGGCTTAGCTGAAAAGTTTTTCATAGGGAGGAGCCACCATGAGGAAGATTATAGGGAAGAGCGTGAAGAAGATACTTCAAATGTAAGAGAAAAGGTAAAATCTGATCATACTCCTTTTAAAGTTGAGACGAAAGTTGAGATTAAAAGATTTGAAGGACAAGTAGATGCAAAGTTGCTTGATAAATGGTTAAAATAGTTAGAATTCTACTTTAGCATCCATAATGTCACTGAGGCACAAAGGATCACCTTTGTACGTCTCAAAATGGAGGGACACACTCTGGTTTGGTGGGAAACCCATCTAGCCACTTGTGAAAAGAAGCATGCTATTGTGAAATCTTGACAAGAATGTAAATAATTACTTAGAGCTAACTTCTATCCTATTGGCCACAAGACTGACAAAATGATTAAATGGTAGTATTTTAGACAAGCTAATGGTCAAAGTGTGTAGGACTATACTACGGAGTTTTGGAGGTAGGCCATGTTGTTAAACATGGACTTGGAGGATGAGGATATTCTAACTAAGTACTTGAGAGGACTTCACAATCACCTTCTAAGAAAATTCATCTCCACAAAGACCAAAGATCTCAACGAAGCATGTGTATAGGTATACTACATAGATGATGAAAAGAAGCAAGGAGAAGTAGAGCCAATGGTAAAGCGTCGAAAAATTAGTAGATTAAAGAGTATGGGAAAAAAAGTAACAAGAGTAAGTGGAAAGGGAAAGGTAAACAAGCTACTCACTACTTTAAATACTTGTAAAGATCCCAATAATTTTTGCAAGAATTGTGATATCAATGGTCATATTGACGCTATATGTTGGAAGTTACATCTAGAGTTACACTCGAAGAACCGAACCAAGGACTCAAAGAGGTCCATGAAAACTATAAAAATAGAAGGGGAGGTGGAAATCGAAGATGAATCTGATGTAGATAAAAGGCTTGGATGCATGGCCACCAACATGGACAACCAGGAAGAGGAGATGAGTAGACTATTCTAAATCAAAATCTAGATCAAGAGAACTAAGGTAAATGCTTTGGTTGATATCGGTTCTCAGTCTAACTTGATATCCGAAGCGGTTTAAAGAAGCTTGGTCTTGAGACTTATGAGCATCCAAACCCTTATCCTTTGGGTTGGGTGAAGAAGGGTGTTGAAATTTAGGTAATAAGAAGATGTAAGGTCAAGTTTGGGATAAATTCCTAGTATATTGATGTTTTGGAAGCTGACGTTATTCCACTTGATGCTTTTGATGTTGTATTCGGGATTCCTTACTTGTATATTAGGGATGCTATATTTATGAGAAGGGAAAACTAATACAGATGGATCAAGGATGGGATCAACTATAACATCAGGCACACTAGCTTAAGATACGTGTTCTTATGGTGAGTGCTAACCAAACAAAACGACGTATTTGGGAAAATCATAATCAGTTTTGTTTACTTTTGTTAAAGGATAAACAAGATGGGGTAGAAGTTTCAGAGATTTATAACCAGGGAAAGCATGATTTGGATAGTATTATTCAGTCTTTTCAGAAGTATTTCAGGCTCCTAGTGGGTTACCACCAAAATGGGAAGTAGAGCATGAGATTCAGTTATTGCCAGAGTCCCCTCTATTGAACATCGGGTTGTATAGGCAATCCTTGCTTGAGAGTACTGAAGTAAAGAAATAACTCCAGGAACTACTAGACCAAAGGGTGATATGTCCGAGCACCTCACCATGCGGTTCACCTATTGTGATGGTGCCAAAGAAGGATGGTTCTTGGAGAATGTGCATCGACTATCGTGCTTTGAACAAGATCACCATAAAGAACAAATATCCACTTCCCGAATAGATGATCTCTTGGACCAGCTTCAACATGCCAAATTCTTCACAAAGTTGGATCTCAAGTCGGGTTATCACCAAGTCAGAATGAAGGAGGAGGATATATGGAAGATTGCCTTCAAAACAAAACAAGGTTTGTATGAATGGTTAGTACTTCCTTTTGGGTTATGTAATGCATCCGCTAGATTAATGGGATTGATGAATGATGTATTGCAATATTTCATAGATTCATGTGTCATTGTATATCTAGATGATATCTTGATTTTTAGTGCCACATGGGAAGAACATCTAACTCATTTACAACAAGTCTTACAAGTTCTCAGGGAGAAACAACTACTTTGTTATATGAATTTTCCAAACAATCACTTGTCTATCTTGGGCATGTGGTTGGAGGAGGAGAGATACGAGTGGATCCAAAGAAGGTGGAAGCCATCACTAATTGGCCAACACCAACAGGAGCCACAGAGACTAGGAGTTTTGTGGGAGTAATATAGTACATGTGGAAGTTCATTGGGCTTCTCTGTGATTGCAACACCTCTACACACAATGACCGCAAAGAGTAAGGGTTTTAATTGGGGTAAGGAACAAGAAAATCCTTTGAGTTATTGAAATACAAGATTAGTCATGCTCTAGTACTTGCTCTTCCTAATTTGCAGCAACCTTTTGAAGTAGAGACAGATGCTAGTGATTACGCTATGGGTGTAATGTTGCTTTAAGGAGGTAAACTGTATGCTATCATTATGAAACTTTCACTTCAGCAAAAGTTAAAGGATATTCAGTATATGATAAGGAAATGTATGCACTAGTTCAGGAAATTAAAAAATGAAAGCATTATTTGTTGGGTAAAGAAACTATTATGCACACTAACCACAAACCTCTACAATATTTGTAAGCACAATCTAAATTACAATAGGAAAGGCACTACAAATGGATGGGGTTCCTTCAGATGTTCCATCTGGTGATCAAATATAAGAAGGTTAGTACAAAATTGGTGACAGAGATATTGTCTAGGCCTCCCACAGGAGAAGTTTTCATGTTTGACCACTATATCTCAAATCGATCCCTTCACGAAGGAAGGTTACGAAGAGGCATATGCCCGGGACAAAGAATTTGGGGTGACATTTCAGCAATTGCAGTCCCAAGGGACCGAGAGGATAGGGATTGAAGATTTTTATCTCAAGGATAGGCTGCTCTACCGATGGGGGAAGCTTTATGTGCCTAAAGAAGAAAGACTTATATTGATGAGGAAGCACATACCTCGAAAGTAGTGGGACATTTTGGTGTTGGTAAGACCCTAGCCCACTTGCAAAGGTACATGTATTGGCCCAATATGAAAGAAGAAGTATCAAAATTTATACGTGGATGTAAACTTTGTTATACCAGCAAGCCTAAGACTAGGAAGGAGGGTTTGTATATGCCTTTTCCAATACCTACTCGTCCATGGGAGGAAATTTTCTATGGATTTTGTAGGAGAATTATCGATGTCTAAACATGGCCATGACTATCTCTATGTTTTGTTGATAGATTCAAGTAAGATGTGTATTCTTATGGCATGTAAAAAGATAGTAAAAGAACATGAGGTAGCAGGTCTTTTTTCTTCACTATTATATGGGTGCATTTTGGTTTGCCAAAGTCTATTGTTTCTAACATGTATTCTAGGCTCTTTTGTAAGTTTTGGACTACTTTGTGGGACAAGATGGAAACAGAGTTACTGAGAGGAGCACAAATTTCCATCCATAGACAGATGGACAGACAAAGGTAGTGAACAAGACTTTGGTACGATTGATTAGAGGGTATAACAACAAAAATACCCAAGGACTTGGGATGAGTCCTTAGTCTATATTCAACATTCCTATAACCAGACAGACACACATCCACTATGAAGTCACTTTGTTTGAAGCATGCTTGGGATATCTACCTACAAATATGCTGGACATAGTAGTTGGGCAGCAAGATGATGAGGAGACATGAAACACAAAGGCAGCTAGAGAAAACAAATTTATTGAGAGGATCGGAAAATCCATCTCAAAGTCAAAGAACAACTAGAGAAATCTCAAGCCAAGTACAAATCTAGGCATGATCAACATAAGAGGGAACATAAGCTTCATGTTGGAGATAGAGTTTGGCTTTACTTGAGCAAAGAGAGACTACAAGGTCAATCACGAAAGCTCAAGCCACTATGATATGGGCCTTCACCATATTGGATCAGGTTGGAGAAAATGTATTTCGACTTGATTTACCATCATTTATGAGGATGTAGTCTGTAGTAAACTATGAGAACTTGCACCTATATGAGCCATCCATGCTAGATGAATATGAAGGACTATAATTGCTACCTTCCATAGAGGATTGTGTCTTGGAATCATGAGGTAAATTGGAGGAGGATGTAGTGTTACAACAAAAGGTCAGAGAGACTAGGAGAGGTCCGTAGGAGTCTTGGTAGATTGGATTGAAAGGAAAGACACCAAGGCAAGCCCGGTGGTACTCGAAGGAGAAAGTGAGGGAATTATTTCCTCATCTACTCCCCACTAAGATTTTGTGGGACCAAAATCCTCCTAAGTAGGGGAGGTGTGATCCATAGGGATCAAAATGACTCTACTTCATCAGATTAGTCAACACGAAGAAGGAAAAATAATACACGGAGGTTTTGTCTTTATAGTAACAGGACCGCTGCTCTGTGTAGAGAGAAGGTTACAAACCACCTCCCAACTAGGGTGGTGGTCCTAAGACCTAGCATTGGGCGGTAGTCCTAGCTCTTTCAGACAAAATAATAATAAATGAAATGAACAACCACAAAATTTGAAATGTTGTCCAGTGTCTCTTCTCCTCCATGACCTTTCCCATTCTCCAGTGCACAAGAGGACATGAGAAAGGCTATAAATACATTTTTAGAAGAGAACAAGATCATCGAAGCATGAAAGCAAGTGAGAAAGAAGTTCCTAGGGCTAGAATTGTGTTTTTAGGAGAAAGGAGTGTTGAGATAGAGAAAGCAAGTAATTGGGAGGAAGTGCGAGATATTATCTACTTCTCTTTCATACTTATTTTAATTTATGTACTTATTGTCTTGAATTGGCCAATAAAAGTGGGAAGAAAGAGAAATTTCCCTTCCCGAGTGGCTTTTCCTCCTATGGAGGTTTCTAAGATAAAACTTGTCGGTGTTTATGAGTTTATATTCTTTCCTTCCCCTGTAATTGTCGATTCTAAACAAAAGAAAAATTAATTCACTAGCTATCTCTGTAATTTTCTAATAGAATGTAGAACAACAACATAATTTTGATTCTGTGGATAATTCTGAAGTTGAAGAGTTTATAGATCGAGAGGAGGTAATGAAGCTCCTTTAGGTAGGGTTCATAAAGCTAGTGGACTACTCTATGTGGCTATCTAACATCGTCCTAGTTCTAAAAAAGAATGGAAAAATCAAGATATGCATTGACTTTAGGGACATAAACAAATCTTGTCCTAAGGATGACTTCCCATTACCATCCATTGATATCATTGTTGATGCAACAAATAGTTATGAGTTGTTATCCCTTATGGACGGGTTCTCTGGATACAACCAAATAAGGATCTCTAAGGAAGATCAAATAAATACTACCTTTACCACTCCTTGGGAACCTTTTGTTATGCCATCATGCCTTTTGGTTTAAAGAATGATGGTGCTACTTATCAACATGCCATGACTTATATATTTCATGATCTTATTCAAAATATTATGGAAACATACGTTGACGACCTCTTAGTGAAAGCTAAGAAGAGATGTGACCACCCTAAAGTTATTTGGATCATTCTTTCACGTTTAATCAAATATGGTGTGACCTTAAATCCAAAGAAATGTGTGTTTGGAGTCACTAGAGGTAAGTTATTAGGATACATCATTTCCTCTTGAGGAATTTATGTAGATCCTACAAAAATATGGGTGATTCTTGAAATGAATCCACCATCGACAAGTTTGGTATTAGGTCTTTCTTAGGAAAACTTGGGGAAATCCAGAGATTTGTCCGTAATTTGACATACCCTATTCATCTTATCAACGAATGCTGAAGAAAGAATGTTCCAAGGCATGGACTCGATGAATGTCACAATGGGTTTGAGTCAGTCAAATGCTTCCTCATGTCTCCACCAACACTCATTTCACCTAAAGAAGATCGTCCTCTAATCCTCGTATTCTCAAGCGAAAAATGTCTCAATAGCATGCATGTTGGCACATGAGGATGATGATGGTCACAAATGTGCCATCTATTTCATTAGCCGCAAACTCCTTGATTATGAAACATAGTCTAATTAAGGGGATAAAGAGTTCTTGTTAAGTCTTTTGCAACTAAGAGGTTAAGGCATTATATGCTTAACCAAGAAATGAGGGTGATTGTCAAATCAAAACATTTGCAAAAATTCTTGACCCAAACAACCTTATCTAAGAAGGCCAGTAGATTTATCATGTTAATGGGTGAATTCAATCTCAACTTCATCAATCAAAAGTTCGTTAAGGGAAAAATCATTCATTGATTGATTGGCGAGATAATCCTATAAATTACGTACAAACAATTGAATTAAACTTCCCTAATGAATGTGTTTTCTATATAGAAGTAAAACCTCCCATTTCTTCATGCTCATGGTATACAAATATAATAAACCACATCATAGATCGACGTATCCCGAGGGATCCAATCCGCAACAAAGGTGATGACTACGTGTCATAATCGCTAAATATGCAATTGTAGAGGAAGTTCTTTATTACAGAGATTTCGATGGCATGTTACTAAGATACATCGATGAAGAAGTAGAAAATATTCTCTTTGAAGCCCACAATGGAATCTGTGGTGGTCACTTTGGAGGGCATTAAACCACTCACAAAATCCATCAAATGGGTTATTTTTGCCCACGCTAGAGCATGACGTTGGGAAATATGCATGTAAGTGCCAAAAGTGTCGGGAATTATCATACACCATACATATCCCGGCTCAAGCCTTACAACCGATAGTGACACCTTGGCCCTTCTCCACTTGGGGTCTAGATTTAATAGGGAATTTTCTCTCCTTGTCGTCATATGACCATAAATTTATAATCACAACCACATAATAATTTACCAAATGGGTTGAGGCTAGATCATATACAGTACACGGTGTCCCATAGGTCATTATTTTAGATAATGACACTCCCTTTAAGAATAAAGAGGTGTGTGAGCTATGTGCTAAATTTAAAATATCTCACCACATAACCTCTTTATACTACCCTCAAGCCAATGGATAGGCTAAGGCTACCAATAAGACTCTGAAGTCTATTCTTCTTAAGACTGTTAAGGAGAATAATAGAGACTAGAACTTAAAGCTATTTCTTGCCTTATGGGCCTATAAGAATTCTATGGGAACACCTACATTGGGAAACCCCTTTCTCTTTAGTTTTTAGTGCCGAATCGGTCTTACTTGTGGAGGAGGTAGAATTTCCTAGTCTTTGTGTGTCTTTACAAGGCATTCTCAATGAAGATGCATATTGAGATGCATGACTAGATAATTTAGAAATCCCGGATGAAAGGCTTACTCAAATCCGAACAACATCATCGGGTATATTTAGATGGAATGTGGTGCATGCAATAAAAAGGTCTATGAATGAGAAATCCGTGTAGGAGACCTTGTGTTAAGACTTGACAACCGAATAGACAAAAAGGTTGGTGAAGGTAGAAAATTTAGGCTGAAATGGTTAGGGCCTTATCAAGTAATGGAAGACTACAAAAATGGTGCATATCATTTGTGTACCTTAGAGGGTGAGGAGTTTGGTGAATCCATCAACTCACTTCACCTCAAACATTTTTACATATAGTCATTTTAATTTCCACATTGTTCACCCTTGCATTCACATTGTCTTGTTACCTACATTATCATTTTGTTAAAATTGTAAAATGGAAACTTATTGTTCAAGTAATTCTTTGAATTTCAAACATTGGAAAATCTCTTAATCATACATATTCTACATTCTTCTCATACATTCAAACTATATAATCTTTATCATCACTTTCATTCGAGAGACAAATTTTGACATTGCTTTATGAGGACTTACATGCTCAATCTTCTTCACGGTTGCTTCCGATTTGGATGTTTCTTGCCCATAGTTTTCTAGAATCTTCTTGATGATGAATCTTCCCCTAAAATCTCTCTCCATGATAAAAACATTCTAAACATTTCACCTGGAGAATTTGTTCACCTATCTCAACCTTCGGTGATGAGCCATTGCATCCTACTAGTTGTGTGGGGTTGAGATTAGGGGAAAAGGTTTCTTCTTAACAATAAAAATTCAAAGTAAAATAAAAACAAAAAAATATAAAAATAAACACAAATTCTCTTATTAAAAATAACTACAAATTTCATCCCTACCAATCTACGGTGATGAGCCCGTGTTTATTACCTGGTAGCATGAGGTTGGGAAAGGAGGAAGTGACCCTACTTGCCTATGTCTTGTCCTTTTCACGAGCCCATGCTTCTTACTAGTAGCATGGGGAAAGACGTAGGGGGTCACATCAATAAATCAAAAGTTTCAAATAAATAAGGAAATAAAAGTGCTTGAAAATCTAAAAAATCCAAGAAAATGACTTAGATGTGTATGTTAGGAGAGACAACCATTATTTGAACTAGATCTTATCAATCAATAGGCCATCCATGGATCTAAGTCTAGTCAAAACTTGTAAGCAAAATTCATTTCGAATTGATGAGTTAATTTTGATTAGGGTTGGGTTATAGGTTTCTTAGTAAATCCTTGTCAAAATTCTTGTCTCTTGGTCATCATCCTCATTCACATTCTTCATATATCTCACGTTCTTCTTGACTTTTGGTGGTGATCCCTCGCATCTTACTAGTTGCGTGGAGTTGAGAATGAAGTGAGGTTATCTTATCATCATACTACATTCAACACATTTTGCCAATGGAATAAAAGTGCTAAACATTACTTAAAAAATAAAGTTTCCTAATTACAATTTGTTACCATATGCATGAGCATATATATATAATTTTTTTCATCACATTGCATCATCATCCATAACATACATTCAAAAACATAAAAATTTAGAAATTCTAAACCATCTAAGAGTACACAAATGAGATAAACCACGATGCAAAGGAATGTTGAACCAAAAAGATGTCAATATGTATATATATAATCTGTCAAGTGTCTCGTGTACAATACCATCACACCATAGGGTAAGTGTGGTCAAAATTCTCGCTACAAGCCAAAAATACAAAAAAATATTAGATACATCAAAATGTTTCTCAAAGTAATAAAGGCCGTAGGCCTATCCACTCCTCCCGAGATCCTTGCAAAGGAGTAAAGCAAGGAATCCTACTGCAGCTCCTATGGAGAGATCAAATAAGTGTGGTATGAGATCCTCGTGTGTTAATATATGAGAGTGTCCATGTGAACGCCATGTATTAGTAGTGGTTCCGCTTACTTGAGTGTCCTTGCCACCTCTCTCGGACCTCGGCTAAGTCATTGTCACCACAATGTACCATGCTAGTGCAAATACATCGGTGTGATGACTGGATCATGATAGGAGTCTAGGTTTGCAAGAAGTTTGTCTCAATTCATCCTAGAGGGAATCAAAGACAAATATAGGATTGTGTCCCGAATGATATCTCGCAATCCATCACTGCGGTGTAAGGAGTAAACAAATAATGACGAATTAGAAAACATTATATAAAAACAAAAAGAAGAAATATCCTACTAACATTTAATCTAAGAAGTAAATATAGGAGAAGTGTGTTATACTCACTCGGGTCTCCAAGGGCCCAACTCGGATTGATGATTTGGTGCTACTCCGTAGGAGATGGTACAACCTCCTCCTCCTCGACCCTCTCATCCTCCTCCATCACCTCGGATGCATGAAGGCCTCCCATGTCTCCTCTAGATATATTGAATCCTCCCTTGCCTCTCGCCTCGGCTTTTAAAATGGCCTATTGAGGCCTCTCTCGTACCCTACCACTCGTGGTCCGAATCCTCCTCTAAGTTTGAGTCTGCCTCGGCCTCCTCCTCCTCCTCCTTACCCCGTGATGGGCTTGCACCAATATGTAGAACTCTCCCAGGAATAACTACGGTGCTCGTAGCTTGGTGCAAATAATATAGGTTAGTGGACTGCCTAGTGAGTGCTAGATCTAGGAAGCGAGGTGCTTCCTAGAAGGCTGTCAATCCACTTTCAAATATAAATTAATATTGCAAATATCATGAAGTAAGGAAATCCTATTGTAGTTATATGATTTAGGTATCTCGTGCAAATACAATAAGAAAATCTAATCTAACAGGCAAGGTTATGATTAGATCTAGAGGTTTGGTAGGTTATTCTAGGTTTTATAGGTCTGACAGGGGTCTGGGATTGATCGGGTGAGGTCTGGGTTAGTTTTGGTTGATCGAGAGGCTTGTTGGTCAAAAGGAATGAAATGACACAAAGACCGATATCGGTCAGGTGACCGATGTCGGTATAGAGGTGAAACCCGATGAGTTAGGTAACCAACGTCGGTAGGGGCAATTGACAATAATTTGATAAAAATGGTTTTGGGATTCTCTGTGATTGCACAGAGAGTGAGAAGGGTGTGGTTAGGTTCGTAATATTACTGAGAAGACTCAGGGATATAGAGGGGAAGTCACGGAAGGAAAAAAGGCTATAGGTGGTTGGGTTGGTAGATTGGTGAGGAGGTGGAGATAAAGGAATACATGAAGAAATAAAGTATAATGAAAGAGGTAAGGAATCTATACTTTAAGAAAGCACAATATGATCAAAATCATGAATACTTACTTTGCCTTTATAGATCTAGTAGGTGAAGGTGGATGGTAGTTGATCCGTGAAGAGATTCTAGAGTCAGTGTCGTGGCGAAGTACTCTTGTAGTGTTCTCGTGAGTATTCCAATACTCTGGAAGGAGAACTAGATGCTTGTTTGGGCCTGTGGTTGAGTATTTTGTGTCGTCTGGATGTTGAGAGGCTTTGGATTCATGCTTGAATGCAATAGTTCTCTCAAAACTAAAAATGACCAACCTAGGTAAAAGGTTGTAAAATTGTATATAAAGGAACCGATGGCGGTTAGGGTAAGGTGACTGGCGTCGGTCGAGGGATAACCAACGTTGGTTAAGGCAGATAAGTCTAGGTTTACCAAAAATAGGTAGATCTTCCCAGATTTGGCATGTTTTTTCCAAGTTGAGTCTCTTAGGGAAGTGGAGTTCTCATTAGAAAAGGTAGGAAGGTCATAGAAGAAGTCCAATTAGGTTTAGGAAGAAGTCTTAGTTAGTTAGGTCAAGTAGTGACTCAACTAAGAGTTATAAGGAGTGATGACTTAAGTCTTTTAAGAGTGATGACTTGGTCTTTGTGAGTTAAATGCCCCTAGAATGGGTCCAGTGGTGAGTGTAATGATGAGGTGGAGGTGTGAGGATGAAAAACTTAATTAAAATAATTAATTAATAATGTGAGGATGAAATATTAGTAATAATTAGTAATGAGGTCATGATTAGTTAAATGTGTTTTAATTAATTGAAAGGGGACCAAGGGAGTGTGACCCAAATTTGGTGTCTACATTTTCCCCCTTTTGTCACGTAGCTTGTATTGATAAGTGATGCTTGAAAAAAATAGAAGGTGTCCTAGGTATGAGTAGAGATTAGGTTGCCCAAGTATGGATGAAAGTGATCCCCTCAAACCAAGAACTGATGAGGTAGGAAACAAAGTCGGTGAATGGTTTGATAAATGGGTAAGTGTTAAAAAAAAAGGGTGGATGGGTTAGGTAGGTAAGGGGTGGTCGGGTGGGTAATAGGTAATGGCAAATCAAACACATGCACACATGTATAGATTGCGATAAGGTACTAGGTTGAAGAGCTTACAAACTCTACTTGTCAAAGGTCGATAGGTTTATCCAAACAAGGTTGAAGTGGTTAGGTATCCAAGGTATAGGATATGGTCTGAATCACAACTAGGAAAGGTGTAGGAATGGGTAATAGGTTTTGTTCTAGGGCACCAAAGGTTTGGTCGAGATAAACATCATGACATTAGGCAAGGTAAGGTCATTAGGCTAAACAACACAGTAGCATCATCGCAAGTTATAGTGAATACACAAATTTAAATGTCACAAAAGGAGGTTCAAGTTGGGTTCAAGTTGGGTGTAGGTAGAAGGCATAGGTAAGGAGGTATAGGTAAAAACATGTCCCTAAGGCCACAATTAAGGATGGATGTAGGTGTAATGTAGGCTTGTGGGTGAGTTTTTAATAGGTGTTGGGAAGGGTAAAAGTTGTTTGAAAACATTGTTTTTAGGAAAATGGGCATTGGGTGGGGTCAAAGGTATTGTGGTGACCGATGTCGATTAGAGTTAAATTGTACTTTAGGAGGCATGTTTTGCGTTAATGATCGATGTGATTTGGGGCTAAAAAGGTAAATATGTCATTTACGGATTCATTTGATGTATTTGATGGAAAATGACAAGTGAGAGGTGTGGAAATGGAAAAAAGTTCCAAATTTAGTGGGCATGATTGAGTGAGGATTTTAGTTGAGGATGATGTATGTGAATGGCAGATGTAGGCATGATTTGATTGATTGAAGGTAAAATGATGTGGTTGGTTTATTTTTTGGATTTTACCATGTGAGATGAAAAGTATGGATAGAGACGATTTCGAATAGATATCATAGTTATAAGATATGGTATAGGCATGGTATGAGTTGAGAGTTGGTATATGGTGATTGGATTAGGTATAGGTGCATGGATTAGGTATGCATGATTGAGTAATGTATGCATGATTGGTTGGTAGGTATAGGTATAATGCATGGTGGAGTGGATCAGGTATGATTGAGTCGAGGTGATGGATAGGTATGGCATGGGTCAGAGGTCATAGGCATGGTAGATGATTTCATTAGGTTATAATTTTATGGAAATAATGTATTGTATGTATGTTGTGGTTAAATTTCCAAGTATTTGATATCATGGAAATGCTAAATGATTGATGTATGATATGGTTGATGTTATAAAATGGTAGGTATGTATGTTTTTATGATATATTAATTTCCAAGTTTTTGTGTAAATGGAAACTAACTAGGGTAAAATGTGAATATAAAGGGGAAAATTGGTTAGGGGAAAAAGTGGCTGAGCTAACCTCCAAGGGCCCCATGCCCTGGAGTGCTACCTACATATCTGTGTGAAAAGGGGCCTCATGCCGATGTAGTTCTCCCATAAGCTAGGGAAGAATATGATGAGGATAGATGAATGGGTTGGTAGGTTTTAGGCATGATTTCGAGGTCATTTAGGCATGGTTGAGTATAGGTCATTTAGGCATGGTTGAGTTTTAGGCATGGTTGGTCATTTAGGCATGGTTGAGTTAGGTTTAGGTCAGGTTGAATAGGCATGGTTGAGTATAGGTTGAATAGGCATGGTTGTTGTCTATGTTGAATAGATATGGGTGATTTTGGTGGAAGAGGAATTCCCATAATGTAGGTGTCGAAGGTCTGGTCTGTGAAGGAGGATCAATAAGTAAGAAAAGAGGTGAATGGTAAGAGGAGACAAAAAATTTGCCTAAGTGGTAAGAACCATTATGAGTCTATCATATCAAAGATTGGCTTATGAATGTAAAACCCTAAAGGCATTGCATGATTGACTATTCTAAGGGTGAAGAAGGTCACATGATCATGAAATGTCACATTTGTGGCATGTCCCTTGAGTAGGTAGAATATTAGAAAGGAAAGGAAGTGAGGTGAAAGAGGTTGTTTTTAGCGTAACCTTGGTGTGAGACAACATGCCTCTTTGCAAGATACCCAAGATCAAAATAGGAAAGTCCATGATGAAAAAAGTTATTTATCTTTTTTATTTTTCTTTTGTTTTATAGAGATGATGATGTGGGAAGTCTATGTGGGATGAATAGAATATCTCCTTGAGGTCTTTGTGAAGTTGATCGATGTGGGAAGCTTCAAAATATTTTTATTTTATTTTTTAGAAATAGTCTTCTTTTTTGTGATAGACTATGTATAATATGGCTAGCTTTGTATAGTTGTCCTTCGAGGGAGTAGTCTATTTATAGCAACAAGATAGAAAGATAGATGTCCTTTTGAGGGAGTCATCTTTTTCTAGAAGTTTGACTCAAGGAGTTTGAATTTGAAAATCCCGTATATTACTTTTGAAATTTTTTTGGACTTTTAGGTCATGGACAAGACTATAGAGAAGTATAGGCTTCTTTTATGAAGACAAAACCATAGCACACAAGGGTTAGCTATGAAAGAGAGGTTTTAAGTGATGAATGACCATGGGATTCCATCTTGAAAAAGGATGAAAAGTATCCATGAGAATCATGCCATGAGTAGAGCCGTGGTACTCATATTGAAGATAAGGTTGAAAGGTGATGGGTAATCACATGATTCTTGTTTAGTCATTGATCCTTAAAATAGGTAAGTGGAAGGTGAATGTTGCTCAAGGGATGAGTGTTTAATAGAAAAAAGATGATATAGGACTTGATTCAACAATAGAATGGTCGAAGATGCAAGGCATTGAGGGCTCAAGTTTGGGTTTACCTTGAGTGAAGATAAATGATAAGCACCGATCCATAGGCATGAGTAATGATATAGGTCCAAGCCAATTAGGAAAACTTTCCCCATTTACTTTTCTCCACTTTTGTTACATGTTGATTTTCCTTCAGGATGAGGTCCGACTTGGAAGGTTCGTTCTTGGACACATTTATCATAGGCTTTGATACATTTTTGGTAGATTTGGAGGTGATCGAGAGCATTTAGATGATGTTCATCTAATAACTCAAGTTGTGCCAAATGATCCTAGTGAAAATCATCATCGTTGAGCATATCTTTGAGTGAGATACGAAGAGATGGAATTTGGACTTGAGAGGCAAGACAACCTCTATACCATAGACCAAAGAGAAAGGTGTGGTAGTAGTTGAGGTGTGAATACTAGTGTGATAAGCCCATAAGGAAAAAGGAATGTGTGTGTGCCAATCCTTACCAAGTATCATCAACCACTTTCATAAGAATTTTATTTAGAGTTTTGTTAGTTGATTCAGCTTGGCCATTTTTTTGAGGATAATAAGGTGAAGAAAAACTGAGTTGAATGTTGAAGGCATCACAGAGTTTCCATAGGGTTTTGTTTTTGAATTGTTTTTGTTATCAGTGATGAGGTGGTGAGGAACACCAAAGTGAAAAATGATGTGATGATTGATGAATTCACATATTCTTTTAGAAATAAGAGGTATGGACTTCCACCCATTTAGTGTAATATTTGGTAGTGGTAATAATCCATTGATGACGTTGGGAAGAATGAGGGTTGATCTCTCCGACAAGATCCAAACCCCATTGAGAGAAAGGCCAAAGGTCTCGTGTGACTGTAAGGCGTGACTAGGGGTGTGATGAAGATTAGCATGTTGCTTGACACTTCACACAATGCTTGACATAGTCACAACAATCATGGTTTAGGGTTGGTAAATAATAGCCTCAGGTGAAGGATGCGCTTAGTAAGAAGCTAAGCCATTGAAGTGACCCCCACAAATCCCATCGTGAACTTCCTTGATGGTGTATGGAATTTCAAACTCTTGTAAGGCATCGTAAGAGGATATAGCATCAAAGCCACATTTATAGAGAAGACCACCCATGATGACATAGTGAGAGACACTTTTGAGAAAGGCTCATTGTCCATTATGAGTAAGATCTGGAGGTAGAATTGAAAGGGAAAGATAGTAGTCAAAAAATTGCTTATACCAAAGGTCACGTGGGTCAGTTTCAATGTTTCCTACAAGGTTGACATGTCTTGGAATTAGATAAGAAGGTGATTGCAACCTTTGTACTGTGACAAATATTTTTGAGTCGGAGGGTGAAGTGGGGATTTGAGAAGCAAGACAGGCCATGGTGTCCACAAATTTATTAGTGGAACGTGGGGTGGTTTGAAGTTCATAATGGTCAAAGGTAGTCAAAAGCATGTCAACATGATGCTTATACTTTTGAAGTATCTCATTATGACACTAGTATATACCATTAACTTGGTTCACAACCAATTGAGAGTCACCAAAGATATTAATTGATTTAACATCTAAGGCTATGGTGGTTTGAAGACCTAACATGAGTGCTTCATATTTGGTGATATTGTTAGTACAATCAAAATCTAGTTTGAAAGATAATGGCATAGGCTCACCATCAAGAGGAATGAGGATAACTCTGGCACCACCCCCATGCATTGACATTTGGAACCATCGAAGAATAAGGTCATCTGGTAAATGGTATCATCCAGGGAGAGGGTAGTGATGGATTCATCGGGAAATTGAAGTTAGAAGATTGTTTTCAGAGAGAGGTGTGTGTATGTGAGTTGGTCAACAATGGTTTGTCCTTTGACATATTTTTGATGGATGAATTGAGATCTAGGTCTACAAGAAGCATGAGCCAATGTGCAACACGTTGATGTTGGTAGGGCTTAGCGTACATGTAATGTAAGGGGTTAGTATTGGTGACAACAAAGGTTTTGTGGTTGAGTAGGTAATGGTGAAGTTTAGTGGTGACAAAAACTAAGGCTAAGTAGAGTTTTTTGGTGTGAGTATATCTAGTTTCGTAGTCTAAAAAAGTGTATGACTTATATAATAAACCACTTTCTCCCTATGTTTCTCATCATCATGATGAGTGAGCATGACACCCAGGAATGATTAGTAGTAAAATGTAAAGGTAAAATGGTTGGTCATCCTTAGGGGGAATGAGCACAGGTGGTTGGAGGAGGTATTGTTTTAAGGCATCAAAGGCTTTGTGGCATTCATCATCCCATTTGAAGGAGACATCCTTTTTGAGAAGATGATGAAATGGATGGCAATGGTGGAAAGATGAGAAATAAAGTGATGAATAGATTACAACTTTTTCCTGAAAACTATGAAGTTGATGAAGGTTAGTAGGTGGAGGCATTTTGAGAATAGCCTTGATTTTAGTGGGATCAACTTCAATGCCATGCAAAGAAACAATAAAACCAAGGAGCTTTTGGAGAGAGAACAACAAAGACACACTTCTTAGGTTGAAGGTGAACACAATATTTGATGAGATGGTCAAAGAAAACTTTAAGGACAACAAGGTGCTCGGCCGATGTTTAGATTTGGAAAGAAGATCATCAACGTAATCTTCAATATGTTATGCATGATGTCATGAAAAATATAAGTCATAGCCCATTGATATGTAGCACCGGCATTTTTAAGGCCAAAGGGCATGACACGATAGAGAAGGTCCCCAAGGAGTGATGAAGGTGGTTTTGTGTTGATCTTTCGGGGTGAGTAATATTTGGTTATAACTGAGAAACCATCCATGAGTGATAACATCTCATGGCTCGGTGGTGAGATCAACTAGTTGGTCAATACTAGGTAGAGGAAAGTCATCTTTGGGGAAAGCTAAGTTAAGGTCATGGAAATCCATGCAAATGTGGAGTCCCCCTATCACTTTTGTGATAGGAATGATGTTAGAGATCCATTGGGGATAATCAATGGGTAGGATGAAGGAAACCAAAAAGAAGGCATTGGAGTTCTTCTTTGACAAGAAGGGAAATGTGAGGATGCATTTTCATAGCTTTTGTTTCATGGGTTTGGCATCAGGAATGGTTATGATATTGTGGACCACAATGTTTGGGTCAATACGGGCATATCAGCATAGGACCAAGAAAAAGCATGTTTATGATCCCGGAAGGAAAGAAGTGAAAGCTTCTTGTTCAACAACATCTAAAGATTGGCCTATTTTTAGAATGTGTGGGTCATCCTGAGTGTGAATATTGATTTTGATGGTCGATTCATTCAACATGGTTTTTGCATCTCAGAAGGTAATGACCGGTGAATATAAGAATCTTCCACACCAAGGTAGGTGAGAATAGACTCATCATCTGACATTGAATGACGTTAATAGAAGGGTATCATCATCGATCATGTTAGGATATAGAAGGAAGGGAAGAGAAGAGGAGCCTCACCATCATGTTGATAAGTCAGAGGTCCTAGGGAAATGGTGTTCAAAAAAAAAAAGTTAGGAGGAATGGATTCTGGGTCCATAGACTTGTAGGTGAAGGTGGTGAAGTTGGTGAATGGGGTGGGGAATGTTTATCATCCTCAATGAGTTTGACTCGGGCCTTTCTAGAAGGTGGTTGGAAAATCCAATACCACTGTGGTCTTTATGCTTATGAGTGGTGCAAGGAATGATAGTATGGTGGCCTTGTTCATAGAAACCAAAGCCAAATCCCTTCCAAGCACACATAATGATGGAGGAAGGTGTGGGTGAAGTGGTGGTTGGTGAGAGATTGAAGGTCGGAGGAAAATGGTGAGTTTGGGAAGGTGGCTCGGGTGAGTAGGTAGAAGCATCAAGTCCCCCATATGTTAAGTTGGTGTGAAGGTGGGGAGGACCATAGGGGAAAACCTCACCTATGTGGTGATCATAGTGGGGATGTTGGTGAAGTTTACCATACTCTTGAGGAGTAAGGAATGTGTCAATGTTATAAAGGTGGTACTCCCCCAGAGTGAGGCATTGAAAAACACCTTCTAAGGGATCAATAGTTGATATGTGGGTAGTGGGAATGGATGAATCATTGGATAGTTGGGAAGAAGAAGCATTAGTTGTTTGAGAAGTAGATGGGTTGGATGATGGGTCAGTTGTAGAAAAGTTGTGACAGTAGTGGGAATAGAGGAGTTAGTTGTGGAAGATGTATGTAGTAGCAACATTGGTGGATGAGGCAAGTGGTGAAGAAGAAGTGGTAGTGGTGGTAGATGCCTTAACTGGTATAAGGACATCATTGGGTCGATACAACATGTTACAGGTCTTGAATGGTGAAGGGTGGATGGAATGGTATAGTTTTTGCCCTTCATGTTCAAATTTTAAACAATGGTGTAAGGTTGAAGGAACACAACCCATGGCATGAATCTAGGGTCGGCCAAGTAGCATGTTGTACTAGAATTCCCCCTCTAAGACATAGAATAATTTAGGAATGGCACGGGGGCCTACACATGAATGTGGAGAATGATGGTGCCAAGGGTGGAAGTCATGGCATCATTGAATGAACACAACATAACTGGGTTATTATGCATGTAATTGGTAGGGATGCACATTTGGTTGTATGCATGGGAAGAAATGATGTTAATAATATTGGCACCACCATCATCGATCATAATGCATCGAACATGTATATTATCAACGTAGATGGAAATAAATAGGGTGGGATCAAGATCATCGATTGGAGAGGTACAATCTCATCATCATTAGAGAAAATGAGAGTGGCTACTTGATGAGTGGTAGTGAGGAGCAGAGGAAGGGGGTGAAGTGGTGAGAGAGGCCACATGGTGAGGAGTGATAATGGATGCAATAGAGAGTAGGGTCATTAGGTAGAACCTCAATAGATTGTAGAACCTCAATGAGGGCTTGATCGATGAGACTCAGAGGTTTGGAAGGTCATACAAAGACATTTTGAGAGGAGACTGGTGTAATTGTTTAAGCATTGTATGATGGGAAACCCCATCAGAAATAGGGTATGTGGGTCCATGGATGGTGATTTTTGGTGCAGGTGTAGATGGAATATTGGGTAAAAAAAGAGTATGGATGAGTTGGTTGTTTTCTCCTTTCCTTTTTCCTTTTAGGCTCGAGTGGAAATTTGAACCATATTAATCTGTGGTAAAGGAGAAAGTGAGTCATGATAGGTGTAGTGACAGGATGGGAAAAAATATGGTGAGGGCATATACTAGTTTTGTGAAAACAATGCAACACATTGGCATTTTGGTGGAGGTTTGGCTAGCTCTCTTATGGACCATATTGATCTCAAATGTTGGAGGAGGATAAAAGGTTTGTGGAGGGGGAGATGAAGGTTTGACTGAATAGGTATGGGATGAGGATGTGTGGTGATAGGTGAAGGTGGAATAGGGTCCTCATCTAAAATATCATCATCATCATCAAATTTTTCTTTGAGAGGACATAGTTGGAGAAGAATAGTCTTAAGAGCCTTATAGTTTTCCACATCATGCCCTAACACACACATGATGGTAAGCAAAATTTTGGTATCATCAAACCCTTTGGTTTAGGTTTGAGTGGGTTGTAAGGTCTAAGTGGTGGAAATGTGATGATAGAGGTTTCCAAAAGGTTAGCTAAGATGTTGGCGTAAGACCCTACCAATGGATCACAATGTGAAGTAAGTGTGGGTCTGGATGGAAGTGTGGGTGACTTTGGTGGGAGAGGCACCACTGGAGGTGGAATCGTTGAGTAAGTAAGTTTGACCACTTGTTTGGTAGATAGTATGGTTTTAGGTTTGGATTGCACCTTCTTGGGTAAAGATGTAGTAGGTGAACTAGTTGTTGAAGGTGGTGTAGGTTTAACTACCTCTTTGGAGGGTAGTGGGTTCTTGGGATTTGGTTGCACCTTCTTGGGTAAAGGTGAAGAAGAAGTGTGTGATGTAGAAGGGAAGGAAGATGGAATGGAAGGGGATGGGTTAGCCAAGGTGATAATGGAGGTGTGGTGAAGGTTGTAGTAAGAGGAAATGTGGAAGGTATTGGTTGAAGAGAAGGGAATGGCATAGGTAATGATGAGGATATTGGAAGTGGTGTAGGTATAGGAGGTAGAAAGGATGTAGGTGATGGTGAAGGCATAAGATGTGTAGGTAATTTGGGTGCAACAGAGGATCATGTGATGAGGTTGTTTTGTGTTTTTGGTTTACTCTGGGTAGGAGGTTGTTTGGCCAAGGTTGATGGGTGGGGACCTAGGATAGATGGAAGTGGTGAAGGTGACGAGAGGGTAGTGGGAGAAACTGGTGTATGTGGCCTAAGAGGTTGGGTCTTCCTCTTAGGTGGGGAATATTTTTGTGATGGCTTGTGAGGATGTGGCTAAATCTAGTTTGATAGGAGGATGGACTAGGCTTGATGTGGCATGACTCCCAATGTGGTAATGGGTCTAGATGCGAGAGGAAGATATAGGTGTAGGTAAGGTTTTAGGCATAGGAAAAATTTCATTTGATGGTAAAGGTTTAGGTGTGGGTGAGGGTGATGAAGAAGGGGTCACTACAACTATGGCATGGGCATGGTGGGTTTGGTTGTTTGAAACACCTTTGGATAGATCATGGAAGTATCAACAGACAACATTTGCATTTGAGTTGAGACAAAGGAAGTCGAAGGCATCCCCAAAGCATGGAATTGTCAACATAATCCAAGTGGTCGGCCAAATGTGAAAATGACACCGATGTAGGGGGATGATGTTGATTTGGTAGTAATCCTGTAAAGAATGTCTGTGAGATAGGGAAATGGTTGGCTTCAGACTCTGTGGGTAAAAAGAGAGAGAGAGAAAATCAACAGGATCCTTGAAAGCCAATGGAGAATTGTCACCAATAGGAAGGGATGCTACTAATGGATCCCCTGTGGGTAGGGGAGATGACAAGTTGGATGAGGTAAGTTCATCTTTTGGAAAAGAAGAAGGTAAGCATGACTCTCCATGGGTAGAAGAGTAAAGTATTGTGGGTTGTTTTGTCAGGTTGAGAGGTGAGTGGGGAAACTGCATCGGTAGATATGGTGGACTCCTCCATGGGTGAAGGAGGAGATAAGGGAGACTCCTCTGTGGGTAAAGGAGTAGATGAAACAAGTCCCTCCATGGATGAAGGAGCTCTGTGCAAGAATCTCCTCGATAGATGGAGTAGGAGGAAATTGAGTAGGAAGAGATGGTATGATGTGAAAACAACATGAACCTCATGAACATTATTATCATTGGTCGAGGTTTCGGTTTGGTTAGATGATGGGGTGTGATTTGGGAATGAATTCTTGAAGATGTGAAGGTTATGATTATTGGTGCATTAGGATTATCCAAGATGAGATCTCCATTATCTAACATTTCTTGGATGATATTTTTGAAAGTTATACAATTACCATCGTTATGACCTCTAACATGATGATAGTTTGTGAGTAATCATTTTCTTTGTACCATGTAGGCATAGGATGAGAGGGTCAAAACTAGTATGTGGTTTGATGGGTGGAAGAGTGACTACTCCAGATTTTAGAAGTTTTTCTAAAACTGAAGAGTAGGGTTCTCCTATGGGAGTATATTTTGTTGCTCCCGCTTGAACTGAAAAAATCTGAAAGGAGAAATATTGGAAGAAGGATTTGATTGGTTGGATGGGTGAGATGGGTTGCTTTCAAAACTACTATTGTTTGGTAGATCCTTTTGCTTTAGAATAATTATTTTGTGGTTTGGAAGAAGAAGAGGTATCATTTGATTTAAACACAATGTTCTTGTTACGTAATTGTATCTTCTTCTCTTCAATGGCACAAATTTCAAGTTTTCGAGGCCATGGTGAATGCCTCATCAAATGTGTGGAAGGTTTGAACTTGGAGAGTTGGTGAGATGTGTCTAGCACAAGCTCTAGTGAAAAACTCTATTAACTTCGGTTTGAGGTAGTTGGAATGTGAGTTGGTTGATTAGGCTCCGCCAATGAGTGAAAAATATGTGATAGATTCATCTTCGTATTGGTGTGTCACGTACAAGTTGGTCATGGTGACCTTCTTGAACAATGTTGATAGAAAAGTGGTCTAGAAAAGCTTGAGCTACTTGATTGAATGAAAATATGGAATGCCTAGGTAGAGCACTATACCAATCTAAATCCGGTCATGTCAAGGACATTGGGAATGTTCAAGAGAGAAAAGTGCATCATCATGAGCGATCAGATAACACACATGTTTAAAAGACACAAGTGTTGTTGTGGGTCTTCTTTTTTATTAAATCGGTTGAATTTAGGAATTTCCCAATGGGGAGGGTATGGATGAATCGGAATGGATGGGTGAATGGGCTCATTATAAATCTCATCGTATGTCAAAGAGTTACGTGAGCTAGAGACAGATGCTTCTAATGTTTGCATCTTGTCCATCATCATTTTGATAAGATCATTGGTAGGTTGTGATGATTGGGCACCCCCTATAGTATAAGGGGGTAGATGAGGAGGGTATGATGTGGGTGACATCCTAGTATGTGGTGGTGTGAGTACAAAAATTGTGAGGAAGGAATGTAGGCATGAAATAGATGTAGATGGAAAGTATCTTGAATAAGTGATAGATGAAATAGGGGGTTGTTGGTGATAAGTGTAGGTAGGTGGAGTGGATGTAAAGACTCTCGTAGAAATCAAGAGGAAGAGACTATGGGATGGAGAGGACAATGTTTTGGAAGGGAGTATGGGTTGTCATCACCATTGGTGGTTGAGATGCAATAGGTATATGAGAGGTGGTGGATGTAGATAGACCTACACTCAAGGTGGTTGATAAAGGCATGGTTGACATCGTAGGAGTGTGATAAGATGTCAAAGGCATGATAGATGTCATAGGTGCAGTCAGATATCATGATGATGTAGGGTCAAGTTGGGAAACCACAGGTGGTAAGGTGGAAGAGGGTAAGGCTAAAAGCTAGTAGTAGCTGATGTAGAAGTGGGTGTGAGGGTAGGAGGAATGGACACATGCATGCCATATACAAGCTACCCTGATGAATCATGGGTAGATGAATGAGTGAGATAGTACTGTAGAGTAGCGGGGTTGTGATCAAGGAGTCTCATGAACTCCTCATCACAGTGGGTATGGAAAGAGCCTGATTGGGGTCCATGGGTGATGAGATTGAAGGGGGTGATGGGCTAGGTGGGAGTGGCTGGTGGCTAGCATGAAACACGAGAGTGTTAGCTTGTTTATGAGTCAAAACCATGTGACTGATGATAAAATAGGTATTTGAGCTTCATTGATGATGCAAAACACAAAAGTAATGGGAAAAATTAGTCTAAAATGAGTGATTATATCATTGTTTTGATTGGAAAATCAAAACACAGAGACCGACGTCGGTTGGGGTAACCGATGCCGGTATGGGTAACCATGCGCGGTGGATAGAGACCGATGTCGATTATTGTGAAAAATAAGAGATTCAAATATTTGGAAATGAAAGGTGAAAATGGGTCAACTGGATCCTGAAAATGATATCAGAGACTCAAGAGTGGGATAAAAATGGTAGAACAAGCCACAAAAAGAACAAGAAGGTGGAGAATACTATTTTGGAAAAAATAACCAAAAAAGCATATAAACCGACATCGTTAGTTAACCGATGTAAGATAAGATGATACAATGATGATGGTCATTGGACCGATATCGGTTGCTGTGAAATATGGGAAGAGAAGAAAAAATGAAGTTTTGGTGATTTAGATCAAATAAAAGGCCAACCCAGAGACTGAGTATGGCTATGAGGAGTCCTAATAAACCCATAATAAAATTGGAATACACCAGTCGTGATGTGGGGTGTAAAAGGATAAGAAAGAATGAAGAAACACAACTCACACCTCAAAAAAAAAGAAAAAAAGCTAACAAACATGAAATCCTAAGTTGTAGATTTTATGTTGTGGCTTATGCCATTTAGGACTGACTATTGTAAGTAGGATAGAATTTTTGGTTAACAAAGGTGCCCCTAAAATATGACAACTATGGCTGGTTTTAGGTAAGTTTTGGTGTGGGAGATCCTTCTCTGAGATGATGATTGGATAGAGAAACCATTTGGAGCCCACTATCAATCCTCTGATCATGTGATCATTGACAACTTCTTCGGGAAAGATGTTGTTTAAGAACTGTGTAGTTGTTTTTAGTGATTTGGTATAGAGAGTGTGCAAAATGTGAGCTATGGTTCAATTTTTCAACCATCAGTTGGGCATGACTTCCAGCATATAGGTTGCCCACAATTTAGATGAGCTATAATGCAACAAACTCAAAAATGCAAGTGCACAAGTTTTAAAACCCAAATCCACAAATTATATTTGATGAGAACAAATTATGAAGAGGTTAAGGGTATGAATTTCACTAAATGATGAAAAAAAAAGAAAGAAGATTTCTTTTTAATCCAAAAAAAAAGTGTCACTGAGACAATTAGAAGAAAAGAATATTTTCAAGAGAGAAGCTTAATGTGAACTTATTTCAAATGAAAATACACACAAGATTTTCCCTAAGGAATGAACAATGCAAAGAACCCTGATGGGTCCCACCGAGCGTGCCAAAATGTTTCACCAATAAGTTTTACACTTTCTAGGATGAAATAGATAGAAGGTAAAATGGTTAAGGAGGAATACCTGTGATATGTAGGTGAAGGTTGAATGCACACGTTTAATGAATTTTTGATCCAAGTTGATCGTGAAGAGCTTCCCTTTGGCTAGGAGGAATGACTATATAAGAAACACAACAAGACCACTAAATAGTATTAATAATATAGGTTAGTGGACTACCTAGTGAGTGCTAGATCCGGGAAGTGAGGTGCTTCCTAGAAGGTTGTCAATCCACTTTCAAATATAAATTAATATTGAAAATATCATGAAGTAAGGAAATCCTACTATAGTTATACGATTTAGGTATCTCGTGTAAATACAATAAGAAAATCTAATCTAACAAGGAAAGGTTATGATTAGATCTAGAGGTTTGGTAGGTTATTAGGTTTTTACAAGGTTTGACAGGGGTCTGGGATTGATCGGGTGAGGGTTGGGTAAGGTTTGGGTTAGTTTTGGTTGATCGAGAGGCTTTTGGTCAAAAGGAATGAAATGACACAAAGAGACCGATATCGGTCAGGTGACCGATGTCGGTATAGAGGTGAAATTGATGATGGTTAGGTAACCAATGGCGTCGGTAGGGGAAATTGACAATAATTTGATAAAAATGGTTTTTGGGCTTCTCTGTGATTGCACAGAGAGTGAGAAGGGTGTGGTTAGGTTTAATATTACTGAGAAGACTCAGGGATACGAGGGGGAAGTCACGAAAGGAAAAAAGGCTATAGGTGGTTGGGTTGGTAGATTGGTGAGGAGGTGGAGATAAAGGAATACAGGAAGAAATAAAGTATAATGAAAGAGGTAAGGAATCTATACTTTAAGCAAGCACAATATGATCAAAATCATGAATACTTACTTGCCTTTTTATAGATCGGTAGGTGAAGGTGGATGGTAGTTGATCCGTGAAGAGATTTTAGAGTCAGTGCCGTGACAGTACTTCTGTAGTGTTCCCGTGAGTATTCCAATACTCTGGAAGGAGAACCAGATGCTTGTCTTGGGCTGTGGTTGAGTATTTTTTTGTGTCGTTGGATCTTTGAGAGGCTTTGGATTCATGCTTGAATGCAATAGTTCTCTCAAAACTAAAAATGACCAACCTAGGTAAAAGGTTGTAAAATTTATATATAAGGTAACGATGATGGTGGGTTAGGTAATTGGCGTCGGTCGAGGATAACCATGCATCGGTTAAGGTGGATAAGTCTAGGTTTACCAAAAATAGGAAGATCTTCCCAGATTTGGCATGTGTTTTCCAAGTTGAGTCCACTTAGGGAAGTGGAGTTCTCGTGAGAAAAGGTAGGAAGATCATAGAAGAAGTCAATTAGGTTTAGAAGAATTCTTAGTTAGTTAGGTCAAGTAGTGACTCAACACTGGGAGTGATGACTCAAGTGTTGAGAGTGATGACTTGGTCATTGTGAGTTAAATGCCCCTGGAATGGGTCCAGGGTGAGGTGTAATGATGAGGTGGAGGTGTGAGGATGAAAATGCGAGATTCCAAAGTGGATACTAATCGAAGCCATATCAACCCATCTTACTATGATATGCGTGGCTAAGAGATTTGCTCATATACCTATGAGATTACTAATGTGGTGGTGGTAAGAGATTACGCACATGAATATCATGTACGAGATCATGGTACATAGTATCAAATATGTAAACTACTCATGTGTAAACCTTGTTGTGGAGCTCAATGCTATCAACAATCGAATCCCGAAAATCAAAAATTTGTCCCCACCCTTATCTATGATCAAACACGAGGCTAATATAACAATAATGGCATTACACAGAGTGAGGATAAGAGTGGTCTCAATTATAACAAGTCTAACCCCTTGCTTGGTACCCACATTAGGTTCTTATGTATCACCAAGAAAAGAAGCCCATTTGCAAGCCTCAACTCGCTAAAATTTCACTCTTTTAGCACCAACTTCCTATCGGTTATAAGAAATTTGAGGATCCTATAAACATCCTCCAAGGTAATCGTCCACTCTCCTCAGAAACTAGGAAACCAAAATGTAATTCTGGTCTAGATCCCAATAACTAAATAGGTCACAGAGAAGGTGACTTGCTGGAGTAACAGGTGTGTGTAGGCTATCCTCAATATGCCTTCGCTCTCCAATAACCCCTCTCTACAAGAGTAAATAAGCGTATAATCTGAGGAAACCACTTCCACTCTCGGGATATACTCCATCCGATGTAGTCCCACCGCATCTAAAAAAATGAGAAAAGAGCAAGTTAGAACCTAATAAGTGCATAACAAGCTCACAAAATAATGCAAATGCAAAAAAACAAGAAAAACTTCATACTAAGCCTTTAAAAACATAAAAAAATCGTAATAATTATGAAATTTCCGCTCTTAGCGGGAGGTGGCGGTTGTGCAATAAACCATTATGCTAGAGTGGTGGTTATATAACCACCGTGATGTTTACATAATAGCCATGACAGCGATTAGGTAAGCGGTGCTCTTTGTAGAGCAGCGGTTGTGTAACCTCTGTGGTGGTTGTGTCCGTAAAAATTGGGCCACACCCTTGAATATAAAAATTCACAAAAATAGAAAAAATTTATCAAATTGATTCAAACAAATTACGTAACCTTTTAGGTGCCCCCACGGTCATTTTGACTGCAAAATCATGAAAAATATCCTATCCTATAGCTAGTTTCAAACAAATGCTACATTTTAGGGAAAAAATAAACAAATGCATATAAATTACATGTTCATGACCCTCTATTGCTCCCGCTAGTTACACCGCCATTGGATCGAGTACACTTTGATTTGATTGTATTTGCAAAAATGAAACACTGTGTAATCCATAGCTCTAAAATTAGCTAAGTGGGTGAGTAAAAATGATTTCTAAAAATAGTAAAAAGTAATATATATAGCTCAAATTTATTTTTTTAATGTCATTTTAAGAGAGTGTATACGTAGGCCGACCAATTTGGAGTAGGTATATTTCTAATCCTGCGGATATGGTAAGTAATTTTGTCATTTTATTTCAAAATATTTTGTCAATCTTGTTTTATATCTACACTTGATTCCCATTTCTCTTTTATAGGTGGTGGGAAGGTCGGATTGGCATGGTTTCAACACACGAATGAATAAGGTAAAATTTCTAACTTTCCCATTTGGGAGCACCATACTTGGAATCCATGTTTTATGCCTATTCATGGCTAAAATGATCCTCTAAGGGGGAAATATGTATGCACCCAAAACTATACAATGTTACATTGATGGACATGGTAAAATCTCTAATGATGAAATATTTATTTTCCAGAACAATGATGAGATCTAGATCCTCTCCCTTTACCTTTAACATGTTTATCTTGACTTGTTTATCCTTGTTTCCAAGTTTTCTAGCTTTTCAAGCCTTTGCGAGCCATATTTTTCTCTTTTTGTGGTTTTCATGACTTTAAGTAATGTAAGCTCATAGGATAATTATGTAATCACATGTTTACGTAGACCGACGATTCTGTGCTTTTATCCGCGCCCAATTACATGTTTCTAGATGCATGTTTCAAGTTCATGAATGATTTCTCACACATTTCTTGACTATTTTGATCAATTTTTGGTTTGTTGGATTTGTATTGGAATAATATTCTCAATTTACTACTATTATACGTTTGACTCCCCCTTTATTGGATGATTTGGCACTTCTTGATTACCATACGTGATAGACTTCTTCTTTTTAATATTTTTATAAAAACCAAAATTTTACCGTATGATGGGTTGGAGATTTGTGATTTGAATTGTGTTGTCACTCGCCAAAATCCTACCGAGAATTACGTAGACAACATAGTACATTTTCTCTGTTTCTTCCCAGCCTCTTGTATTTGTGATTATTTTTCTTATAACTTGCCTGCTCCAATGTCTTCTTGATTTCTTCTTACAACCAACCAACACTGCACCCTGGATCATTTGAATTTTCATATTAGGAAAGGAAGTGAGGAGACAATAAGATCATCACCACATTTGGGAAGCTTTCACAATACAATAGTTACCAGGTTGGGGTGTAATTACATTTCTTGAAAAGATTTTATTTTGAATAATATCATTTAAATTAGAAGAAGCAATACAATTGTTTTAAGAGGTAGAATTTACAATTTATTCATTCCTAGATTTATACATGTACAAAAAAACTTCCATTGATATCTTATTCCCTACTTATCCCTATGGATATGCAAGGGAAAGAAGTTGGAGGAAGCTTCCATGTCTATGCTTTTCATTTTATTTCTTCATTGTTAGTTTACCCGTACAATTTATTTATTTTACCGGGGAAGTTTCAGGGGAAAGAGGAAATTGTTTATGAGAAAATTTCTTTCTTCCCATGAATTTGAGGTGAAGAAATTAAAGGAAATCATATTTACAAGATTATAAATTAGTATACATCTTCTTTGAATTAGATTTAACTTCACATCTTGTAACATAGGAATAGCTACATCCAGATGTTCTGTTTGTTCTATTTAGTGTAGAAGTAGATTGTTTTATTTAAATTAAGTTCTTTGTTTGTGTCTGTAGATTTATTTTATTTAATTTGTTAGTAAATAGAAAAACCCAAAAATATATTCTAGAAGTTAATTATATTTAATTTTAAAAGCTCCATTCGAAAACACAAAAATAATTAAATAGTTTGCTTTAGTTTCTTCGGGATTAAATGCTTACAAATAAAACTTAGTTAAATTAAAAGGATAAATCAACCATATTTTATTTAATTAAAGTTTATTTGTTTTGTTTATTTAATGGTAGGAACTTAAGATAATTTAGATCTAGAAAGAACACAACTCATATTTCCGTAGGCCTAGGCTTTCGATCTTAGCTCTCGGTCCCTTCGGATTCTAGTTTGTTTGTTTGTTTCCATTTCTTTTGACTTGGTGCCCACATGACCATTATGGGTCCACCACAACAACGTGTGAGAATATTTAGTTTGATCATAGGACAACCAAACATTGATAGAAACCAAATAGACATTGATCAAGGATTGCGCCAATTAGTCTTCAGAGCCACACCCATACCTCTTGAAATTATTGGCCAACTCATTTCCCTTAACGACGAATCAGGCATCGCCGAAGAGTATTGGGATAACCAAGTAGAGAGGCTTAGACCTCGTCACACTTGATTTTTCATTTCGATATTGTCTCTTATACCTTCACGACCCTCTTTGGAGAGGAATACATAGAAGACGAAGGAAAATTTCCTCGTGTTCCTCAATCGAGTCAAGTTTCATTTGGCTCCACTTACATTGACCGAGATCTATGCAAAACGATCATCCTTGATCGTAGTATCACCCCCACATAGGTTAGGTGAGCATTCATCGCTCTTAATGAGAAAATCTCAGCTTTCTAGTTGAGAACCTTCGATTTCTCGAACTATTGTCATCATTACAACCTACCCCACCTACACTCTATCTATCCATCATATTACCATCCCATCTATCACATTACGACTACCCGACATAACCTTGGGAGGTCACGTGCATCTCAAATCACATGTTGATTTTTAGGTGTACAATCACCAAGGTGAAGTAAGAAGCTCCAAATTGAGTTCTTGATGGAATATTTCAATCTATACATCCTGTTTGAGTACCCATGGTTAATTCCATCCCATGAAGGAGACATATTTGTCACAAAGGTGTGATTTAAAGATCAAATGAGCCATGAGGAGGAAAGTGAAGTTCTCATTCCAACTCCTACCTTGTGATTAGATCTCTTTCAAGGATAAGGAAAATAAAATGACTCACACTATGACAAAGGTGTTGGAATGTTGTCATGTATGTCAAGTTAGTCAAGGTGAGTTTGGAGTATGGTCATTGATGTCAAAATGGTGTTTGTGAAAAAATAGGTCTTAATGAGGTGTGAGAGTCAGTTTCCAAGGTAAGTATGATCATGTGATTATTTTTATAGGTGTAACATGTTGAGCTAGACATGTTCATGAAGTTTTGAGATCAGGGATTGAAGGAGAAAACATGAAAGTTGGTTTTGAGGTCTAAACCTAGAGGATTCCTTGAGAATTGCCTATCCTAATGAGGTAGCTTGATCATTTTTAGTGGTAATATGTAAAGGTGAGTATTGAAACTTGTTTGGCATATTGATAGAGGTATGTGGAAAAAATTTTAGGTCTTAATTTGGATTATTTTGCAAGATATTGAGTTTTTGGAAAAACACGGTGTTTATAAATGGTGTTTCCTGGTGTAAGACAACTTTGTGATGCTCATGTTGGAATGTTAATATTTTGGATGGGAACCTGATATATTTGGGATATGTTGATACGTGTCCTAGATAAGATTTTTGGGCATTATTTTAGGGTTTAATGTCCATAACTTTATGAACAATCGTTAACACCAAAATAGGTCAAAACCCTCGTAATACCCTAGTTTGAAGTCGGTAGGAAATATATTGATGGAACATGCCAAAAATTTATAGGTATGAAAATTTTGATGTTTAGATTATGTAGAGGACTCTCCCAGATATCTCTAGGTGGTTTTAGTGATTTGGTGAGTTAGTGGGCCCCATTGAAAAATATTGTTTTGTGAAGAATTTGTTGTATCTCTCAAGTTTTGCAAAGGAAAAAGTGAATAAATGGATGTTTCATGATTCCATGGAACTTTAATAAATTCTTATGATGATTTCCAAATCAATCTAACCAAATCAATTTCTCATGACTAGTTTTCGGGTGTTAAGGACAACTCGAGCAATCTTGGAGAAGTGAAGTTCTTCAACACTTATGTTGTGATTTGATGAATATAATTTATATGGTGATGTTGTAGAGATCAAGTGGTACCTTTAAATGTGTCTTATTTGGCATGGTTGAGGTGTTTGAGGTGGAAGAAGCTTCATTCTTGTAAGGCAGTTTTCTAGGCATGCAGTCCTAATAAGACAATCATGTTCTTGAGATGTTTTCATGATGAAAATGGATGTTTCAAATATTTATAAGCATGGAGGAAGTATGAGGAGGTCATGGAAATTGTTCTTGAAGATTTTTAAGCCTTGATGAAGTCCGTAGTTGATAAAAAAAGTCAAGTTGTATAGTCATGTTTGTAGACCTAGTTTTGCTAGGTTATTGAGTCCGTGAGATTGTAATGAAAGGATCAATACGAAACCCCATGCACATTGAAGAGGTTGTGCTCTAACGGTGATGTGAACACTCTAAGTAATCATTAAGAAATCAAATAAGGAAAATCATGCATAGAATAAATATGTCTACTTATTTGATAGATGGAAAGAAGGGTACATATGGGAGTGTTGTGTAACTCCCGTGCATGGAAAATCACCCCCTCTATGAGGGAAATATGAGTTATACTTTCAAAATGGAATGTAACTCCTATGATGTCATTGATGCATATGAAAATGACATATTATATGATCAAATATTCCATGTGTCATAAAACTCCAATGACCTATGATCTCATCTAAGCGAGTGACTCACCATGTGAGATAGACAAGACACCGAGTAATGACGAGGCAAGACACACACCAACACACCCCTTATTGAAGCTAAGGCAAAGGTCATGTTAATTCAGAAAAAAAAGAACTCCCCTAAGCAACTAAGACATATGTGTCAATGGGGCCTGATAACTAAAGGCTTGATAAGGTACCCATATACAAACAACATCTTTCTGGAAAAGAAGAAAAGGAGAAGAGGACTATAAATCCGAAGAAGATGGATGACTGTAGAGAAGAACTCACTACAAAAAGAGATCGCAAATGAAGAGAATTTTCCTCGGTGAAGGGATGGTGAAAATTTCGCAACCTAATCATAAGTCCGACAATCGCAAGTCGATGATGTCTTCATGTATCATCTCCCGAATGAAATGCATGTGGATCTTAATATGATTCATCTGATGATGTTGAACCAGATTTTTGTAAATTGAGATGGTGCTCATGTTCTCACAATATATGATATGTGGCCACCGAAAGTGAATACCAAACTTTGTCAATATTCCCTGCAACCAAACAACTTCCGTGGTAAAGTTGATTGCTCCTAAGTACTTTGCCTCTTTAGATGATGTGGCAATCAAATTTTTATTTTTGCTTTACTAAATGAGAGGAATTTCTATACTAAATGACCTGAACCAAGAGAGAAATTGTAGCATGGGGTAGATTTTCGATGATCTAGATCACTGGCCTAATCAGAGTCTATAAATCCAACCAAGTCAATCTTTATCCCTCTTAGATAATGAATGTCATCAGTGTGAGTGCCACAAGAATAGTGAAGGATCCGCTTCATTGCTTTCTAATGCAACTAATGAGGTTCCTGCATAAATATAGACACAATCCAAACAACATACAAAATATCTAGACGAGTGTGAGTCAGGTAAATCAAGATCTCCACAATTTTTTGATAAAGGGTAGCATCAACCATAGGAGCATAAAAATCAGAAAACCAACTTAACCCTAGAAAGAAAAGGAGTAGGAGAAGGATTACAATCAGACATGTGAAACTAAGCTAGAAAATCAAAGGAGTACTTAGGCTGTGAAATTACAATTCCCAAGTAAGATTGGAAAATCTGAATTCTAATAAAGTAATGAAACAAGTTCAATTGGGCATGGAGAACTTGTTTGCCAAGGAAATCTTCACAAAATCGATGATAGAGGAAGAGATGTCCGTGATCAACAAGTCATTGACATATATAATGAGGATGAGCATGGATTCATCCTACCATAAAATATAAAAAATTAGGGTCAAAGTGAGCTCGAGTGAATCCCGATGCAAATAGAAAGGATTCCATCTTCACATACCAAGGTTGAGGGGTGTAGTCATAAAATCACGCACTTAATACTATAATTATACCGCCAAGTATGTTGTTTTATATACGGATCTTGTGTATGAAAAGTATTCACTAAAGACCCATCCCCTAGTCTGGGCGTTAGTTTAGTTGATCTTTGTCATTGTTTGTCTTGCATAGTGGTTAGTCACTAGCATAGTTCTGGTCATCTCTCATGGATTCTTAGCTGTCATTATTTGCTTAGTTGTCATCTTTAGTCTCGACTAGGGTGCCTAGGAAGGGGTTAGGGCACTCCAAATGTCCTAGCCCTCATTTCTAGGTGCCATGGTTACCGGTCACACTTAGTCTCATTTAGATGTTCGAGGTCGGGTCTTTATGATTTTCCCTCCGATTCCCCTAGGTACTATTCGTCATGTCTGGTCATTAGTGTCAAAATTTAAGCAAGAGATCCCTATATAAACAAAACATACATATTACCTTATGGGAGAACTATTTTCTACTAAGGGCTAGTTATCTATACAAGGCAAGGAGTTGTATTTGGACACTTTTCTACATCACACATTGTATAGGAAAGGGAAGTCTATTCTATTCCATCCACCATTTTGCATTATATCTAGCTATTACTTGCTATCTTTGTGTCATTGGCGCTAGGGCATCCTAGGAACATTATTGCACACACAATCACACATAACTACATTGGTTATGAGATGTAGTGTAACGCTTAGTTGTAAGACCACCATTGTGGCTGCTAAGGATAGTCTAACCCCTTCATATACATCTTTATTTTTAGGGTTTGATGCTTTTGTGTGGGGTTTTGTAGGTGATTCTTCATTACTGGGTTTTGAGAATCGTCAACGAAGCTAGTGTGACATCCACATGACAAAAGGTGAATTATTGCGAAGACCGATGACCCTTCTAGACTGAGTTCGAGCTATTCTATGACTATGGTGCCCATATTCTAGACCAGGTGCCCCAGGTTCCCCATTCGGTCTAGATCTGCCTCTCCTGTAATTTTCTAGAGTTTGTCATAACACTATGTTCCTCATGTTCATCATTCTGACTAGTCCCAAATCACTGCGAGGTAAGTTCTTTTCAAGTTAGTACTTTTTCCATCCTATTTCACTTCAATTAAGATATACAATAAATTATTTAGCATTTATATTTCAGTTTAATCTAGTTATTATATTGTTGTACTTCTTAGATTAACTCTTAAAATTTAATTTTTAGTTAATAATTTTGGTGATCCCATGCTTTAGAACATTTTTTTCCTAGGATCTACTTCAAACCCTAATGGCTAAGGATAACTCTTCTTTTTCTTGGGCAATCATGTCTTATGTTAATGTCAATCCAATTTATGATGAGGCTGCTATTGTTGAGCTCACAACTCTCTATAGTAATGTTATTATGCCCGATCATATTCAACAACAACTTTTAGACGGTCAACGATATGTACCTACTAGTTTTGAAAATTCTCCCATCGACATTAGTCTTGTTTGAATCCAATAGCCTTCACTCATTTTACACCATGCTATATGGCTACTAGTGATCCTCTTTCGATCTTTCTAAGGAAATTATAGATGATTCTCTTATCGATTACATGTTTGGTATTGACAATCGCTCACATGTGCATACTAATTCTTCTCCTAGTCAAAACAACGATATAGTTCCATCTCATGATTCTCCTATTTCGATATTATTTCTCATCATTCATCACATACTAGTTCTCATACACCTTCATATTATGTTGATGATCCTATCGATAGTATGCTTAATGAAATTATCATATCTGAGTCTTTAGGTGATGTTGATGACACAATTGATAGCCATGATTCTCCTACTTTTCATTCTGCCGAGTGTGAATCTCCATCGCCACTTTCTCCTGAGGTTGTATCTAGCATAGTGCATGCGTTGTCTCCATCTATTAGTTCTTCTTCTCCTACCATTTCATCTCCTTCTATCACATCATCTACACCTATTAGTTCATCTTCTCTTATCACCGTATCTTCATAGGTTGCTTCACTACTGTTGGTCGTCAAAAAGGACTTCAAGAAGAGCAACAGTCAGGGGACAAGAAGTCCCTCCTCTTTAATGGGAGAGGTTCCCTTATTCGAAAAGCAGACCTATTTACACATATACAAAGCATGATTTTACTATGGAACTTGGATATTATGAAAGTGTTTTCTATAAGGATTATCAATCACAAAAGGACTGAGGAATGAAAATGTGAGAACGAGCAGAAAGGCACCATTCAGAATTATAGATGACAGAGTAATTCCTTATGCATGCAAGGGTACAATGAATTGGAACAAGATCATTTGTATCATATTAATAAGATGAAATTTGAAAAGACACAAAGTTCTGTAAATAACATCTGCAAGAATACAAAGCTTCTCAGCATAATACAGACAAATGATCTAACAAGATTAAATGAATAGCTTAGGAATAAAGGAAACCAGATAGACAAAGAATGAAAAGTCCTTTTGTATTGATTTCTTTAAGATTTATTTACACTTTCAGAAATAAGCCAAGTTCTTCCTTTCTTCAAAATGGCGAGGAGAGGCCATTATATAGTTTACAAATTAGTTACTCCCGGTAACTACTTATTTTAACTAATGATTAGTTAAAGGGCTGCAAATCGCAATACCCCAACTAATTACAACAAATCTGAGAGAAAGAAGGGGAAGAGAAGAGAAGAATTAGGAGAAGAAGACAGGTGCTTATGACTGGGAGGGACCCACCGAATTTAAGATCCGCCTGCATCGAATCTCTTCAATGCCTCGGCTATGTCTCTGCCACGTGGGACTGATGTGTTGGCAGTAGACTGAGTCCAAAATCCGAGGCACTTCTCCATTTCCTTATCGAACTCGACATGAGTATGATAATCTTTATTGGCTTCTTCTATGGTAGATTGAAGAGAACAGATCTCCTTCATTTTTTCCTTAGAAATGGAGCTTTCCTTGAATAGATCCCCTTTGACAAAAGCTCTGAATTGAGCTTTGATTTCTTGTAAGAGAGGCGGACTGAAGTTTCATTGTGAAGAAGGCAATGTATATCTTTGAAGGCAGATATAACTAGTGTTTTGAAGGCCTCACCCTTCTGCCAGCTATTCCTTAATTCTCCCAAAGCCTCCTCCAGGACCTTGATCTTCCATTCCATGCTGTAGACCCAGGACTTTGACAAATTATCCTTTGTATCTTCAAAGACCTTGCTTGCCAATAAAATGTTTTCATCTGTTTGTCCCATGAGGCGGAGGTCTACTATGCAACTGCTCCAAAGTTTAAGTTCTTTATCAATGCTCCCAATAGTGGAGGAGAGCTTCTGTTGCAAGTTGTTCACCTTCCCATGGAGTTTGAAAGCTTCATCAATGAAGTTCAATCCTGCAACAAGCATATCATCCACCATGGCCTCCATAGCTCTGCCATAGACGGAATACTTGTGCATATCTTTGATACTCTGTACTTCATCTTGGCTCAAAATTACAGGTGGTGGAAGAGTAGTCAATGGGGTAGGATCCAAAACTTTATCTTTGGATAGCAGGGACTTGATGAAACTTGTAAGAATCTGGGCTTGTTCCTCCAACTGTTCAATGGTTTGTTGCCCTTTCTCTACCCTCCCAATGACTCGTGGTAACTGTTTCTTGAAGATTGTGGATCTCACCTTTAGGGGTAGACTCTCCCATGGGAATTCTTGAGAGTTCCAGGTCGGATGCCTGCAAATCTCGCTCAGGTTTGTCTACCTTAGGCTTGGCTATATCCAGGAATTGCTGGCCCTGAGCATCGACACTATCCCGGGAGGTAGTTCTGGATTTTTTGGCATGAGAAGGAGGAGTAGTGCCTAACAAGGCTGCCACAGCATCAAAATTTGGTCCTGAGCTCCGGGAGGAAGACTTTCTCTTCCTATTATCAACGAGAGGTTGCACCCATGCAAAAGAGGAGGAGGAAGAAGCAGGTGGGGCAAGAGGACCAAGAGACAGAGAACTCATGGCGCCCAAGGTTTGTCATGACCGTTGCCTCGAGTTGAGATATGAGTGGAGCGCTTGGGGCTCTGGTGCAGAGGAAGCAACAACGGTGCACAGAAGCTCGGTGCTCTGGACTTCTTTATCCTTATCCATTGGGGCTTCAGGGGCGCTTGCAGGAGTTGGCACTTCACTTTCTTCACTTTCACTGAGAACAATAATGTTCTCTCGGTCCGAAGGCAGTCAGTATGCTTCCTCAGGGGGTCTTTTTCCACAGGATCCTTCTTAACTTCTTTGAATTTCTTCTGATACACCTGGGTGGATGAGGAAGGAGTAGAGACTGCAGGTCCTTGAGTTGACGAGGCAGGAGGGGTTTGCACAGGTGCTTCTGATCTAGGTGTCGATGCTTCCCTCCTTGGTGTTGAAGCATCCTTTGAGGAGGATTCCCCTGAGTGCCTCCTAAGCTCACGAACTTTTCTATCAAACCAGATCTTGGTCCTGACTAAGACTGGAGCCAGGATTTCAGCCAAATCATCCTTCTCCTTCTTGAACCAATCCAAGTCCTCCAAGGGAGTGTGTTTGACCACATTGTCATACTCATATGAGTACAGGTCAGAATTGTCATCCTGGAGCCCTTCAGGAACTTGGTACAAGCCAAGTTCTTGAATTAACTGTAGGGAAAACCTGCCATAATGCCTCCTTCTGGCTTCAAAATCATCAAGACTGATCACCCAATAGTCCTCTCGTGTGCGCCTCTATGACGATAGGTGATCTTGATGTTCTGCTCAATAAACTTTTTCAAGTCAAAGCAAGTTCTGGGCCTGAAGAAATGGACAGTAATGGGAGCTAGGGCCCTTTCTATATTTTGTGCATCCAGGGCTGTTTTGCAGGTGTAATTTCCCAAAGAGATGGGGAAGTGCAAACCAGTAATTTTCTTGTCTCTGCAGGTTCTATGCAATTTGTCCAATTGACCTGCACACTTCTATCAAGGCCATTTTGTCATTCACCAGAACATAGGAAGCTTGAGAGGAGTGCTCTCATAGCCAGCAAGCTTGATATAGGAAAATTTTCTGAATTGGATAAAATAAGCACCGTAGTGCGATATCAGACTCATGGCTTCATCAGAAAATCTTCTCGCTATGTCACTCTCAAGAAGCCTGACCATGTACATGGTGAAAGCATCATTCACCCTTCGGAAATTGCGATTGCTGGTTTCTAGGGTGAACTGCGGGCAGTAGGCATACACGGGGTCATCCTTGTGAGCATCGATGTATGAAAAACCAAACCATTGCCTCGATGCTGCTAGAGTATACATCAGGTATGAAGTCATATAGAATTTCTTTGTTTGTTGTACATTTGATAGTTGCTCTGCTAGATTCATACTAATGATCTCTGCCCAGTTGATATTCTGAGTTCCCTCACACACCATATTGATAAGCGGGCACATCCAAAAATGGAACTCATTTGTAGAGGGTAAACCCATGACCCGAGCCAGTAGGATTATAAAATCTAACAATTCTTCATTGAAATCCACACGGAAAAGAGTCTTGGACAGACGAGATGCCCCCTTCTTAGGGTTTTTTAGCCAGGACTTCGCCACCCACGCCTTATACTTTTCACTGTCCTGATCAAAAAGGGCATGTGCTTGATTCTGAGAGATAACTACAGCATTGTCCATTTCTGGAATCCTTAGTGCAGTGCCAATGGCGGCAGCGTCAAGTTTGGCGATGAGCTCCCCGTGCACGTTTGTCAACTCACTCGAATCAGGGTTGAAATGAGCCCCGCATGAGAGCACTGTGTCTGCGCATTGCACCAAGATAGGGAAACCACCAGCGAAATCCAGACCACTGTCATGAATCATCTGTGCCATCGGTGAAGGGTTCGCATCTGTCATCCTTGTCCAAAAATCCCCAAAGTCAAGGTGGCGAACTTCACTGTCCCCGATATCGGGAACGGCGGACTCGAGTGGTGAAATTTGTTCCTGCCCCTGGAATTTGATCTTCATGTTGATAGTAATTTGGAGAGCAAAGTTGCAAATTAGACTTGGGATGGAATCACAAGGGAAATGGATACGTGTGTAGAAATTTTGGTCAGTAAGGGTTCGAGCAATAGATAACATGAAAGCAAAGTGTGTAAAAATGCATAGGGCAGTTCATTAAATAGCCGTTTAGAGAGAGAAGGTAATAAATGCGCATTAAATACACATCTACCAAATTGAAAAGCAAGATATTCGGGTAGAGCGGGAAAATTAACACAAATGGCACTTGGTTCATTTGGGACACGAGGACGCGAAAGCGCTTGAAGCACGCATTCGCCGATTCGGGAAAAGACGCACATATGCTTTTGGGACATGCGGGACGAAAGTATGCGGAATACGCGATTCGGCCGAATCGGACAAAAAGGGAACAACGGGTCCGGGCGAACTTGGGACATTTGGAACAAAAAGTTCGACGGCTCGAAAAGAACAGACTTCGGGTAAACTGGCCGATCGGGGAACAGAGAGCCCGAATGAACCTGGGACACACGGACAAAAATGTCTGACAGGCCCGAAAAACACACAAAATGACCCAAAAAACGTAGATTTTCCCAATTTCTTGACTTTTCACATTATTAGGACAATGAAAAGACACTAAACCTTAAAATTTTAATTTTCAACTTCTCAAAAGTAGGGAATTTTGAGTGGACAACAACCACTGGGATGTTTATGATGCTAGTACTACCACTACTATGGATGTTCCATCTATTTTTCCCACTATATCTTCTTCAACACCCACCCATAGTGTGCCTTTAGCATTAGAATCTCCTTTATCTTCTCTTGATATTCCCATGATCACTCACAATGGCAAGTTACAACCACTTAATACATTACTGCCATCTTCTACTATTCCTTCATAGGACATCATGTCTCTCATGCATGTTGTAGGTCAATTACAATCTCAGGTTCAGTCACTCACTTTAGAAAGTAAGGCTTACTATGCTTCTATTGATAACAACTCATTACATGGTAACCCTATTCCTAGGAAGATTCATAACTCTACATTTCCTACATTCACATGTTTTGATGGTATCGATGACCGTCATTCACATCTCCAACATTACCAAATAGCCACCATGTAATCGATAGGACTTTATAATGCCTACATTCACATGTTTTGATGGTATTGGTGACCCTCATTCACATCTCCAACATTACCACATGGCTATGAACCCCTATTCTAATGATATATTATTGCTTAAGGCCTTTCGACATAGTCTTATCAATGAGGCTTTACAATGGTACACTCATCTTCCATTTGGGTCTATTAACACTTACTATGACATGGAGGACACTTTTCTTCATTGTTTTATCATCAATAATGGCCATAGATTTACTTATGACCATCTACCCACTTTATATCAAGGCACATAAAAATATCAAGGATTATATCTTACAGTTCAATGCTTATATGCATCAACTAGTATTCCAACCTATAGATCTAGAGAAGAAATTCATTTTCATGTCGTGGTTTGATTCCTGCACTTAAGCAAAGATTGCAATATGATACATGTGAGTCATTCATTATTCGTGTTATAAATTCATTTACCTATAACAAGATCTTCTTGTGACACATGTCATTGATCCTCCACTTATCTCTACTATTAGTGTATCATCTAGTTCTCCTCCATTTCCATCGGTTGAGCCTCCTACACAATCTACATCTCGACCTACCAAGAAATATCAACCTACTACATCACATAAGCATACTTCTTCTCCTCCTCTGTGACAAGCTACTTCTCCTTCTACTCCATATGTTTCACGTGAGCCATTACACTTATCTCATCACACTTGACCACATGATGTGTTGCGTACTTTACTTGATATGTGTCTAATTTGCTTACCCTCCAACCAATATCATCCACAACATCATCTACAATGTCAACATGATCAACCTTATTGTAATTATCATCATATCAATGGCCATAGGGACAATGATTGCTTCACCCTTCACGATAGATTGCAATAATTAGAGGATAAGGGAATCATTTCCTTTGGCTCTCACTCACATGAGCGGTCCATCTCTCCTCTACCTTGTTAGTGAGTTTCTACTCCGGTTGAGTCATCTCCTCCATCTAGTGCTCAGGTCATGGTGCATCCACCACCATAGTTTTTCACTCATGTGCGCTCTCCACCGCATCCATACATTGCTACACCATTGCATCCATCACATCCACTTCATCCATCTCATCCATCACATCATGCTACTATGTCACATTGGCTTCCATAGCCCTTGGCATTCGCCCATCCCATCGCTACTCCACATGATATTCAATTCGGTTCATATGCTCACACTGCTTCCATGCCACATGCTTCCACTACTTCATGCCACCTCGGTATTTGGTACGTGATTACTATCACCTTACCCCCAATGAAAAACTTGTGTTATTACGGTTCTTACATGATTGTTGAGGGTTTTTCTATAAGAAAATTTCATCACACACTTCGTCGATTCATCTAGTGCACTCAATCATTTCCGATGATGCACTCTTGCTTTATGTGGTTCATTCTTAACTAGCTGAGGGGTCTTAATTAAATGAACCTAATCATCCATACGCTGGGGGCATCACTACTCTCCCTCCCATTTCATCACACTAACATACTACGATAACATTACATTATTATGTCAACTCGTGCTCATCACGACTCATTTGGAAATCATACATTATCTATTTTTACATACATTCCACTCTCATTATTACACTAACTACACATCACAAATTCCATTCAACAAATATACACATCACTCACCTCACAAACATCATATCTAGAAAATCAAATTACATATGTTATCTATCATCATTCACATTATGCATTTTGTCTATCATTATCAACATCATAGTACAAGTCTACATCAATAAACATGAACAATATCCAACACATTACATACATTATGAAAATAATCACTGAATCATATATCATCAATCACATTATGACATCAATACACAATGAAATAAACTCATCATATACCAATAAAATATATTTATATATATGGAGTAAAACCATCATTACAAAACATCTCATCACTGGGGGGCAACTCCCCTACATGATATACAATAATTCAAATCAAATATCATCATCACTATCACTCTCGGGTACTGCGAGAGCCCTAGAACTCGATGCCTTGCCACTAACTCTACGTCACTGGTCGCGACCTCGATACCTCTCAACCTACCTCCACAGTAGTGTCACCTCGGTAGATTACTCGCAAAATGATGCTGCAACTCGACATAACATACAAACACATCCTGCGCCCAGGGACCACCACACACTGCCTATATGGCTCATAGAGTCTCCTCATGTGCCTCGTCCCTCTCTCCTAGAAACATAGTGCACATCGCCGCTGCTTATGGGCAATCGCTCAAATAAATGGGAATGATCGCCCGCAATGTTATCCATGCGCTCTAGTATCCCTCCACCTACAAGAACATCGGTGGGCATATTCCATGCCAATGTGCGGATGGATGTGTCCACTATTAAGGACCAATATACATCACCTACAACATAATAGAACAATGCATTAGATAACCATCACTATCACATAGGAAGTAACAAATCACACAATGCAACTATATATAGCTACTCACGCTCCGCTACCATCATTGCCATTTTCTCGGGGCATGTTCTTACCCCTCTCCCTCTCCTCCCTCTAGTAATCCCATTTCATTTGTGAACAATGGAAATATGAATACCCATCGATGTGTTGCCCACCATGCGTGGTACTCCTCTGTACACCCCACATCATCTGATTTTATTGACTCTAATGCCACATCTATCTTATCGGCCCAAGATGTACTAGATGATCTCTTGTGGGCCTTGGTCTAGCTCGACCCTCCTAGGTGATCTAATAGCTCTCAACCATATATATGGATGCGGGGCACATCTTGAGTCATAAAGCGTCGCGATACCCTCTCTACTACGGAATAACTCAACCACACCTAGGAATCAATCCTCTAGCCGCATAGTCCTACATATGCATCGCAACTCTACAACATCCTCTGACCATCCTACATAATCTCGGTATGGCCTCCATATCACTACCTCGGACCCCATCCTATCTATCAACGCACTATATGTATTAGTGTCCATCTTTCACCCAGCGTACACCAACCCATCTCCTCACATATATATTTGGCCTAGCCCACTCTGCTTGTGGACCTCCAACTAGCCTCAACACTGCTATGTGCTCATAGGCCCATACATGCAATAACGTAGTAACATCTATCCATCATCCATGCTAGTCCTATGTGAATCTATATAGGTCTCTATATAGGTGGGCCAAAACACATCCTACCCACGCATATATGGTACTCTTCTCCTCCATACGAAAATAAATATCATGCATCTTATACAAGATGCCCACACCTCCTCCCTCTACTATGATAGATGAAGCAATAACCACGGCTATGAATTTCCATAAGCGCGGAACCCCTGACCTCAAAATAACATCCAAATTGATATGGGCCTCAAAAGGTACTCGAGTCCCTACAAAATACCATCTTGTGGATTGCATCTATCTATTCATATTCTCCAATGTCATGACCTATACTCTCTCCAAAAAAATTGGCAATCACAAAGATGCGATTCACATCCTCCAACATGACTATCATCTCATTAGTAGGCAACCAAAAAGTACAAGTATCCACACACCACCTCTCACATAAGGTTGTCAACATATGCATATTATGGGGCATATCCCCCATTCGCACTATGTACCATAGGCCGACATGGTCCATAACATCCCAATCATCATCGACAACCCTAACCCAAGAAAAGTACTCAAATGATGACCCCCGTGGAACTCTCTTGAGTGAATATCCCTCTACACAACATAAAATGACAACAACCACAATGTTAGAACACTATACCAATATATACACACTCACTTATCACATTACTACACATCCAAAATTACATTTACATCATTTTAGACTAAATACACCCTCTTTGGATTGGGGCACCGAGAAAGCGATCTTGGGCGCCCAAGAGCAGACACCAACGCTTAGGACTGGGTGCTCCTGTCCCTAAGGCCATTATCACCTTCACCACTCTTGTCTAGGTCTAAAATGCTGAAAAACGTACAAATGAAAATTTTGTAAAATTCAACAAAAACAACTACTATACACACATTTTTCAAAAAAATAATACACTTACCAACTCTCTTGTCATACATGATGCTATACGACGAGTTCATACGCCATATCAAATAGGCTAGGTTGTGCTACTCTCACTTTCAACATCCATACTTACTCAAAGGTCAATATCACCCCGTGTAAAAGATAAATGAAGTGACTAATCACTTTTTAATCCTACTATTTATATTTACTTTTTCATTACTTACAATACTATAGTCATTATTGTTGGCTAGATTTTCTGCATAGCACAAAACCTAGGCAGTCATGAGATAAATCTCCCTCATTTACCAGTGAGGCTCCCATGTCAGATTTGTCAATTAAAGTATGTTAATATCTATATGGGGTTTTACTTTAACTACTTAGTTCATGAACCATAACTGAACAATTCTGCAACAAGTAAGCAATCTGTTTAAAGAAAGGAAATATTTATAGAAGAAAAGAATTATATAAACACAGAGAAGAAATGGGGAAGATGTGCATCCCAATCAATAGATAGTAGAGTTGATTGCATGCACATAGAAGAAACCAATAGATATAAACACAAAATTCTAAACAAAGGTAGCTCTAGATCTAGATATGAAATAACACAAAGTCTATTAAAAGATCTAAGATAAAAAGAAAGAAACACAATACACCGTGACACAAAGTTCTCCAGAAATCTACTCCTATATATTCCTTTGCTTCAAGTGGCTCTCAAGGGTTTCAACACAAAGTCACGGAACACAAGGTTCTTTGCACTTACAAATTCGATGCTTAACCGGAGGTTTTTCTTCTACTTATAGAATGTAGAAGGGAAAGTACAAGTCGGAAGCTTTTAGTTGAACTGACACATGTGGAAGTGGGAAAGGAAACAACTGGCAATCTCCCTCCTAGAATTCCTCTTTGCATGACATGTATGATTTACAACTGAAAATAGAACCTTCTATTTTGCACGTCTGCCACCTATCTCCAAGTAATTGACTTCTTCAAGTAATGACTTTTAAACCAATCACTTAAGTTGTATAATTTAATTGATCGCTCAATTACTTTGTCGGAGGAAAGAAGAAGGAAGAGGAAAGCTGCAGTTTTGTCCTTTTCATGTCATGCGTATGCAGCGGTGATTCTTTTGCCTTTGATTCTCACCAAACTTGATCTCGGGAGTATTGGATCTGGAAACAATTTGGATCTGGAAACGGATAGAATTGGAAACAAGTGTGATCTAGAAACAACAAGCTGGAATTGGAAATGACTGGATCTGGAAACAACAAGCTGGATCTGGAAGTGAGCTGGATTTTGCCTTTGCCTTGTCTTCTCTTTTATCCTTGAAGCTTTTGCAGTTCTTCTCCAGTACATGCATCAGTGCAATGTTTGCCATAACTCTTTATTTTTAATTGCATATGAACAATTAAAATTTTTGGAAAGCACTCTAGGTGAATGCAACTTCAATGAAGGCTTCAACTGGAAGATTGGGAGCACATGCACAAGATCCTGGAAGGAATTTTCCACGCACTGACTTCTTCACGGGTTGCATTTGAAACAAGAGGATGAAGCCTTTGCAATTATGGATTTGAATCTGGATCTGGATCTAGCACACTCCATAACGAATTCTAACAACTGGGTGGTGTATGGAAAGGCTGCAGCTCGAATGATTCCACTGCTTTTAATTGCACGCATGAGTGAAGTCTTTCTGCTCTGGATCTATCAATCAATTCGGAAAGAGGTTCCGGACCTAGATTTGTGTCTCACATGTCTGCAAATTTGGAAGTGATGCATGCCTCCGTTGTGCTTTCTTTTTCATCCTCTTTGCCATGGCTTTGTCTATCTTTGTTTGAATAATTCTTTTTCTTCTTATTTGGCCGGATTTCTTCAAAATTGGTGTAGATTTGGATAATTCTTCAGATTCTAGAGGATATATTTAATGTATTGGACATTGATTAAAGCCCCTTTTCTTTTGTAAAGCACACTGTAATGAATTCTGCAAGTAATTGAGAGAAAGATTTACAATGGAACATGAATAGTGAATTTTAATAATAAAAATTTGCACTATTCAAGCCTGCTACCCCAAAAATTGATGTTTTATTTGCATGCAAAGTGAGCATGAATTTTCCAACTTCACTTGAGCACCTGTATCACTTATGCAAACACAAATCAACCTCCTTCAATGCATGCACCAAAATTGGAAGCTTTTAGCATTGATTTCACCTTCTTTTGAGCAAAAATCCTCTTCAAATGGGGTGCACTTTTCCTCTGGGCTGCACTTCTTTACCTGTGAATTAATTAATTCATCCTTATGGCAGCCCATGCTTATATAACCCTCATAATTCTATAATTAATAATTGCCCCTCCTATTCCTGGCAATTAATTAATTAAAAATCATGCTTTTCTCTTTAACTGATGTGCTAAAATTGCATGTTTAAGGACAACCATCAAATAAATTAAATTTATTCAATTTAATCATCCACTCTTCACTTCACTTAAGCTTCACAGTGTGCTTTAACCTTAGCCACTGAAAATAGGAATTAATTTAATCATTTAATACTTTAAAAAGTATTATCTTTCTCCCAAAAGGGGCGCACTTTTTGACATGAAGGGGCTGCCATTAAATAAATAAATTTATTTAATTTTAGAGCAATCTATTTTCAACCACCTTTTGTCCTTTGCCTTTGTTGACTTTTCCACAAGCCTGGGTGCCTATTTTGGGTGAATAATTAATTAAATTAATCAATTTAAAGGCTGCCTTTACTTCTCCAAAGGGGGTACACTTTTTGACATATAGAATTCTATTTTTAAGAATTTATGACAATGGGATTCTTTACCCTGCATGGCAGCCCCGAAAATCCCATGATTCACTTAAGTCACTTGTTTTTCATAATGAGATTATTCACCCTGCAAGGCAGGTAATAAAATCCCATGATTCACTTAAGTGACTTTTCTTTTATTCCACAATGAGAATTTTTACCTGCTTGCAAGGCAAGTGATAAATTCCGCCGCCCGCTACCTCTAATTTTCCCACCGCAACTTAAGTGACTTTTCTATCATGGGAAAAAGTACCCTGCAAGGCAGACAATAAATTCCCACCTGCCTGCTGCTTCTAATTTTCCCATTATCCACTCTAGCTTTTGCTTTCCAAAATGCGCCAACCCAAAAGAGGCTTTTTGATGCGCGACTTCATCTTTTCCCAGTGAGCGGACCTCAATGGCGACTTCCTTCCGGCATAATGTGCATATATAATCCCGTTACTCCGGCCAAGAATCGAGCCAAAGTGGAAAAGGAATTGATCTAAAGAAATTTCATAGAAACGAAACGGAAAACACAAAAACACAAAAAAATTCCAAAAGTCACAAATAAAGCTTAGAACTTATTCCTAGTTAAAACCCTTATGGTATATATGAATAATGATATATTCGATCACAACAGGGTTAAATCGGAGCACAAATTGCCTCAAATGGGGCTCAAAATAATTAAATACAATTTTTTGCAGACAAATCCGGCAATGACAGAATATAACAATTTTGGGCATCTGGGTATTTGGCGAAAATGGCTAATATGGCTCTTTGGGAATATCTTGACGCAATACAAGAACTTTTAGGCAATAAAAACACAAAACGACCCATTATTTTAAAAGTACGATTTTTTTTCGGATAGGGTAGTCACAGATTTCAGGGTGAAATCTTGGGATACTAATTATCTTGCGATCATAACCTCAACTAATACACACCACACGATTTTTGTCATATCTTGAGCATTTTTACTTTGATTTACACCTAGTTTGTGGCATTATTTTCAAAATTCCACCCTAAAATCGTACTCAAACACATGACACGAGTGTTATCTCTCCTTGACATTGTCTTTCATCTAATCTATATAGACATTTTATAGGTTTCTATCACATTATATCCATTTCGTGCTTACTTTTGGCTCAACGTTCATCCTTATCATTACTCTCCCTTTCACCGAAAGGGGGCATACAATTTGGGTCATCCTAAAATTCCTTTACACATCGCCATACGCGTTTAGCCAAATACACTATGTGACATTTCACCATCGATTCCCCTTAATGACCTAACCTGGGGGCAACTAGCGTAAAATATCTCAATGAGTAACCAATCAAAACAATCAATTAATCAATTCATCACCCAAGTATTGTTCTTATGAGATTCACCACCCATTATATAATAATTTTTTGGAGGGGGTCTTAAAATGAACCCTAAAACTAACACTATAGTATCAACAACCAACATAATATGGGACATGCCACATGGCTTGATGTTGGAAAAATCAACATGCAAAGAGGCCATGTGGTGTGAGGAAATGAAATCAATGATCCACGTTAATGAAGGAGAAACTATAGTTACAAGGGCCTTTCCTTTCTTCTTATAAGATTTAAAATCCTCTACTTTGTAACACTCGACCTTAGGAGCATTTTGTTTGATAGAATCAAACACTTATTTTATTCTTCTCAAGTAAATGAGTTAAGTGATTGATTTTTTTTTCTCATACATTGATGCTCTTCATGAGCGGTATTCTGGGAACACGTACACTTTTTCTTCTTCACTTTAGGCTCATACGTAAAAGCATTCGTGTCAGGTTTGGTTTGGGTTTGGTTGGTCTTGGTTTCCTTCTTCGGTTGGTCCTTTTTCTCTTTCTTCTTTTCATTTTTCTTTCCCTTACCATTACTTGCTACAAGAAAATGTGACTTGTATTTGAGAGTCCCCATTTGAATGTGTTTTTCTGTTCTTGTATGAGTTGGGTGGAAAGCTTTCAAATGAGGGAATTTTCCAAGTACTTTCCAAATTTTGGGGTTAAAGACACAATGGTTATACAGTAAAATATATCAGATCTAAGCATACATGCAAATAAAAGTAGATATTCTACTAGAAGAAATATACAAAATAAGAGACATAAATCAACACTAGATTTAATGTGGTTCACCTAGTGTGGGCTACATCCACCAAGAAACAAGCCAATCTATTATCCAAATCTTTGACAAGATATACAATGAAGATTTACAATCTTCCACACCTCTCAGATGTACAATACTTTCTTTCCTCAAGATTTTTCTTCATCACCAAGAATTCTCTCTCTCACCAACCTTTTCAAGTTATTTATAATTCTTGTTAATCCTCTTACTTCTAAACCCTATCTTTTATGCTTATATAGTTGTTTATAGACTTAGGGCACTTAGCCATGCAATTACAATCAATAGATATACTTTAATACTAAAAATATATCTAATTCCCGAGAGTTAATTAAAACATCCTTGCATAGGTAACCGATGCTGGTTATCCTAACGATGCGAGTTCCTTCCTTGCTCGATTGATGCCGGTCTGGGTGAATGATGCTAGTTCCCTCTTGACCGATGATGGTTACTGTATTTTCCAGCAAGTTTCCATTGCATGCTAAACTAAAGTAATTGAGCTCCACAACTCAACACCAAAGTGGCTTTTGTGGCGTGGAAATTGAAATGAAGACAAAGTATTCAAGACCCAACTTAGAAATAATTGACAAGATCAACTAGGAATAGTTTTCCTCCACTTTACATTCCTTTAAAAACAATCTAGTGTGAATGAACTTTGAGAAAAAGGCCTACTGAAGTTTTCAAAATCATTAGGATTTAATCTAGTAGTATGTTTTCCATATCACGTGCTCTCATGTCATCTTTTTGTCTAAACATATTGTTTAAAGTTTTCCATGATTCATCATGTGTTTTAAAAGACTCAATGTGGAAGTGTAAGTAAGGAGAAATGAACATACAAAGAAAACTTGAGGATTTGTCACATCGGATCATCCACTTAGATTTTTCAAGCTCATCATCATGTTCAGGTTTCAGCTCTCATGGCAATGTGAAATAACATTTTACCCATTAGTTTTATTACCATTTTGATCTCCATTTGAAAAAGTTAAACGATGTGAGAAAAGGTATTAAAAGAGCATCTGTGCAAGAGAGAGAAAGAAGGAATGCAAAAGGAAAAAGAAACACAACCACCCCGAACAATATTATCACCCCTGTTTACGACACTTTATAGTTTAGTGCATTGATTACAATCATATGCGAATGTGATTCGTTAAATAATTGGTCACTCACCTTGCAATCAACGTAATAACATGAAAGTGTGGAGACTATAATCAAGTTTCGGTGATCACAACAGTTTGACACTGTAAACAAGCACAAAACGAGATAAAAAAAAGAGAAGGGGAGAAAAAAATAGCCTTGTGTGAGAAATAACATCTCATGTCGCAACAAAAATCCCCTTGTTGCAAGAATGTGGTGGACATGTTCACTAGTCCACAAGTAATAAAAAGGGTGATACAATGCAAAAATGACTCGAAATGAGTCCAGAGGACCTCTAGGGTTCATAAAAGGCTCTTAGAAGGCAAAAAAGGGCTTGGAAGGGTGCTAAACACTCCACAAATGATTAGTAGCAAAAAATGTCTAATAACTCTAATTTTCGCACTTTTTATTTTCCCAAATAATCTAATTTTAAAAATTAAAGGAAATTAAAAAAGGAAAAAAAAACATTAATTAAACTTTAATAATCCACTAATTAATTTAATTAAGGATCCTAAATTAATTAAACCCCCTAATTAATTAACCACCTCCTAATTAATTAATAGACCTTATTTTAAAAAGGACTAATAATATTAATTAATTAGTAACCTTTAAAAAAATCCATCTCTTAATAAAAATAAAACTATGTTTAAAAGGAGTAAAGGGCGTGAAAAATTTGATAGGAGGGGAGGTTGGTCAAGGAGAAGTGGGCTCGGTCAAGGCTCGGTGTCCAACTTGGCAAGAGGGTAGAATCATCAACTCCACGTGGAGTGCAAGAAATGAGGAGGTAGGGCAAGATCCTAAGGGGTGAGTGAATAAGCTCGCAGGAAAAGTGTAACACATGACAAAATGAGGAAAGGGTTAGGTTGAGTGGTCCAATCACGATTGAGCAGGGATTGGAGAGCTGCGTAGGGTAATGTCTTGGGATGGCATGTGTGCAAGCCAAAGAGAGGCAGGGTCCTAACGGCTCAAGGATGAGCTAAAAAAGCAAACCAAGGTCAAGGGAGGCTCAACGATGAGACATGTACCACAAAGGTGCAATCAGAGAACCGGAGGATCGAGGTAGGGACCAAACTAATGATTTGGGATGAGAAACAAGCGGGGTTTTAGGGTCCAACCAAGAAAATAGAAGGAGCTCGTGGACCAATAATATCACACAGAAGAGGAGAGGGTCACACGACCGAGCCAATCATGAGGGAATTCGAGTAGGAATCCAAGATACATGCCAATGCATGGAAAACAACCCAACACACAAGGTAGAGGAATATGACCACCTCACTCGCTTTACCAAAGGAAAATAATGAGTTGAACTCGCAAGAAAAATAAAGAGTTTGACCCACCAACATGGCTCGAAAACCAAACACATCAAGCAAGGAATCAACTCGTTGCAGAGCTCATGACCCAAATAGAGCTCGATTGAGATGGGTGAAGGATAAGGCAACAACAAGGAAAACTAGAGATGCAAAACAACAGGTAAGAAGGCAAGGAAGGTCCCAAACATAAAAATTTTCAATAAAATTTGTACTTTTAAATGAAAAATAAATCGATAAGACTAATAAAGAAACCTACCTCCAAATAGATTTTGACAAAATATAACCGCAACTAGCTAAATCTAGAAAAGAAAGTACTTAAACCCGCACATGCACAAACCCATAAAACACACTAACTCCAAAAACAAGGTTGTTAAAACCAGTTAGCAAGATTCCAAAAAATGATCAAAAAATTACACGAGAAGCATGAATAATGAAACCAAAAGTAATTAACAACTAGAATAAACAAGTGCATGTTTACTAAACAACCACTCTGATACCTTGTGAGATTGTTTTGCAAGGATCAATATGGAACCTCGTGTACATCGAAGAGGTTGTACTCCAATGGTGATGTGAATGCTCCAAGTAATCAACAAGAAATCGAACAACAAGGAAAATCATGCATAAAATAAATAGGTCTACTCATTCTCATAGATAAAAAGAAGAGTACATATGGGAGTACTATGTAACTCCCAGGCTTGAACAATCATTCCCTCCATGAGGGAAATATGAGTTATGATTCCAAAATGGAATGTAACTCCTATAATGCCATTGACACATATGAAAATGATAGATTCTATGACAAAATATTCAATGTGTCATATAACTCCTATGACTTGTGATCTTGCCTAAGCGAGATGACTCACCATGTGAGGTGGAAAAGATGCCGAGTGATGACAAGGAAAGTCCTATACACCAAAAAGTCCAAAAATTATGTAAAAAGATGAATTGAGTCATGTAAGTTTTAAATAAGGTTTTCATGATGTTATTATATATGTTTTCATGATGTTTTAGGGTCTTGGCATGGCCGAACTAATTCATGTAAAATCGAACTATGTTGGTTTATCTCTTGAGACACATATAAGTTTGTAAAAGGAATTTTTTGAGTTAGTGTCTTGAGGGAATTATGTGTGACCTATGAGGGATTGAATGAAGTGTATGGGGTCCTAAAGACCATGAATAATGTATGAAAGTTGAATATATGAAGTGTACAAGTTCATCCATGTCCTAGTGAAGAAGAAGAAGAATAAGAGTGAATTACAAAATGAGGAAAAGTTGAGTGTCTTCATGAAAAGTTGAGCTTGTGTATGAAGATTTGCTAATGATTGAGGATTAGAGAGTGTTTAAGAGGCCTGAGAAACAATAATAGATCAAAGATAGAGAGAAAATCAAGAATAAGAGAGAAGAAGAGAGAATACGTGAAAAGAATTCCATCATTTGTTGAGATAACAACAAGAAAAGGTGGAAAAATTTCTTAGGTGACTAAGTTGGTGTTTGGGAGTTGGTGCTTCACTAAAACCCTAGGGGGTTGGTGCCTCCTTACAAGTTGGTGCTTCATTAAATTTTATTGTTTTCTATTAATAACATGATCAGCGGGTTTTCTTCCCCGAGGGCTTACCACATAAATATGGTTTTCATGTGTTCTTTCTTGATTCATGTTCTTGTGGATGGTTATTTCATACTTAATTTTATCACATTGGTTAATGAATGTTTAATGGTTACTTTGATGGTTCTTTCAAGTTAACGTAATTGAAGTTAAAGTTTGAATACACCGATTCATCCCCCTCAATAGTTGTGCTTCCAAAAATTGGTATCGAGTAGGTCCTTTAGAACGCGTTTAAAATCTTGAAGGAGATCCTCAAGAACAATATGGCTAAGAAGTTGAGAAAATAATGTCAAGAGCTTAGATCTGTGTTCAAGAATGATGAAGATACCATCAAGAATCTCAAGAATTAGTTAGAGGTTACAAGTACAAGTTTTAGATCAAATAAAGTTGAGTGTGACCAGTTGAAGACCAATCTATGTTCCTTAGAGGTGTCAATAAAAATATAGATGAGGAAGAGGCTGAGGTAGACTTAAGAGCAGAATTGGTGCTTCAAATAAGGAATAACTAAAAATTGGAGTCACTAATAAAGGATTATGAAAAACAAGTCAAGTAAAATGAGTGTTGAACATGATCGAGATCATCAAAGAACTAGACACTCACATTGAGTTCATATCAACAAGTCTAAAGGCTAGAGAAGATGATTGCAACAAGTATGAAAATGAATTGAAATACATGAAAGAAGATTTGGAGCAAGTATCTAGCAAGTTCAAGCACATTGAGAAGAGTTATGAGCCTCTAAAGGAAATTTTGAGTAATCAAAAGTATGCTAGTTACAAAACAGGTCTAGGATTCAATGAAGGTCAAAATGAGACTGATAAAGACGCCACTCTTTCTAAGGAGAACAAGAAGGTCAACTTCAAGAAGATAAATCTAGTTAGACAACCTAATGTAATGAGGTATGCTAATTCATTCAATGATTATTAATACTCATGTAGTTTGTTTAGTCATAGAGCTAGAGAATGCAGAAGGTCCTTTAAGAGTGAGTATTCATGAAGCAATGAAAGAAGTCATAAATCATATCAGTCAAGAGATAAGAGTGTTATTTACTATAAATGTCATGAGAAAGGGCATAATGTTATGTTATATAATCATGAACCATCTAGATAGAGAAAGAATTTTGTAGGACTTAGAGTTCAAGAAGGGAGACAAACAAATGTTTGGAAACCTAAGACAATGAAGAATATCAAGAAGTCTGATCATGCAAATAAGGCTAAGAAGGATGAACCAAAGATGGACAAGTCCAATTTTGACCGAATACAAGCAAGGAAGGAGTGTTTGCCATGATAGAGTATAAACTAGTCACTGAAGTCCACCAAGAGTATATGTATCAACTCATGTAGTGGAGAAGGAGGATGTTGTAATCAAACCTAAAAATCAAATCAAAACTAATAAGTAGATCTTAAAGATAGATTATCAACCCCACGAGTGCAATTCGGTTGAGAAAGAAGTGGAGATTTGGGAATCTCTTAAATTCATGATGTTTTAGTGCCCTAAGAAGCTAGGGTGTGTCTCTATTAGGCTTCATGGAAGCATTATTCATCAAGATTGAAGCACCATGAAAGATATGTTACTAGATTGAAAGTATTAAGATTTGAGATTATTGAGAAAAGGACAATGAAGTTGTGTTAAAAGACTTGGTACAACCGAGAGAAGGAAAAGAACAAAAGAGTTGTGTAGCAAGGAGGTTTATAGTGGCTTGAGAAGGACATTGTTGTTGTAGGTACATTCATAGAGTTGTGTTTTAAGGTATATGTCGTATGATGTATTAATTAGCCATAAAGATATGGTGCATTGTGATAATCTCCTTAAAGGGTTTATGAAGGCTTGAGGTTAGTTAAGATTGCAAAGAATTTTTACATTCATGGAAATGCATTATAAGGAATGTTTGTGATATTTTGACTAGTTAAGTCATGGTCCCGGAATTTAGTGTGTCAAGAAGGTGTGAGAAGGATTATTAGGTAAAGAGATAATTTGAAGCATGTTTTAGCTTAGGTTTTTGTTTGGAAACCGTATTTAAATATGTGTTTCCTATGAGAGATAATTTGAAGTGAGTAATATTCTTGATGGGAAGAGGTATGTGTTTTGAGACTTATATTGGTATATGTTAGTTGAGCTACAAGGTTGGTGTGAGATGGTTTGATCTATTCTAATACAATTATAAAGTTTTGGACATCAAGAAGGTCCATGAAGACCTAACAGTAGACAAAATGAAGAAACATGAATACAAGGGTTGTATAGGTCTATGTATGAGGCTTGTACCATGGTGAGTCATGAAGAGGATCAAAGAATTTGATGTATTATCTCATAATGAATTATCATGAAGGATTAAGTGTTGTATGAGGTTCAAGAAAAAGTATGAAGATCCATCATGCGGTAAAAAAGTTGAAGAGAGTTGTGTTATTGAAGTAGTGGCATGATGACTTGATCAAACCTAAAATTTGCATGACTTAACTATGAGAAGGTTATAGGTATGTTGCAAAGAATTTTCAAGATCTATTCAATTTAGTCATATAGTTATATTGCATTGTGAGGTGCATCAAAGGTGTATGAAGGTTTGCAAGTAGAGTTTTCTAGTTTGAAGAGTGAGATGTGCATATTTGAGCTTGAGTTGTGTTGTGTGACCTTATTTAGGTCTGTGTAGCTTGAGAGAAAGGTATTGGTCTGAAAAGACCAATATGTTTGAGCTTATAGATTATATAGTTGAGGCATTATGTTTTAGAGGTCCAAGTGCTTTTTGAGGTCATGATCGAATGATAAAGGTTGGACATCATGACAAAAGTTGCTCAAATCGGGTATGTATGATAATAGAGTGATTTCATGAGAAATCGAATGTATGAATTTCATTGAGGTCTTGTATGAAAAGTTAAGTGTTCTAGATGCATAAAGGATCAAGGAAGAAATTTTCAAAGAAAGACAACACGACAAAGGTCAAGTATGGCGGAGGATAGTGAAATATGGTGTACATATAAAATTGATCATTACGAGTCATATAAGGTAGGTAAGAAAGTTTGGAGAATTCAAATATGGGTTTGCATAGGTTGTTCCCTTAGGCATGACATGAAGATCATAAGGGATCCATAAGATATTTATTTTGAGTTTCTATATGCATAAAGGTCTAAAGCAATAATTTCTCAATTCATCTATCATAATCATGGATAAAATAGGTATGACAAGGTTTGTTATAGTGAATACCTAGTTGTTGTTGGTGTGTGTATTTTCCACATCATCAGGTGATTCATCTCACTTAGGTGAGATCGTAGGTCCATGTGTCATTTAGGGGTCATTATGAGATTCCCTTATGCGTCAGTGCGTCATATGCGTCATTGGGAGTTACACTTCTATTCTGGGAATGTAACTCCCCCTCTCCACTCGAGTTGTCATGATTGCAGCACTGGGGGTTACTCAACACCTCCTATATGTACACCCCATTTGATCTATGAGATAGAGGAGAGTTTTATAGCTTAACCAGGTTCTGCCCATTTGTCGAATCTTTGCATGCACATTCGGTTGATGCTCGCTCCTCTCGAGATCTCTTCACACTACCGTTCGCACGTCCGTTGATGTGCACGTTGTCCCTCATGATCCTCGCTTATGGGTTTTCAAACCCTCTTTCATGGTATCAGAGCGTGGGGACTGGAATCACGTTGCTCACCATCGTTGCTCCACCGTGTAGTTGCTTGTGCAAGCTCTCGCTTTTGCATGTGCTCTACTTGCATATTTTGAGATTTTGTGGGTGTCGTTTTCAGGCGTTTATACCTCTTGTAGAGTTGTTCGTGTGATCGTGGTTATTTTTGGGGTGTTCGTGGTTTTTCGGCTTTTGCATGCGGTCTTCAGAGGTGATCTGAAATTTTGGGTGCTATTTGAGGGCTTAGATCTGAGTTTCAGTTTTCTAGATTTGGAGGCTCATCCTTGGTTGCATTAACTCTGCACGTATTCAACTCAGTTTCTCCTCTCAGACCTTGCATTTGGTCTTTGAAGCTCGGGTTTTATCTCTGCTAGTCATACTCACTTGGGTTATGCTCGTGCTTGACTCGTGCCTTGGAGTTTCACCATGCATTTTGTGCTCATTGCTGTGGCTACTGGTTGGGATCGTGTTTTTTCACGGGTGTTGAGTGCTGGTTCGTGCCCTGTGCGGTGAGTTCGGCCCTTTCCAAGCTTCGTCTCCTCCATGCCCTTTGCTCCTGAGTCCTAACTGTCTCGCAGCCTGTACTTTTTGGCTCGACATGGACTGTGTGCATCTCTGGTTTCCACTCGCTGTGTTCGGCCCTTGGGATCTGCATTGGAGTGCACTGGTTTTTTTTTTCCATCTGACTACCACCAGTGAACTCGCCTCGTCGTTGGTTTCCCGAGCCACGCCTCTGCATGTTCACAGTCCGGCGGTTTCTCTAACCTGGGCATGCGTTTCCTACTGTTCCCTAACAATCCGGGCGTTTACCTAACAATCCGGCGATGTTTCCCGAGATTTTCTTTGTTCCCTCGAGCTCGCCTTGGATCCTTCGCTACCTCCACCATAGCCAACACGTGTTTTGTGTTTTCTGCTGTGCGTACAGGGTTTATTTACTCTACTGTCTTTAGCTTGCATTTTTTTTTGGGTTTTTGCATCCGGTTTGAGCCGTCTTGTGCTCACTCAGTGACACGTGGTCACCACATCTGTTGGGAGCTCGACCAGTCCACATTCAAACCTGGGCCACATTCAAACCAACGACAGCAAGTTTCAACTCTACAATCAGTCCTCTTGACCATCCTTCCGTTTACCAATTAGCATCCTACAGCAAACGGTTATGATATGCATGTGGCACAGACCCTTGACTCGGCAGACTTCCACTAACTTGGGACACGTGGCTTCCAGCTTGATCTACGTCAGTACAATTCGGCGTCCACCTTGTACTAGCATGGGCTCACTCCTTTCTTCCTTTTAGACATTCTTTAGAGGTTAAAACAATCCGTTTTTTTTGATGTTTTGACGATAAAAACACTCTTCATGGCATTGTAAATTATTTCAAGGCACTATTTTTGCTTGTATTATGCCTTTCCTACGCATGTCGAAGACGGAGGGCGAGGTCGGGGTTGGCAGGAGGCTAATCCCCCCTCGCAAGCAAAACAAACCCTTGCTAAAATTTGATGTCGTTTCCAACGAGTAGTCACACGATACCCTTTGCACTCGTTTTGAGCACTTTTTTAATGCGTTTGTAGCATTCATTGACTTTTTCCATCAGTTGTGGGAACTGTATTTATGCCATAACTTTTGACTCGCTGCTCGTTTTTGAGTGCTTCCTTGGTCAAAGTTGCATGATTTTTCGCACACTACGTGATGGAATTGCCAATTTGTAAACGCACTACTTTTATAAAGTGCCGCATTCTAGGGGGTTGCTTGTACTCTTGGGCCTACACACGCAGACACATTATCGGCCAAGTCCGACGTCTTGCTTTTGTGCATCTTGCATTTTTCATCATGGAGAGTGCTCTTTCCAGACGTGAGCGTCGTAGGATCGCTACATGAGCCTCCACCACTTCTCACCGGGAGAGACCTATTCAGCTTGGCATGCTTCCATGGAACGTTACTTCGCCCACGAGGGTCTTTTACCCTTCTTGCTTGGGCAGGTTCCTACACCCGTGATCATCGTCATCTAGAGGACTTCCTCGACACTTGTGACCATGTCTTTGGTCACATGATGATGCATGTCTCTCGTTCTCTTTGGTTTCACGTGGCGACTAGATCCACCTCACAGTTGTCCTGGAGCATTCTTCGCCAATGTCAGTATGGAGACCCTTTACATACTACCGTTATTTTTGCTGCCGCTGATTCAATTGTCTCCTCCATTTCTTCATGTGATGACAGTTCCACCGACACAGTGCTCGCTTGGTTCTACTTCGATGACGAGGATTGTGCATCCGGCCGATGTCAAGAGTACTACAGAGGACTCTTCTCCTCTTTCTCTCACTATTCCGACATTGTTGTCACCCCCACATCTCATCGATATCGAGTAGTCTCTACTCACTCTCACACATGATCATCACACCCAGCACCTTTCCACTTCTAGTGTGTGAGGCCCCTTCCACTGCTCTACCTTCATTGGATGACTCATACCTATTGACATCGCTCTTACATTTTGTTGAGCCCCTCATTGGGGACAGTATCTACCTAACCTTAGTCATCTTTTCGCAGAGTCTACTTGTGATGCACTACAGGTCCCTCATCCATCTACAGGTGTTTTAGAGGAGTTCATCATCTCTGTTGTTGGGAGTGCCCCTTCTGGGACTCTTACCACTTCCACTTTTCCGGAGACCTTCATTGATCCACCCTCAGCTGTGGATCCCTTTTTTGTTGTGGAGGATGTTCTGTTCCCTTCACATCACTTGGACATCCTTTCTACGGGTGTTCCTCTTCACTCTGACAGTTCTACGCACGTGGCATTACCTTCGGTTCCTTGGCACTCACTCGCTAGACCTATGTCACACTTCAGTGCACCAGACTCAGAGTTCTTCGTGTTGCTGCCTTCATTTTCCTTTGTGGAGTGGGCGGACTTCCAGCACGTCATTTCTGTCCTTCCTAAGGGCAGGCACACAGTTCGTTGCGGGTGGCTCTTCTTCAGTCCAGAGGCAGAGGATCTCGTCATCGACATTCTTCTGGGAGACTTCCTAGAGCTGCAGAGTTCAGATCCGTCCATGGCATCTTCTGCATTCCTCTCATCTCCCTCTTCTTCTCTCTTCTTCTTCCTTCCGAGAGATTGCCTCTTTGTACATGTGTACCCTTTCGAGCTCGCTCATGGCCGGGGCCCATATTTGGCATCTTTCTTAGATTAGAGAGTGTTTGTTTCTTGTGGTGGATGTTTTTCCCATTCGGGTTTTCTTCACCGCTGGGAGTTCTTTCTTGTGCATGGGTACCTCATTAGGCTTTGTGCCGGGACCCATTTCTCGTTTGACTTGCTTTGCCTCATCCTAAGTTACGATGAAGGGGGTGTTGGTGTGTGTATTTTCCACATCATCGGTGATTCATCACACTTAGGTGAGATCGTAGGTCCATGTGTCATTTAGGGTCATTATGAGATTCCCTTACGTGTCAAGGCGTCATATGCTTCATTGGGAGTTACACTCTATTCTCTGGGAATATAACTCCCCCTCTCCACTCGAGTTGTCATGATTGCAAAGATCTGGGGTTACTCAAAACACCTCCTATATGTACACCCCATTTGATCTATGAGATAGAGGAGAGTTTTATGGCTTAACCAGTTCTACCCATTTGTCGAATCTTTGCATGCACATTTAGTTGATGCTTGCTCCTCTCGAGATCTCTTCACACCGCTGTTCGCATGTCTCATTGATGTGCACGTTGTCCCTCGTGATCCTCGCCATGGGTTTTCAAACCTCTTTCAGGTGCCAAGTATGATGATGATGTAAGGAGGTTGTTACAAGGTATGTGTTCAAGTATTAGTCATGATATTGTGTTGTTAAATACTATGGGAAGGATTTCTTAGAAGATATATAGATTGAAGTAAGCATGTTTGTGTAAAGGATTGTGTCTTAAGGCCTATTTTAGATCTATGACACTTGAAGAGCAGATGATTGGGCTACTTGAGCCTATATGATTATGTATGAATATGAAAACCAAAATAGATCCATTGGAGTATTCTATAAGGTTATGATCAATAAATTTTACAAATATTCACAACCGACATAAGTCACAAAAGGGAAGAGAGTTACGAGTTTAGAGGACACAAATGAAATCATGAAGTATGAGGAATTTTTAGACAAGCATGGTGGCAAGTTAGCTTGGTGAAGAGAGATAACATGTAATAGAAAGGATCCTGGGTATGTTACAAGTCAACGAATTTGCGAAAGTAGAATATTACAAAGTGGCCTTTGATGCATTATCATGAAGAAGTATGTATGAACATAGATGTCAAGGCATGTAGTGTATTGTCTTTGTTTGCATATGAATCCAAGTAAGTTTACAAAGATTGAAGTGGAGACCAATTGAAATTGTGTGATGCAAATGAGGTGTCATGATAATTTTGTGACTTAATAAGTGTGTATGGCCTTGAAGAGGGAGATAGTTAGGTTTTGAGTTGATGAAAAAAGGTATGCTTGTGTTGATACATTCTATATATGTTTTTTGAACATTTGTTGAGCTCACTTTTTGGAATCAAAGGCGAGTCCTGTATTGTTTGAGAAATTTTATAGCAGATATGTCAAAAATTAAGTAAGTATGGATTGAAAAATCTCATTTGGAATCATTAATGTAGTCATAAGGAGTTAAGGATTCGGGGATCTAACCAAGTGATTTTGTCAGCTCCATGAGCAGATTAGATATGCCGAAGGTGTGAAGACAAAGTTGGAAGATTTTTTACATTGAAAGGTAAACAAAATTTGTTTTCTTGCAATTGGTAATTTATGAAGTTGAACATGGTATCAATATCAGCCATATGTGAGTTAAGTTTGTCACGTGATGATAAATTGGTCTACCAAAGATCATTCATGTGGCCTAGTATGGTGTGAGTAAGATTTTTCATGCCAAGGATGAGGTAAGTTGTTTTATAGTCTTGTGTTCTCTTTGAGAAAATATGCATGGTGATAGGGGAAGCATGATATGTGTGTTTTGTGATTCCTAGTTTGGTTGATGTTTCCAACCAATTTCCTTCAAGTATGGTGAAGTTATTGGTGTGCGAATGAGGAGAATGCTCGACTCAGTGGGGAGCATTATTTTTTCCCTACAATTGGTTTCTTGTTGCTCTATGATGAGAAGAGCCTAAGGTGGGTTTTTTTGTTTTTATTGATATCAGTTCAATTTTTTTCATTCAAATGAAAAATTATGGAATAGCCTAGTGTGTTGAAGACCCTTTGTCATTCATGTCAAAAGGGGGAGAATGAGCTGATGACACATGATGACACATGTGAGTATCATAGGGGAGAATGAGAAAATGCAAAGTAAGTATAAGTTTTTTTTGAAGCATGTTTGTCATCAATGTGTTTTCCATCAATGAAAAATGGGGAGATTGTTGTAATGTTGTCATTGATGTTGATTTGGTCAAGGTGAGTTTGGAGTATGGTCATTGATGTCAAAATGGTGTTTGTGAAGAAATCAGGTCCTAATGAGGTGTGAGAATCAACTTCTAAGGAAATTATGATCATGTGAGTATTTTAAGAGTTGTAACATGTTTACCTATGCATGTTCATGCATTTTTAGGTTACGGATCAAATAAGAAAGCATAAAAGTTGGTTTTGAGGTCTAAACCTAGAGGATTCCTTGAGAATTACCAATCATAATGAGGTAGATTGATCATTTTGAGGTGCCGGTATGAAAAGGTGAGTATGAGAAATTGTTTGGAATGTTGATATAGGTATTTTGACAAATTTTCATGTCTTAGTTTGAAGTATTTTACAAGATATTGAGTTTTTGGAAAAATTGTGTGTTTGGAAATGTTGTTTCCCAGCTGTAAGTCAACTTGTGATGCTCATTGGAATGTTAATATTATGAATGGGAACCTGATATTTTTGAGACATGTTTTTATGTGTCTTAGATAAGATTTTTGGCATTAGTTCAGACAATGGTTTAAGGTCCATAAATTTATGAACAATCGTTAACACCAAAACATGTCAAAAACCCTCCTAAAACCCTAGTTTGAAGTCGATAGGAAAGATATTGATGAAAAGGACCATAATTGATTGGTGTGAAATATTTTATGAGTGGATCATGTAAATCAATATCAAATCTATCTCCGGTGGTTTTTAGTGATCAAGTGAGTTAGCGGACCCCTAGAAATAGATCTTTTGCGAATAATTTGATGTATCTCTCAAGTTTTGAAAAGGAAAAGTGAATAAATGAATGTTTCATTATGCCATGTAATGTAATACATTCCTATGATGATTTATAAATAATTTTAATTCATTTGGTGTCCTAACTAATTTATTTTCTCATGACTGGTTTTTGGGTGTTGAGGACAACTCGAGCAAATCTTGAGAAGTGAAGTTATTAAGAACTTATGATATGATTTGATGAGTCTAATGAATATAGTGATGTTTTAGAGATAATTTTATACATGTAAATGTGTCTTATTTGGCATGGTTGATTTTTTTGAGGTGGCATAAGCTTCCTTCTTGTAAGATGGTTTTCTAGGTATGCGGTCCTAATAGGACAATCCTATTTTGAGATGTTTTCATGATGAAAATGGATGGTGAAGAGATTTCTAAGCATGGAGGAAGTATGAGGAGGTCATGGAAATTTTTATTTAAGATTTTAAAGATTTGATAAAGTCCTTAGTTGATCAAAATAAGTCAAGTTGTATAGTCATGTTTGTAGACCTAGTTTTTACAAGGTTCTTGAGTCCAAAAATGATGTAAAAATATGAATTGAGCCATGTAAGTCCTAAAGAAGGTTGTCATGATGTTATTTTGTTTTGGGTCTTATAATAACTGACCTAATTCATGTAAAACTGACCTATGTTGGTTTGTGTCTTGAGACACATATATAAGCTTCAGTAAAGGCAATTTTTGAGTTAGTGTCTTGAGGGGCATATGATCAACCTATGAGGGGTTGAATGAGGTGTATGGGGTCATAAATACCATGAATAACGTATGAAAGTTGAATATATGTAGTGTGTTTGATTGTAGAGATCAATTCATCCATGAATTGAAGAAAAGAAGAAGAAGAAGAAGAAGAAGAAGAGTTAGCAAATGAGGCAAATTTGAGTGTCTTTATGAGAAGGTGAAATTTTGTGTGAAGAGTTGCTGATGGTTGCGGATCAGATGGTGTTAAAGAGGATTGAGTGATGCTGATATATTAGAGTTAGAGAGTAAATCAAGAATAAGATAGAAGAAGTGCAAATAAGTCCATCATTTGTTGAGATAACAACAAGAAAAGGTGGAATACTTTCTTAGGTGACTGATTTGGTGCTTAGTATTCCTTATGGAGTTAGTGCTTCAATAAAAGCCTAGGGGTTGGTTCCTCCTTGCAAGTTGGTGCTTGCTAAATTTAGGTTGGTGCCTGATAAATTAGGGGTTGGTGCTCCTTTTGGAGTTGGTTCTTCACTAAATTTGATTGTTTTATATTAATAAAATGATCAGTGGGTTTTCTTCCCCTTGATGGTTTCCCACATAAATATGGTTTTCATGTGTTCTCTCTTGATTCATGTTCTTGTGGATGGTTTTTTCATACTTAATAATCTCACATTGGTTAATGAATGTTGAATGGTTGCTTTGATGGTTCTTGCAAGTTAACATAATTGAAGTAAAAGTTTTGAATACACTGATTCACCCCCTCCATTGGTTGTGCTTCCAACATAAGGAACAAACCAATGTGAATACATTTGTGTGAAAGATAGTCACTTAGAAAATGGGTGAAATCAAGAGCATCATGAGGACTGGGAAGAATTTAGAACATCAAGAACTCATTTAAAATTCAAGTCATCAAGTAAATGTTCATCGGGATCATGATAAGAGAGGATCACCATGAGTGATGTCGATAGTCATCTCAAGATCACAAACAATGCATATCTTATGAAAGTGTTTTTAAACACTAAACCAATGTATTGGAAGCACAATGACTTGGGAGTGAATCGATCTTCTTAAAATTTTATTTTAATCAACCACGCATCAATATAAACCTTTAAACATTAAGATGATTAAGACATGCACATTCAAATAGATACAAGAGAAAATAACTCAATGACACAAGATGTATGTGGGAAACCTCAAGGGAAGAAGACCCACATAACCTCCACATATATTACACAATAAAATGGATTTTTTTAGTGATGAAACCACTCTACAAGGAGCAGCCACCCCTTTACAACTTTAGTGAGATACCAATCCCCCAAAGAGCACCAACCCCTATTTAGTAGAGCACCCACTCTACAAGGAAGTTATAACCCCCAAGATGATCAAGCACCCATTCAACCACCTGAATATGAAGACCACTTGATGACTATGTTTCTAAAAAAATTGATTGTGATCACTCTTTTAGCTCATTCACTTTAAACCCTTCTCAAAGTACACCTTCTTCTCCTTTTCTCAAACATGCACCATATAGTGCTGGTTAGGTCATGTGACCTTGAAGCTATGTTATAATACTCTCCTCACCTTCTCATCCCTCTTATTTATGTGCTTAGTATCCCTTACATCTCTCTCAAACACCTCTTCTTACTCGCTCAAATCTCCATCCATCCAACTTCAACAACTAGTTCAAATGAACAAATATGACTAACTTTTATACCAATTACTTGCCATAAAACCAAAAGGTCAGAACTAGAGACCATATGACCATGCAAGGTTAGTCATATAAAACATAAAAATAAATTATATGAATTTACACATTCCATTTCAATACCCATATAGGTCGGCATGGCCTAAACAATATAAACTTCTCAACTAGGCCTAAAAGCAAGATATAGCTCCAACGGTCATATTTTTGAATTTCAAATGCATAACAAGATCCACCAAAGCACCAAAAACTCAAGACATGTTATCAAAACCTCTACAATACACCTCTATTATTAAATTTTTTTCAACATTCATCTTCATCATTGATCACTTCATTTGGCAAGTAACCTCAATTAGGTCTTAAGCACCTAAATATCATCCTCCAAAAGTGAGTAACTTCACATGCTTAAAAACATGTTGTAAAGACAAAAATTGTACATCCAAAGCAAGGTATTGACCTCATAAAACTCACAAGACTCATTATATCCTTCATTTTAGGACGCAAGACCCCAAAATCCATCAATATTTGAAACTAGTCAAACAAGGTTCTATGACTCAAGAACTAGTCTTGAGCACAACAAACACTATCAACTCAAATGAAAATTATAAAAATAACCACCACTTGTAACACCTTAATGGAACCCTAATACACCTCCTCAAGCACTCAAAAGTATATTTCATAAGGATAAATTCACCTTTGCATCCCTGTTCTATCACACCATCTTGACAAGCCTAATAGGGCTAGTTAGGCCATTAGGAATTAAACACAAAAAAACTTCATATGATCAAAACACAAGATCCAAAACATCAAATTATGACTCTAAATGCTATCCAAACTCATGAAACAATGCTACATCATGAAAATCTATCAAAACCTTTTCGAACTAGAAGACTGATTTTTTCACCTTTAGGCATTAATCGATATACCAACTTGGATGAAAGGTTTCACCCACATCTTACACTTGTACTCAGTCAAAATCACTTCATGAGAATTTATAACACATCCCAAGATTGATCCATATTTTATTTCATTTCATGACACCTACAACAAATGACTATACCTACAAATTTCCACAAAATAAGGATTTTCCGTGGCTTGCCATTGCACCTCGAACATGAAACCACCACCAAAATGAGCCCCTGAAGAATTCTATACAACCTTGAGTCATCACATTTTCTTTCCCAAGTCATTTCATGTCCATACACTTCATATTTTATCTATCACTTTAGGACAAGGGTTTTAGGAGGGTTTTGACCTACTCTTCTTCTTAATAATCGTTCATAAATGTATGATGACAAAATGAATCCATTATTCTTGTAAAACCTTCTTAGATCCATGCCACAACATCCACTTAAGTCCCATAATCCCATGCAAAGAACATACATGTGGGTGAGTAATCTGAAACTGACCTATCGAGATGAGAATGACATTATCGAGAGCTTAGTAGAGCCAAAAACAAATTTTCATGCTTTGTTTTTATCCTCCTATCCTAAAATTGTGATCACACTTTTGAAACAACCTTATTGATTTTCTACAATACAGATACATTCTTGGAAACCTCTAGAAATATACATTCCATCTCATTTTCCCATGCTTTCTTGACTTGTCCTCAAGAACATGCCTCTAAAGGACCTTGAACATGCATTGTCTGCTAAATTATGACCTTAAACAACATCCACACATGCCTCGCAACCTCGGACACTCATCACATGCTCATATTATCCTGATCTACTTCATACTTCATGTTACCAACTCATCCTACTTGCACTAGGTCAAGAACTAGGCCTACAAAGGCTTGTTTCAACCCATGTCATACACACATTGACCTTTTTCCATCTTATAGACTCATTAACACTTATGAAACAACTCTTTGAACATGTAAGACACCATACCAACCTTTGGAGCTCACACACTAGACCATGGAAACACCTAGCTATCATGCTACTTCACCAAAACAACACACCATGGCAACAAATCACTTCACTACCAATCAACCTTCATCCTTCATTTTGATTGACACCTAATACTAACATCAAGGCCACCTAGACACCCTTTTCCATCAATACAACTTGACATCAATGAAAACAATAATGGAACATTGTCTAACACGATTATTCATAATGTGCTCACATATTTTAAGCCAAGGAGGTGACATTTGTAGTGTTTCAATCAGTTTGGAGGTCAAGAGCATGAAACTCATTCTCATACATTCCTTCAAGTTTCATTTAGGGATCAATCCTCCTATCTAGAGAAGGAAACCTATTTCCATGAGGAGCAATTGAGAAAAAGGGTGTCTAGATATCCTAAGTATGTTTCCACTCAGGTGACATCTTTGTCACAAAGGTGAAATATGAAGCTCAAGGAGTGAGGTGATTAACATCATATTTTGAATCTACCATTGTGTTCAAATATCTTCAAGGAACAAGTCAGGATGAGCTAGTCAAAGCCATCGAGGTACCTAGGACCATCATGCTTATAGGATCAAGAAGTCATCTATTTTCATGAGAAGCATATGAGAAAGAAGGTGTGTGAACATCCTTAAGTTGATCCCATTCAATGAAGATAAGGGTAAATGGATGATCTTCATTTAGAATACCATGTTTGTAAGAATGTGAAATCATCTCAATCTCACATGATGCAATTCACTCAGTAGTATTCTTAAAAATCATTTAACACCTTGTAGTGTGTTCACACCTCAAAGAGGAATCATATGCAATCACATCATTTCAATTCAACAGATGGTCATAGGAGACAAATTTCATTCAATGATTGATCCTTCCATCTACAAGATGGAGACCCATTTTGGTGAGAAACAAGAAAGATAAAAAGGTTTGAGCATCATGGAGTTGATTTTTAGTCACAAAGGTGAATTGTGAAGGCCTAGAGGAGTAAGGAAGTGATCCCCATATCCTAACTCCTACCTTGTGATTAGAGAAGATCATCATGTTCCCATCATAATGCAAATATCATAATAGTGTTTTTGAACACTTATTTGATGCCCTACTGGAATGTTTCATATCTCATAGAAGAAGGAGATTGTGATCACAATGCTTCAAGTCAACAAGTTCTTCATCAACAGAGGCTTCATCTTCATCAAAGTGATCATTTCTTCTCAACCCTCCTTTTTCTCTCTACTTTCTTCTCTCTCCATATTCTAATTCTTCATTAAGAAGGTAATTTTTCACTATTTCATCATATTTACTTAAGTGGTCTTTAATTTGACATTATAAGAGTCCTTTTTCATTAATATTAAAAGGACTCACTTTCATTCCCTAAGAATATGGAAGTTCATAAGTGATGAGGAAAGGTGAAAAGTCATGTGGGGGAGATGAAAGGACAATTGTAATTTTATAAATTAGAATGGCTTCTCCATTCCAAGGGGTTGGAAATTTTTTATTGTTGTATGTTGTTGAGATTTGTATCACTACTACATCAAGCAATAAAAGCTATATTTCCTCTATTTTTCTTTGTCTATGTTCCTCTACCCTCTCTACTTTCCAACTTTGTAAGCATTTTAATCTTGTACAACCAAGAAGGAACTTTGTGTCCTTGATTAATGTATATGTGTGTCTCTCGGTTCATTAGTCTTGCTTATTACTTACATTGTTGTGTTATTCTAATTGAATGTGGACCTACTCTGGTTACTTTTGGTAATAATCTAATAGTTCCTACTCACTAAATTAACCCTCTTTCCTCATTTCTCCTAATCCCCTTTACTTCCCTTCACCGTAAATTCCTCTCTTTTACACCGCACAAACACTTTGCCATATGTTTAGTGGAGTATTGATGTGTGATCCCTGGCCTCACGACCACCCATAATTTTTAATTAGTTTACATTCAATAATGGGAGCCTCCCCATACCTAAGGAGGGGCTTAGCCTCGTGATTTGTTAATGAAAGCCAATAATTTACACTGTAACAAATTATTTCACCAACAATACTATAAATAAATTAAAAACTTAAAATACAAATAATACACATATTTAAATCATAGGTAGCATGCATACCTCTTTTATTGAAATATCTAGCATAAATTTTCTAATATATAATAACTTTCATCCATAATGATTACCTCAAACATTAGTTGTATATACTATTATAAAGATTAAAAGAGGCTAGGGTTTTAAAATTAGTTAACTTGTAGAAAAATGATGCTCTATACTATTAATAGTAGAATTCAATAATGTCAATAACTTGATTCATACTCTTCTCTCTTAATTTCCCATGGAAAAGTGTTCATAAATTAGTGCATTATCCAATTATTATATTAAAATTAATATTACATGAGCATATTAAATCATACAATAGTTTATAGATATATATTTTTGATCAATAAATTTGAGGGTTGATAGGTCCCTTTCCTTTTAAATTGAAAAATCCATTTTTTTAACAAAAAGTATCCACCTTTATGGATAATTAAATACACTAACAAGGACACATTTTAGGTAATTAACGGTCTAATTCCAATAGGTGTTACAAAATTGTGTACTATGAAAGAAGAAAGAGGGAAGAACATAGAATAATAATATATTGCAAAGTATGTGAGATATATGAACCAACAAGTGTGTACATAGTTGGAGCATAAACACACACTATAAGTAGTGCATAAATTTGAAAATGAGAGACAAATCATTTTAAGTAGGGGTTATGATCTTGTAAAAGAGAGTTTCCCTAAAGGAACATATGATAAGTGAAGTGGAAAAATATTGGTCCATACAATGTTTTGAGGAAGTTTGTGATAAATGCATATCTAATAGAGCTAGTAGTGGGGATAGACATATAACCTATCTTTAATGTTGCATATTTATACCCTTACTATGAGGGAAAAACACATGTAAAAACTCTAAGAGCTCCAAAGTAGATTGAAGGAACCAACTACTAGAACTCGGTGCACAAAAAAATTGAATAAACACTTGATTCCATAGTTAGGAACACATTGTGAAGAAAATAGTAAAAATAATATTTAGTAAAATGGAGAGGAAAATAATTTGAGGATACAACATGGACTATTGAAATTGATATTGATAAACTTTTCCAACCCATTCAAGACCTCATGAAGCACACATCAAAAAAGGTTCATGTTTATTGTTACCCAAGTTGTATGATGTAGGAGCATCTAGGTTCACTTGCTATAATTCATTCACAAAAAAATTGAAGTAGAAGAAAATATGTGTAAATTTGCATATATTTTTGCATTCCTAGACATTGTGTTGATAGAAATAAAAAGGTTATACATGAATTCATCTATCCATGTGTAAATGTTAAGTTTGGAGAAAATAATTTATGGGAAGACTATACAAGATCTCTTGCACACAAACTATGTGAACTTGTGTGTTGTTCTGTTATATTTATTTTTGTTTACACATCAACATTATGTGATTTTTCACCTTGGAAATATGGATCTAGACTACTTCTTAGAAAATAAATTACCAAGAAACTTGAATCATTTTCGATTGGATGAAAACACTTTTAAGAGTAATTACTTGCCAAAAAAATAGCTCAAATCAATAATGATCTAATCAAGTAGTGGAGTATTTGAAAATATATTTTTACTTCTCCCATTATATTCTATTCAAAGGAAGAAAAATGATTTGAAAAGAGAGCTAGGGAAAATAATAAGTAAGAAAGTACATGAAGAAGAAAATATTTGAGTAGCAAAGATGAGAATTGTGTTAAATATCCGTTGTAAGGGGCCGAGTATGGTTTACTCGCAAGTTGCAAGATTAGTTAGGATTGAGTCCTAAGAATTGTAACCATTTTTGGTTCACTACAAATTATCAAGATTAAGTCCTAGGAATGAAACCCTTTTTGGATCACTACAAAGTCTTGGTGTAATGTTGTAAAAGGATTGTAATTGTGTTATGCCTCAATTCTATAATTTCCTCATTGATTGATATAAATAATCCTATTTTTCTTAATATTAAAATGTATACTAATCTTTCTCGTGGGAGGCCATCTCGAGAAATTTTTGGGTTATGCGGTCTAGGGTAGTATTCATTAGACCCTTTAATTGTGATTGCACCTAAGTGAGTGATTGCATAATCCGAATTCCACATTTGAGAGAATGGGTAAAAAGTAGTGTTGACAACTTCCAATGGTTTGGTTGATAGGTAGAAGGTGCATATTAGAGTATTTTTAAAATTTTAGATGAAATTGATATGGCACATAGAGGAATTATTATTAAGGCAAGAGAAAATAGATCACCCATAGTGGTTGAATTTTTAGATTTGATGAGAGATCTCTATGTGAGGCTTGAAACTATGGAAGTAAATAAGAGAATAAGAAATAATGATACTCGATGATAATGAAGCACTATATATTGATGAATAAGTATATATATCTATAAGATATTTTGAAAACATTTAACTACATAAGCACAACTGACTCTACGAGACAAAATGAGAATTTCAACCATTGATATCCCTTTATAAGAAAATGCCTAGCTATGGTTTGGGAGCCTAAGGTGAATAGATGGAAATCATAGGTAATATTTATTTGTAAGGAAGGCTAGCTGATTTTCTATGGTCTTACAATGCAACTCACAAACTCAAATCCTAGAGATGTGCTATGAAAAGTAAAGAGTTCATGTAGAGTAGAAAATGTAGGTCGTAATGCTTGTAAGCGTTACAAAACCTAGAGGTGAGTAGTAAAAAGGAAAACCTATGTAGCTTATAAAACCAAGATATAGAGTAATAAGGAAAATATATGAAGCTTAGAAAACTAAGTGTTGGGAAGATAATAAAGTAGGAAAAGTTATGAAGTATATAAATCCAAGAGGTATAAGTAGTAATAACGCTTTGAAGCATAAAAACCAAGAGTTAATATTAATAAGGATATGAAACGTAAAATACCAAGAATTAAATAGTAGTAAGGAAAATGTATAAAGCATAATAAAATATGTACTGTAGAGATTGTAAAAGTAGTTGTTATTCAAAATGTGATGGCAAAGCTAAGAAGTAATGACAAGTCATAAAAGTGTAGAAAAATATATAGTAGGGCTTATAAGAAGAAACATATGATGTAAATATTGTGTTAATACACAAAATCATAATATAAACATTGAAACATAAAATTATGTTAAACATATCTAAGTACAAGAAAGTGTCAATAAGCTTATGTAAAGGAATCAATAAATTGAAAGGTCAAGAGTGTAGTACAATTCCTTGAAAAACAAATTGAATATGTATTTGTGATCTTGATGGAAGGTGCACATCATAATATTCCCAAGTTGGAAAAAGTTTGAGATTGTGTGTCGAGGATACCCCAAAGTCTAATGTGAAAGAAGGGTTGACATCATAGTATTCCCTAAAGTGTGAGGTAATGTCGGGAGAAGTTGGATCATATGAATTGTTAATCATGTTTCCTTTATGGTAAAAGCATGCATTTAATCCAATATATTTTGACTATGTGGATAACACTAAGGTGTATAGATTTTTCATGCAATATAATGTAATATTCATCATAATAGGTTGTATAGTATATGCTTGTGTGTCACAACGTTCAATATGTTGGATTTCAATAAAAGGTTCTTTGGTGTTCAAAGTGACTAAAGTATCACGAAGAAAGAGGTGGATACTCTTAAAGTATTTAGAAAGTTCACATTTGTTGCATTCAAATATATCATCATCATGGTTATGAGAGGATATGTTAGCATCATAAGGAGGTTATTTCTCGATTTC